>JAOVVF010000019.1:19609711-19629576 GCA_028565595.1 Duopalatinus emarginatus
CCTGTAATACCAATAACCTTGTAAGTCGCTCTGGATAAGAGCGTCTGCCAAATGCCGTAAATGTAAATGTAAATCTTTTGTAGTGGCCAGGGCACACTGGACAATCTGTGGCAATGCAGCAGGATACGCAGATATCTGTGGTATTACAAAGAATTTAACTTCCATTAACATAATCACAATTTTTTATTTTTAATCTTATTTTTAATATTTTTCGTTTTTATTTTTTCTTTACTTTAGTGTTTTTAAGCCCTCCCAGTGTTGCTTTAGCCTTGCGTTTAAGTATATTTACTCAGCTCTTATAAATGAATGTTTATTTCGTAATAACGTGTTAAAACTTTCATGAAACAACATTGTTTGCACTTCATTGTTGCAGTGTCCAAGATTACCGTCTTTGCTGAACTAGAAGAACACCCCTTTTCATTTACATTTACATTTACATTTATGGCATTTGGCAGACTTCACTCTTCCTCTTCACTCTGCCTATGTGTATAGGACAAATCAAGTCAATTGGTTCCATATTAGGTAGTGGTACAGCTGCCCAGGATGCTGTCTATGAGTCTTTTATTAAATGTACTGTAGTTGTAAGCTGGAATTTGGTTATAGTGCTGGGTCTCTTTAGATTAGCGATGTGGTATTATTCTCTGCAATCTGCACACCAAAACAGGATTTGACTGTCTCCATAACTGGCAGTGATGTATAGCAGAGTCCCCCAGAAGTCAACAATCATGTTTTATCCACCTAGAAAAATAGTGTTGCTTTGTTATCCTGATTCCTCATGGTTGCTAATGTGGACCCCACACTCTCATGTTAACAAACATGATGTAATTTATAATTATGCACACAACTATGCACATGCTACTGCTGGATGATTACAACAAGTTATACATGAAAAAAGATAAGCTATAGTCTCCAAATCATGGACAAACTATGGACTGCCAGCCCAATTTCAGCTTCTAATTCCATATTCCAGAAACAAAATTATTAGGATTGTTAACTATAGCCTATCTGTTGCTATGCTCAATTTGTCAAGATCCTATTTATCACATCCATCAGTGGAAACCAATAATGACTTTACACAATCAGGTCAATAAATATACATAGCGCAAAAAGTAAGGAAATTTGTGTTTGGTAAATTATTTCTTTGTTGTAACAATGATATTATACCATTGGAAAGCCTGGTAATTTCCCTTTTAAATGCTGCCACAATTGTAAGGGACATGCATTTGTGGGATAAGCAACAAAACTGAGTATGTGCCAATTTGCCAAATCTTCTAACCCTTTGCCAAACAGCTTTTTTTGCCATTGACTCGTTTTGTGTTTGGCGGACTGGATGATTGAAGTTTGAAGAAACAAGACATATTGGCAATGTAAAAATGTATTAATTAACAAACAGTTTGTTAATGTTCCTTACTTTTTGTGCTATGTATGTATGTATGTATGAACATTGACAAAGTTATTCTTATCTTAGCTGTATCGCAGTGTACTGACATTGAGATTGAGTTTAGATGTCTAATCATTTAATTAAAGATTGGTTGAACAGTGTAGAAGTTACATTGGTTTTTATAAGTCCCACCACACCTCATCAGTCTCTGCTGAAGAAAAACCTCTTTACAACAGTTAGACAAACCAATCTACAGTATCCAGGTCTCATGTCTTAGCCTCCCTGGTAAAGTCCATGCAGGGGTACTGGAAAAGAGAATCCAACTGGTAGTTGAATCTCAGATCCAGGAATAACAATGCAGGTTCTGTCCTGGTCATTTACCCTTGCCAGGATCCTCAAGGGTGCGTTGGAGTTGAATAAATGAATACTGCAATAGTAGAAGTTGTTGTCTAAATATGTTGGCTGACAGGTTACACTTAGGTGTTTACAAATTCCATTAATTCTGCCATGTACCAGAACAACGTACTAATATACCGTCCAACTGAATAGTTTCAGCTTTGGTGTTAGACTCAAGGCAAATTTAAATGCAAGTGGTATTGTGTGAGTGTAACCTAGAGACCTCATGCTTGACAGAATCACTGATTAACATATATTTTGCATATAGTAAATACAAATAAATATATAGCAAATTGTATGTTATATTATTTCCTCTGTTTTTAGTATGCAAAATGTAAAATGAATTCAAAAGTAAGCAATAAAGAATTTTTGTCCTGTTATGCCAAAAGCGCATTGTGTAATAACTTGTGTAGTGTAATACATTGGCTGGTATTGTGAGAACAGGGTTTGGTTTTGAGCAAAGATTTAAAGGCTTTGTCCATCTGTCAACAAGCTGTCATATTCCATCATTAAAAAGTTTTAGACTGAGCTGTGAGCCACAAATGCACCGCTGTATTCACCTCTTCATCAGATGGGAATTTTCGACTTCTTAGTCCTTCTTTCAGGGAACTAAACGGGTGATAATCTGATGCGGCAAGATCAAGACTATAGGGAGGATACTTTAACACCTCAAAACACAAGTTTTAGTCTAACTGGAGTGCCGATAGTTTTTTACTTACCCTTGTAGTTTGGGTTTTGGGTTTACTGTTTAGAGAACAGAAGATAGATACAGTGGTTAATTTATTTTACAGCAGATTTTAGACGAATAGATTTTGCAAGGGAAAAATATTCATATTATCACGTTGTGATTCTCAGAATACTTTATCTCACATGACATTGTTATTTATCGACTCAAATGGCAAATGTCACAGCAAAGAAAGATGTTTTTTATTTTAACACACAGTGGCGCTGTTGTAGTTCCTGAAACGTCTCTAAAGCCGCACATATTTACCCAGCACACAGAGTATTAATATAATTATAAAATTATTATAATAATTAAAAATTAATTAAAAAATAATTCTTGTTCTACAGAAATTGTAAATTATAAATGAGTAAACACTATATTAGCTAACTTCTAACATAACTTAGATTTAAATTAGATTTAATGTATCTATATATAAATATGTATATATAATTATATGATGATGAGGATGATGATGGTTATTATTATCATAATTTTTATTGTATTATTGTTGTAATTATTATTATTATTATAATTATCAGTAGTATTCGAATATTATTATATTAAGAACATAAACTGCTATTCATGATAGTTCCACTTAAAGACTTAAAAACATTACAGACATAAATCAAATGACATTAAACAGGACATCTATTAGACGTAAAATGTTTTAAATCTATCTAAATATTTTTCAGATATGTTTTTAAGATATGTTTATCTAAGGACATACATAACTTGCATGGTGCTTTTTTTTCTTTTTCGATTTCGTATATAATTTTAAATTTACAAAGTGATGACAGTAAAGGTCCTATAGATCCAACACTCTCTCTCTCTCTCTCTCTTTCTCTCTCTCTCTTTCTCTCTCTCTCTTTCTCTCTCTCTCGAACACACACACACACACACACATATGTGTGTGTGTGTGTGTGTGTGTGTGTGTGTGTGTGTGTGTGTGTGTGTGTGTACCCCAGGATCCAGTGTTTACATATGATCATGTTCGGCATGAAACACCTTGAGTATATACATGAAGGCAGGCGCGTACATTTGGATTTTTTTTCTACATAATGTAAATGTATTTTTTTACGTAATGTAATGTAAACAAAACAAAACAAAACATTTTTGTCATACTCGTTTTAGGTAAGAAGTAATGTCGTTTTCTCCTGTCAGTCTACACTGTGTTACATGACAGACTCAATCGTGACTGTACAATTAACTCCAACATTTGTTTATAGTGAACAATTTGTTTTACATTAGGACTTATTTATCTACAGTGGCTGTCATTTTATCTTCTGTCGACTGTTGCTGAAATATAAGGTTAGCACCCTGTACAAAATTATTAAATATCACTCGATCACTTCTGAAGATTTGATATTTAATAGAATTAAATAAAAGGAAAAATCCGGTTGAGCATACTCGGAAATATTTTCCTATAAATACACTTGATGAGTCTAGGTCAGTATTATCTCTTCTGATACCTCTTTGCTATATTTAATATATTTTTATATTTTGTAGTTAAAGACTGTTTGACTCCTGGATTTAGTACAAAGTCTGTGTTCATATAGTCAGTAACATGCCGTCAGTCATTTCAACGAATTTGCTTTATGGACTAAAAACGTGCTATTTCAGCTGAATTTAAACGGATTTTGATATTTGGTAAAGATTTGGGCTACACGTCTCGACCAGAATACTGTCATTTATAATGCGCTAGCAGCCTGCATTAACTTAGTCCTGCGCTAACTGAAGGGACGTGGTTCTGTGCGAGTTCTGTGCGAGTGCCCATGTCTGCCTTCAGCCTAGTCTGGTGTGACTTCTGGCAAGCTTGTTCACTAGACAGAGTAGATGGAAGGAGGGATTAAAAAATGTAATGAGGCGGAACTGACACGGGCTATAGGATTTGTTCGAGGGCGGTCCGGCCATCTCCGCCCCTCCCTACTACTCTTCAGGCTCGGGGTGCTTGCTCGTGTTTGGGTCCTCGAGCATGTACTCAAAAGAGGAAAGTCCTTAGGGAAGGGGCACAAATCACATAAGTTTAAACAAGAAAGGGCAACAATCAAAATCTTAACGACCCCCCCATCTTGAATTATATTTCATTATTTACTTATTAATTTTCTTTGGGCGGTGAAAGATCTTCCGATGAGAAAAGCAAACGAGCAAAAGAGAAAACTTGGAGGATGATGGCACTTTATTTAGCGCACTCTATCGAGCTGTAATAATTCAGTCCCTGAACATTAAAATCTCCACGTGAAGGACAGAAGACGTGACACAAATCCGTTCTGGTCCGGTTTTCTTTACGATTCCTCGCTGATTCTTCGCCTCTCTCCTGGAATTGTTTCTTGAAAGGCTCTTTAATTCCGCCCTGCCGCTCGCTCCTCATTTGCCCTCCGTGCGTGTGCGTGTGTGTGTGTGTGTGTGTAAGAGAGTGCGTGCGTGCGCGCGCGATTTTCGTCAGCTCCTCTGGTGCTCGTCGGCACGCGGACAGCGGAGAGCAAACCCACGCGTCCGTCCGGTCGGAGAGGGAGGGAGTGGGAAGATCTTTTGTTTTGGGGGATTCTTCATGTTCGGTATACCAGAGAGTGTACAGCGCGGCGGAAGCACTCTTAAACAGGAGCCGCTGGGCGCCGGGATGAACGCCGTGAGGACGTGGATGCAGAGCGCCGGTGTTCTGGACGCCAACACCGCCGCACAGAGGTGAGGAGACGTACCCGTAATTCCCGGGACCATCGACGCTTGGTTTTGGGAAAAAAAGGTCTTATCAAGTTTTACCCACAATTTTTTACATCTGTGCCCGGATTGATTAGGCTCTTATTTTTTTATTTTATTTTTTTGCCTCAGAGAGTGGACTGTGTGTCATGGTTTACGGAACTTCGGATTTGTTACCACGATGTTTATTCATGATTAACATGCGGGTTTATTTCTTCCTGAAAGAACGCAGCCTCCAGAATTAATAAATTAAACACTAAGAAATAACGCTTTCATTAAGATATATAAATGAACAATTAACCATGTATTTCTTTTAATATATGCTCCTGTTGTCCAGTTATTACTATTATTATTATTATTATTATTTGTAGTAGTAGTAGTAGTTATTATTAAGTATTATTATTATTATTATTATTATTATTACAGAATGTGGCCTATATTAATATTAAGAGTAATAGTAACACCAGGAATTAGAACTAAGTTTGGGTCTAAAAGTCGGGCAGTATAGCCTCAGTGCATTAATAATATTTATCATTGAGTTTTAGTGCGTGCCTTACACAATAATGAATTGTAGACTAATTTGGTTAAATGGTGGTTTAATAGTTAAAGGCAGTATAAGGATAAACATCCTGCTGTGGAGTGTGTGTGTGTGCGTGTGTGTGTGTGTGTGTGTGTGTAACCAGCGGTGCGGTGATGTGTGTGTCCGCAGTGGAGTAGGGTTGGCTCGCGCTCACTTTGAGAAGCAGCCGCCGTCCAACCTGCGAAAATCCAACTTCTTCCACTTCGTTTTGGCTCTGTATGACCGGCAGGGGCAGCCCGTGGAGATCGAGAGAACATCATTCGTCGGATTCGTGGAAAAAGAGAAGGTGTGAGCCCACGGCATCTTCGCAAATCTTTCACGCAAATTCCTAAATGAATTATTCTCAGCAGTGGGAAATATGTGAAATACATCAAAATCCATAAATAAATATTTTGTATCTGCGTATAAAGCCTATAAAACATTCATAAACTTTACACATGTAGTTAATATTTATTGCACAGAACGAAAAATATCCAGCAGTGGATTTATACTTAATGCCTGCAATATCGAGACTGGAATTTAACGTTCATTTATACATACAGTCGTGGCCATTAAAACTTCAATTTTATTCTTCGTTTGTTACTGTAAAGCAATATTACTGTCTAAAATATCTACTCTTTTATAGGATTTCGGCTCATTTTTACAGTGATATGTGGCCTCCGTGCCACTGGTCTGCAGTTTATTTAATTTAATACCGTTTTCATTCAGTATAATCACAGACAGTGCGTGCTGATCTTTCAACCGCTCAAATGCACTTCTATAACGGCTGTACCGTGTGTGTGTGTGTGTGTGTGTGTGTGTGTGTGTGTGTGTGTGTGTGTGTGTGTAAAATACTAAAATACATTTATTCATTTAATTTATGCTGTATTCAGCATGCCATGTGTCCTATAATCTGTGGCCTCCCTAACTCTGAATCGGTTTATTTAAATCATTGAATGTACAGTAATTTGGCATCCGCTGTACTGTTATAGGATATGTAAGGTTATATTTTGTGCCCAGGAGACAACAGGAGAAAAGACGAACAATGGCATCCACTACAGACTTCAGCTTCTCTACAGTAACGGTGAGAAATGCATTTCTAGAGCTTTTCTCTTACTGTTCTATGTTTATATCAACATAGAACACAAAGTAATACCACATATCACATATATGTATATACCCTATATAATATGATTCCCAGGTATGATTAATATCAATAGATTTTATGAATCATGTAGAGATATGCTGTGAAGCGCAGAGAATAATTTAATATAAATTATAATGAAATGTAACAATTTCAAACCGCTGAATAAAAGCCAAACTCTGTCGAACTTAACTGGGGTGCGTTTCTCGTACACCGACGGAGACTCGCATTGAACTAACATGGCACGAGGCATCGTTAAACTAACATCTGAAATGCGACTGTTCCCCAAAACTGTCGTACTTTGTTCGAACCACGTAGGTTAGAATCATGAAATCACGTAATTAATGAACACTACTTATATCTGAACATATTGTAATCATATAACTAACCACCAAAAATGACAAACGACAAATGAATTAACAATTAAATGTAATAAAAATATAAATCATAAAATAATATAATAATAGCTAACTATTCTATTACAAGAAAAAAATACAATAACTAGTAGCAAGTCCAAAGCACAGGAATATATATCATATGCGGAAAAATAATGAAGAAAAAATGAAAACGAACAATTGAATAAACAAATAAACGAATATTAATAAGATAGACAGACACGCTTCTATGTAAACCTAGAATCGAAACCCAGTCTTATCTTTGACTTTTTTCTATAATCACAATGAACGTTCTCAGTAATTAAGTACTGACTCGTTAAAGTCCTTAAAGGCGAAATAATGTTGAGAGAGCGTAGTTTGGTGTATGTTACACAGCTCACACACGTGTGTTATAGCGATATTATTTAAAGAACGCAACTGGAACACAGAAATACATTCATGTGTTTATTAAGAACTGCACGTTCAAAGCATTCGGCATCTAATTGTTCATACCAGGAGACTGATGTTAATTTTCAGCTTACAGACATGCTTACACTGCGTCCTCCGTCATCGATGACGTAATACCCAGGAACTAAGCTTCTAACCACAGGTCTATGATGTAGTTCTAACTTCACAGCGTAACGACAGTGTTTGCGAACGTTCGGTAGAGCTGTGGGTTTGGGAAACACCTGTCTCGCTTAACGATGGTTCGGACTTTGCAAGTTGCCAATGTAGCTTCCTCTAGAGTTAGAACTCTGACTTTGGGAAACACTTGCATCGCAACTGCATCGTTCCAACTATGTACGTTGCTAACATAGTTAGCAACTATGCTTTTGGGAAACGCAGCCCAGCTTGTTTACTTCAGACGGAAAGGGTAAAAGAGTTGTTCGAGAGGGGAAATGAATCTGTCTAATAAAGCTGTATGTAAGGTCTGTGACCTGTCCACACTGACCACTGCTTCGTATTCTGGTAAAGGCCGGATCATGTGAATTTTAGCCCTCGTGTTTAGTTGTAAGACTGAATCTTAAAGCGCCGTGCTGACTTACACTTTACCTATAACCTATAGCCTTCTTACTATATACTTCCTCTGAGACACTGCATTAATGTTAGTCCAAAAGTGAGGGAAGTTTTTACATTAATGAAGTTGATTGTGTAAGACAGGTTAATGTACATAATGACAGGTACATGTCACATCTCCTACACCTGCATGCATTTTTAAACCAACAATAGTCTAGCATCTTTACTTTTATAGTTATATATTTTGTTTAGTTTACTTGGTAACTTACAGCCTCTATTATAAACCAAACGGGTGTAGAAAAAAAAATCCCCAAATAGTTTAGAAATAAACCCTGCCTCTTGTCTCTGTTTACAGGCATTAGGACCGAACAGGATTTTTATGTTCGTCTTATTGATTCAATGACCAAACAGGTAAGCATGCTGTCCTTAAAAACACAAACAAACTATATGCAAACATCTGTTGGATAAGATATATGTATAAGTGATGAAGCTAAAGTACACCAATAAAGCTGGACACTATTAAGACACTGCCAGAAGGGCCATGTCTTTTCTTTTAATCAAGATAAAATAGGCTGTGGGTGTCTTTGTAGCCTATTTCTCTGAAATGAGAAAGTTTGTTTATTTGTTTGTTTATGAGAAATACAGTCGTTCATTCTTGTGGTTGACTGTAATATGTTTCTGTGGACAGCTGCTGATTATAATGAAACCATATCATTGTCATAGGAACGAGACTGGTCTCAGATCATTTTGTTTGCCCTTAGATTTACAAAAGCGAGCCCTGAATTTTATTCTGGCTCTTCAGTCTGCGCACAGCTCGCTGACAGCTGTCCGAGGTTGTTTGTTTAAACACTTCAATATTCTTACTTGTATTTTTGATTTAAAAACAGTAAATTGTGTATTTTTTGTACTTTTTGATTTACATATTAATATTAATGTTAATTTATATTATTAACATTAACATATTAAGATATTAATATTATTCACATATATTAATAATTAGTTTTTAATGGCAGATTGTCTTGAACATGAGATGAGTTTCTCCTAATCCAAAGTCAGTGACACTCAGTGAGCTCAGTAAGGAGTGATAAGCAGGCTGTGTTGCATTCTCCCAGCACTTAACATCACTAACCTCTTTGCACCCCCCCAACCATCTCTGTCTTTCTCTCTCTCTCTCTCTCTCTCTCTCTCTCTCTCTCTCTCTCTCTCTGTCTCTCTCTCTGCCTCCTCTTCTCTCTCCCTCGTTCCCTCTTTCTTGCTTGTGTCATGGACAATATCACAGTACATAAAAAGCTTATTATTGGGAAGAAGAATCTGCATGCTGGGAAGAGCTGCTGTTTTGTTAACTTATTGCTTTGTCACACTTCGTGGGAGTACTGGCACATTTGTGCTTCTTCTCGCCTGTGTTCAGTCTGTTTATCAGTATAAAGTTAAAGAAAAAAAATCACCCGGTTGCCTTATAGTTTCTGCCTCACAAAATATATGTAGACTTCTTTGTAGTTTTTACACCACAGACTATATTTAGCGCTAGTCTTCATTATTTCCCAACCTAATGTAGTGTTTAAATTTTTTTTTTTTGCATTGTCTAGAAACATCTACAGGTTTATGAAGGAAAGAGCTCTTAGCATGGCACTGAAATTCATCTTGTATTCTTGCTTACATGATTCTTCTTTATGTAATGAAGCGTAAAAGAAGTATCATGTTTTTTAATTATAGCACAGCTACTCTAACCACCTAGAAAGAAACACCAGCCAGCCCCGTCCCATCACCGCACCAGCCCCTGATACACTATATTAGACCTTGAGTACTGAGGTGTTCATGTACTAATAGTGCTTATTATAACTGACGCAATATATATTCATATAAAGTCAATGATGTAATGTTTAAAAATCTTGGTAGTTGATTCTTTGCTGCCAATAGGAAGACAGAGGACAGAGACAAGAGAAGGCTATAACTGGTGATTCCATGCTGAGACCACTTCCATCCCTCATTATCATTTCTCCCCATTTTCATCCAGCTATCTGCTTTTTTTTTTTTTTTTACTTTTTTTCTCCCACCTTCACCAACTTGTTACCGATATTCTCATCCTATTCTCACTATTTCTGTATTCCTTGTATCACTACATCCTTATATCACTTTCCCCTTCACCTTTTATTTGTTATGGCATTCATTTTTATAACCTTTACTATTTCTTACACAAGTTTTTATACTATGGCTTATTTTATGTGGGGTGTGGTAGAATATCTGTGTATTTGTCTTTATGTGTGTGCATGTATGTGTATGTGTTTAAGAACAAAAAATTGTGACACCTCTTGCACAGCAGTCTGTAAAAAAGACCGTGTGTTGGCACGCTAACAGATGATACTAACCTTGTAGGAAACATGTTTTCAAGTATTTATAGGGTTTTGTTTGTTCTGAATTTGTCGAAGAATCCGGAGAAGGAAGGTGCAGTTGGCAAGATGACATGTATTATAAATGTTACTCATGCATATTTTTTAATGCATTTTTAAATATTTTGACACATAGACAGAAGTAGAACTTAAACTTTGATTGTTTAGTTATTCTTTGGATAAAAGAGGCCAAAGCAAGCATATGAAAGTTCTGATGACTGACCTAATTACACTGAGTAATAGCAACACAACATTACCAGAAATTACTACTTGTTGAGAATATTTATATTTGTATGTTGCTAAGAGAGAAAGTGGTCAATATTGGCTTGTCCTAATTTGTGTAGACAGTATAATAATTCGTCTCATACCCTCAGTTATTATGGCATGATATAAATAATTGCTGTCCTGCTAGTTTTCCTGCTTCTGAAACTTCTACTAAGGCTAGTAAGACCTCACATATAAGTACTCTGTGTATGATTATAACCAGAGGTGGGTAGAGTAGCCAAAAATTGTACTCAAGTATGAGTACCATTACTTCAGAATAATGTTACTCTAGTAAAAGTAAAAAGTAGTCACCCAATTAATTACTTGAGTAAGAGTAAAAAGTACTAAGTGAAAACCTACTTAAGTACTGAGTAGCTTCTGAGTAACCTCTTTGTTTAATAATCAGGATGTTAAATAATACACCTTAATGCACAATTATATAAAACAACATTGAACAAGTTCAAAGCCGGATAATATCTCTTAAACAACTAAAACAAATAATAAATTAAATCTTTACAAAGTAACATGAATTGAATTATCTTTATTATTATTAGTAGTATTTGTATTTTTATTATCATAAAAACATGATGTTTCATTATTTATTGTTTGATATTATGGATCATTATATTCAGGGTTAATAGATAAATCAGCTCTTCTTATAGGAGTCTTTACTGTGAAATCTAGTTATTGATCATTTTTAATGGATTTGTGCCTCCTCCTGCTCTGACATGCGTTGTCATAGCAACAGTTCATCACTTCCTGTTAATAAGAAATAGTCCACTACGTTCATATTTTGTGTACTAGCCTATCAAATTCATACTATTAAGATGAGTTATCCAATAAACCACCGTACATCAGGACAATTTGGTTGGTGAGACGCAGTCATCACAGAAATAAGTAGCGAGTAGTCAGCAGAATGTAGCTCAGTGTAATGGAGTAGAAGTACTGTTTCTTCATCACAAATATACTCAAGAAAAAATAACAAGTATGCTTCATTAAAACTACTCTTAGAAGAACAATTTATCCAAAAAGTTACTTAAATGTAACAGGGTAAATGTAGCGTGTTACTACCCACCTCTGGTTATAACTTTAGTATACAATTCCAGTGTGAAAAATATGTCATGAAATTCAGAAAAGAAATAAGGTTGACCCCTTAAAGAACCTGTGATGAGATGAATTAATGCAGCCTAAAAGCATGGAGCACAGCAGGTGGACAGTGATGCATTCTAGGCACTTTTAAAAGCCCTTGGCCCTTTTCTCTCAAAGTGAAAGAAAAGCAACTGAATTGATTAGATTGTATGAGCTTTCCTGCTACAGCATTGGCTGCAGTGATATCACTTTCAGTGTCATTGTGTGGTGTAAAGTACACCTAAACATCAAACAATGTATCAATTGTCTGCCACTGTAAGCCAACATCTCAACTGACAAGTAGGATGATCCTCGCATCCAGTAACCCCGTTTAAAATAGACTTCTCTGGCACTAGCGTTTCTGTTATTTACCGTTGCAGTTAACCCCCAATGTCCCATTATATTTTCCAGCTACTATTAAATCGAGATACAATTAAGTTGAATGTAAGAAGTCTCAACATGCAAATGAGTCCTGGGTGCTAAAGCATTTAATTAATCTTATGTATATTTATACATAATGCCACAATTTATGGAGGTTATAGAGTTTATAGAAACAGGACAGATTTGTGACCTGTCTGCAAGCATTGAAACAAGATCCATAGAGACCTAGCAAGGTGATGTCTTAGGCATTGTCATGCAAGAGACTAGTTGGAATGGTGAACCACTTCCAATATACAGTTTCCTCAGCCTGGCATGGGCATCTATTTTGTATTTTGTTTGTGGGGGTGAAGGGATGGGGGGGGTGGGGTGTTTAGAGCAAAGCCGTGAAGATTTGGGAGAAAATGAGGAGGTGCCTTGCCAGATGGTGCCTGCATGCTTCAGTCTGGCATCCCAACTGCTTGCCCCCATGCCCACCTCATGCCTGCCTCCATACCTCTCCCTCCAACCCATACTCACCACACCCCAGTGATTGTTTGCTGTATTACATGTGACAGTAGGCAGGATTCCAGTGAGAGCACAGGCCATTAAACATCCTATCCTGCCCAGCTTCCTTAGCACTTTCAATGTAAGATAAAAAAACAAGAAAGAAAAATAATAAAGAGAAGAAGCAGACAGCAAAGGAATAGAGACAGAATGGCTAGTCTGAGTCATGAATGTTTACGGTCTCTAGTTTATTCATGGTCAAAATAAAGTTCTCATACAAAAAGTGCACCAGACAAAATGAAGTATGTTTTAAAACACTTTCTATTATTTTGAAAGTCAGCATTCATTCTTTTTGTTCATTGGAAGCTCTTAAGGCTAAAACCCTCTAGTAGGTATATATAATGCTTAGACTGACTAATTTGCCCAATCCCTGCTTTCATCAGCCTGGTCACCTTAAGCAGGTGTTCTTGTGTGTTAAGTGTAGCTTCTCATAATGGCAGGTCCTTTGCCACAAGGTACCTGTAACTTTGGATCCAGGGTTAGGTAAACACAGAAATTGGTTGTGAAAACCCTTATTTTTTTCGTAATCTGCTTTCCTCACATTCATGAAACCAGAGCAAGTATGACACTGCTGGATTCCCACGACATTTTATTAAACAAAGCCTTGACCACACACTGTAAAATACTCAAGCTGTCAAGCTTTCTCTCTCTATTTCTTATGTGCTTCTAATGTAAAATTTGTGCACTTGAATGCTGAGCTGAAGAGATCACAGAGTAGTTTGGGGAAAATAAAAGGGTCAGAAAAACGGATTGATTGTGAAGATAATAGATGGTAGATCAAAATCAACACAATTTACAGGTTTGGTTTTGAAGTTTAGGTTCTGTATTCTGTACCTTATCAGCACAATTCTGCATGAAAAACAAGCTGCATCTCTGACTAAGATAAACAAATTGAGCCGTGTTCCTTCAGCCTTTGTTTTCTGTTTTCCAAGGCGATCATATATGAAGGTCAGGACAAGAACCCTGAGATGTGTCGTGTGCTACTGACCCATGAAATCATGTGCAGGTAAGATAGTGGATTTTACAAAAGAATTTTAAATAAAAGTAGGTTGGGAAGATTGACCTATTTTTAGCAATATTTTAACAATGTTTTACCTCATGAACCTCATTCTAATCCTGAATTAATTAGGCCGAGTAGAAACTCATTATTCTTTTGCCTTCATTAACAAATATGTTTCCTTTGCAGTACTCTGCAGTGCAAGCCTGATTGGTCTGGTTGACTGAAACACAAGCTTGGTTGGCTTGGTCAGCTTAGGAACTTAGAAAAATTCAAATTCAGCACATATCACACACATCCCGAGGACTGTCCATAGATAATTACTAGTATTGAAGGGAGGTTTATAGCTACTTAAATAAGCACCATTTACAACTGTGGTGAGCAGAAAAGCATCTAATCTCAGAATGCACAACCCATAAAACATTTATGTGGATGGGCTACAACAGTAGAAAACTATATCAGGTTCATCTCCTGTCATCAAAGAACAACAAGAATCTGAGGCTATCATAGACACAGGCTGACCCAAACTAGACATCTGAAGATAGAAAAAAGGTGAAAAGGTTTTTTGTCTCATCTTCATCTGCCCAGTTTGAGTAACTGTGAACATTAACATAGACATTGTGCCTCTCTGCCACATGATTCGCTAATATATGGCAGCTAAAAGGTTATTGTTTACCTTGGTCAAATTTCTTTACAACACAAAAACCTGCCATTTTATCAGTGTGTCGACTATAATCAGTGTGTATATATCCACAGTGTAAATATAATATAGCAAACAGTGTGCCAACCAGTAGTGGTTCTCTCCTCAACTTGCCTGTGTGTGTGTTGGGAATGTTTGGGGGAGATGATTTAAATGCACGCTCAATTATAAGCAGAAAATTAGGCTGTTCGCTATTAATCAGGGCTGCTAATTGCCACAGACCACCATTATCCATATGGTGCTGTGCCAGCTTGCAACTGTGGGACAGAAGTGCCTATTCCTTTCCTTTGAACAAGCAGAGGGAAACAAATGACCAAAACAGTGAGAATATGCTAAAGGACATTATTTGCTGGACTAGGCCAAAACAGTTCTTATTAAAGATTAATTTTGTCATAACATAGGGCCAGCAACATGAATCAAATTATCTTGTGAAGTAAAACATATGCTGGAGAAGACCCATATGTGTTTCTGTGTATTTGTGACTGTTGTTTCCTGATAATTATATGAGGAAATTTAGCTTACATTCCTTTATAAGATGAAGATGAAGGAAAACTAAAGATGCAATTCCTGATGGGGGCTGTTAGGGTTGGACTGATGTTAGGTTATATAGATAATACAACTTTTTCAAAATAAGATGACAAATGTAGTACTCATAAGCTAATATAATTGAGCCCACACATAAATCCCTAAAAAGTTTGGCCGTTTTTAAAGAGAGAGACTGAATTAGGGAAAAGAGACAATACTGTGGGTTTCATGTGACGGTTTCATCCCCAGCCCTTTTGAGAGTCCCACTGCCATCTGTACAAAGGAAATTTGAGCCTAAGGGTCTCTCTCTCTCTCTCTCTCTCTCTCTCTCTCTCTCTCTCTTTCTGCCACCTCAAACACCTCAGATGCACCCTTATCACCTCAATCATCTCCATCTGACAAATGCAAACTATATAAAAATTTCAATTTCCATACACAGTATTGTCATATATTTTATATAATGCATATATTTTGTGTAAAGATTGTGAAAACTTTCACAATCTTTCTTTCACTGATTTTACCCAGCCATTGCTTTTGTTGGCTTTAACTATTAATCCTAAATGTATAAATAATGCCCCAAAGTAATAAACATAGTCATATTGTTCTTAACTAAGTCCTACATTTTTTTCCTTTTCTGTCCACTGATATGAAGTGAAACCTCACCTAAGGTGTTTCTTTTTTGTTCTCCTTCATGTCAGTCGATGTTGTGACAAAAAAAGCTGTGGCAACCGAAATGAAACGCCTTCTGACCCTGTGATCATTGACAGGTAAGACAACTTCCTTTCTGTTGCTTCCTTTTTGTTACTCTCCGAACATGAGAGTTAACATCAGCTCTTTTATGGAAATGCTCTTTTATTGAAACACAATCAATTTGATCCCACTATAGTATGTTTCTTTTTTTAATCTTATTGACTTTCTCAAAGTACCAGTGTTACCTGTTTGATTTATGATTAAGATGATTTCCAAACATGGCCATCCAAGAACACTCACCACCAGCTACTTTATTTGAAAAGCCACAATTCCTAGACTCTCCTGGATTGCAATCTCATAACACTTTCACCTAGAGTAAGACCAGAAACCCTGTAGAAGGAACTGATTTCTACAACCTCTTCTCCCACTCATGTTTCTAAGATTGACTAGTAAACAAAGGGATTATTCTAAAAAACAAGCTTTGTTTCACCAATACAGGTCATTATACTAATGGTACCACAGTTGCCACTGATCTGTCTGTCAATCTTACACATTAAATTCCCATTATTCATGAATGAGATCCCAAGGTACTTAAAGTCCTCCACCAATGGCAAAGATTCCTGTCTTTATAGCCTCTGACCTAAAGGTGATGATTTTCATCTCAGACACCCCAGCTTTACTATGCAGTCACAAAATTGATCATTGATTTGTGGCCCAAGAAGCATAGGTACCATACCATGTCTTCACCTTTATCTTGCAGGTAATGGTTCCACAAAATGGCTTCACTTTACAATTTCATGACTAGGCAAAACCAGGCTATTTGGTGGCCTGGTCATCTGATGTTTGTCTAACTTCTCCACTCCAAGCTGTCCATCAAGCGTGGATCTAATGAGGGTATTAGCCTTCTGTTGACATAGTCCTGTGGTTCACAAGCCCTTTTATCACAACAAGGTCTTGATCTATGAAGAGGGTGTTTCAAATTCGTAATTGGTCTTAATTTAGATTATGCTCCCATATCCAGAAACAGGGAATAGCACTTTTTAATGAAATCCACATGGATGAAAGCCTCCTGAAAAATAACAGTTAAAGGGCCTTAAGTTTGGTCACTCTCCCTCAGCTTCTCTCTTTCTTGTTATTTCTCATTCTTTCCCAAATATACATTAGTGCTACTCTACTTTCTTTTGTTTCACATCTACATCTCCAAAGGCTCTCCATCCCCTATCTATAGCATTGTTGTTAGTGTATAATTATCTTGCTAGTAATACTGCTGAGCTGTTAGTTACATTGTTGGACATGGTCTCTTTATTGGCATTTGCATTCTGTTGAGGTGGGTATTGCAGAAAGTGATCCTTAGCAATCTGGAAGCTATTATCCAAGCTCTGAGGGCATTTACTCATATGGGTCGCAGCTTTAGGTCCCATTCTAGAGAGCCTCTTGAATTCAATGTTGTGGAAAGATGTTTTGCAAGATCTGTACCTGATGAATTGATGGGAAATGTCCTGAGGGATTCATTTGCAAAGGCACCTTCAACATTCACTTTTTAAAACAAAATTGCAGTTGATGTTAACAGACACTAACAGCACCCGTGAACTATTTTAAGCCCATTTCCCACACTTTAAAATGAAACTATTCAAGTGACAGCTCATAATTCCATTATATTTTCTTTTCATGAATTAGTTAGTATTTTTTCTCTTTGTTTATCTAAACATTTTTGTATTCGGTTGTTTGCTCAGTATGTGCTCACTCTTAACAGGATAAATATCAATTTTAATTTGCCCAATAAACGACTTCATTTCGATAAATCCAATGACATTGTTTTCGTCCTTATTAGTAACAAAAAAAGTAATTAGTAAAATTTTAATCCTTTAAAATTTTGTCAAAAGGATATAGCATTGATTGTGATTAGAAGATTTAAATCAGCGCAATGTAGTTCAAATCAGCATAGCACAGTAAAGTCACTAAATACATAATTGCTTATGTAAACTTTGATGCTGTTGGGCATTTTGGGAGTGAAGTCTGTGACAGTGTGTGTATATGTATTTGTTTGTCTGCATTTCTATTCATGTGTAAATTCATTTGGAGTAAGTGAGGCGGCAAGGAGATAGTGTCTGCTAAAGTCACCCTGGTACATGATGCTATATTGGCAGTCACCAAAAACAAGCATGATAAGACCCACATGCAAGCCACAAAAAACAAGCACAGATATTTGCATCTGCATTCTTTTCGCATCAGATTTTAAAAGAAAATAGGTCAACGGCACTATCGTTTTGTCAGTGTGTTCTTAGCGGCTACTTCTAACAGCATCTCAGTTTACAGGGCGCTTGTTATTTCTGAGACCTGAGATCGTTTGGTCTGGAATGGGTGTGAGAAAGTATCTGTGTGTGTTTGTGTGTGGGCATGTGAAATTTCCTTTTCAGTGTTGTATGAACCAGGAATGATAAGTGTAAACAGGTTACTCATGTTGAATACTTTAAACCTCAAACGTCAAATTTATATGAGATGTGTGTTCTCTGAAAGATTTTGGATGTATGATGTTCATTGAGTGTTTCTTTGCCAAACAGGCCTTTTGTTGTAACACTACACTTTAGTTGACTTTAGCAGTTACATTTATTAAGATGCGTAAATAAGATTGATATTTATCAGATTGTTAACAAATGCAGACATTAAGTGCATCAATCTGCACTTTACTTTTCACAAATAATCAGGACAATTCAATTTCCCGTCACTCAGTCACAAAGAGAACAATTTTGGGGAAACCATAGGTGGCAAACTTATGCATTACTGAACCAGAGATTCAGAGAGGGCTTTAGTTGCTCTGTGTTTTAAAACTAAAAGCAGTATGCTCTGTGGTATTTCTTAAAATCCTTGCGAGCAGCACATACTGGGACCCAAGGGTGCAAAAAGACAGCCCCTGAATGTGAGGGTTTCCATGGATGCCGTGAGACTTCCTGTTGCTCCTTCACATCTCGAATAGCTCAACATCTGGAGGTGCACACTAATCAACAGAAATTATATGTTTATGTATTAGGTTATATTCTGGTAGATGTCATATGATAAGGGAAAGTTTGCCTGAAGGTGTGAATTCGTGAAATGAAATTGGGAGAGAGCTCACCCTTTTCCCCAGCCATAGCACATTAATTTCTCAATAAATTTAATAAAACATATGTGTGCAAGGAACATATATTTGTGTGGTAATTGAATGAAACCAGAATGCTGGGAAATTTTTAAGGATGTATTTTGTTGGTATTTATCATTAAGCCATGACTATAGCACTACAAATTACATTTGCAAAGAAAACAAATAGCACAATATAGTTTGTACATGTTTCTTGTTTTGTCTGTTGCATCTCAACTTTAAAATGATCTAAAAGACATGAATCAGTATGTTAGCAGTATCCATTGCCCAACACATGGCCACTCAACATTGCTTTCTATTAAGCTACTCTAGTCATTGTTAACGGGATCCTGGACAGCTTGGCAGGTTATTATGAGCCAATTACAGGGAGCAGGAACACAAAAAGAGAAACAGAAACATGGGAACACTGAGAAAGTAGCACGTATCAGGCAGAAAGAGGTGTAAGAAAGATTGACAGAAATTACAAAAGAAAGAAAGACGAATGGTGGGGGGGAGGGGGGGCAATCTCTGGCACATTATCACAGGAGCGTGCAGAGTGTCCTTGGTCCTTCACAGTGCCACTCTTTTGTGAGTGGCAATGTGTGGCCCACTTAATCCCAACATGCAAAGCAGTTAATAACATGCCATCAACCTCTACCTCTCCAGTTAATATATGGTTAACAATATGCAGTTCACCCAGGCTGCAATCCTATCATGCGCCTGGTTGACCACAAAAGAGTGAGACGTACTGCGCTATGCGGGAGGGAGTCTGACTCTCTCTCTCTCTCTCTCTCTCTCTCTCTCTCTCTCTCTCTCTCACACACACACACACACACACACACACACA
>JAOVVF010000019.1:19653449-19669725 GCA_028565595.1 Duopalatinus emarginatus
GTGTGTGTGTGTGTGTGTGTGTGTGTGTGTGTGTGTGTGTGTGTGTGTGTGTGTGTGTGTGTGTGAGAGAGAGAGAGCGTGTGAGAGAGCGTGCTTGTGTGTACGCATGAGAAAGATGGCAGGTAAAATCTGAGTTATTATTCTGATACTTTATTTTGGTGAAATTGGGAAAGATTTTAATATGCATGCTCAGTCCCTAATGAGAGAGGAACAAAAATAATTGAATCTTCCTGATTATGGAAACTGGGGCAACCTGAGCTTTGAGGTGTTCATTCTTTGTGACTGTGTGGTGTGCATGTGAGGTGGAGAGAGAAAGAAAGAGAGAGAGAGAGGGGCAGAGTGACTGAGGGCAATGAATTAATGGTTATCAAGTGGCTTCTTAAGTGTTAGCGTTCATTTTCAGGGAAACAAATGTTTTCAAATGTCACTTGTTCAAGTTACACTTCAACACACACACACACACACACACACACACACACACACACACACACACACCACATCATATGAACTATACATTTATACACCACACATATAAACTACACTAGGCCCATATATAGTCTGCGTAACCTGGATAGAAAAATCAAAATAAGAATTCTGGTGAATTACTATTAAAACAAATGATGTTGGCCTTTTCACTTGCAATATTATTATTATTATTATTATTATTATTATTATTATTATGTATATGTATATGTATATGTTTAATGGAGGAGACATCAGGCATCCACATACATATCAGAATTATAGAATGTGATACCTGCTTTTCCTCAGTCAGATTTTGAACCAACTTCCTTTCAAACTCAGAGGACATTTCGCATACACCACTGTTAGCACAATAATCCATATGTTCATGGCATGTAGCTCTACATTATATTTGTTCAATTTAGCTGGACTTCAGTGACATCTGTGCCTAAGGCTGTATAATAGACAATTCTGTGAAAATGTACCTGTAGCTGTGTGACTGTGCTATGTAGCTATTCTATGTTTATCACAGAAGCTTGTACAAGTGGCTAGATTGTTTTATACTACATCTGACAAAGACCATGTGATTTCAGATAAATCAACAATGCTTAGCTGAGATCGCGCATTGTAACATATTGAGATTCCTTACCATCAGTGCTCTTCACGAATCTCCAATCTAGACAAAGGTGTGTGCTTGGGTGATAAAAAAGCTTGTTGTAAAGGTTGCAGAGAGCAGCTTGTGCTGTTTATTTGGGACTCAGCTCGAAGCAGCAGACAGTCTGAATCTCCTGAGATACCTCTCTGTTTAAAAATAGCATAAATGAGAAAAACAAGATGAGGCTGTAAGCACACACCCACAAACACATACAGACACATATATGTATAGATAAAATGTGACACTGTATACAATAAAAAAATCAAAAAATTAAGGTAAAATATTGATTATGGTATAGCAGTTCAAACAAACTACTGATGTTCCAGTGTTTCATCTTCAGCCCAAATTCTACAAATGTGGTTTACTTTCATTTTCCAAAAGCATCATTATGGTTATGATCATAATCCACACCAAGAGCTTTCATGTGTTTCTTTGGAGAGGATAATTAAGCCGATGCTGTTCTATAAACGTGTGACACTTGTCACCGTCACATCCTCCCTTTCAGAAGAGCTACTGTGACAGCACGCTGGCACGCTTACTTGGCACAGATTTTAATGGTGGCAGCATCAATGGTGGCAGCGATCGTTTGCGCAACAAAAAGGGGTTTTTATTCATTGCGTGTTGATGTCTCATTCAGCAGAGGTGGCTTAGGCTTTGATCGCCAGCTCCCTGTTAATTAAAAGGAATGATGCTCTCTTGAAGGAAGTGGTTACAACAGCAAATTCTGATAGGCTGATCTATTGCTTTTCTCTAATTTCTGTTGCTGGGAATTATTTAGGTGCAAGCAGAAGCTTGTCGGTTAGAAAAGGGTGCAGACTAACCTGGAATAGATAAATTATTAATTATCAGATTGTGAGAAAGAAAAGGTGAGGATGTTTATCAAATCATGTAAACATGATCATCAAAAATGATACCATGCTGTCATTTATTTAGTCTGTGTCTGTGAAAGTCGTCTTTCTACTGAACAATTTTACATCTGTAGCATCTCCAGCAAGTAGGAGTGTTTTATTCTCTGTTAGTGAAAACGTAACACCTATTTGTGTGTGTGTGTGTGTTTGTGTGTGTGTGTGGGGGGAGGGGGGGGTGCTAGAGCTGCCAGAGCTTCTTAAAAAGGATCTATGGGTGTGTAGTTTAGTCAATTGTACCCAGAATTCCATACTCAAAGGTTACACACAGTTTGATACCTGTCAGGGAACCTGAAAGATACCACCCCCCCTTTTCCTTCTGACTTTTCCTTTCCAGCTTTAAAACACACTCTCTATGGAGGAGGGAGGAATGGCAGCTTTAGTAAGACTTGGTGCTGCCTGTCACTTAATATCCTTCTGAGAGAATGAAGGCATAAAGGGAGCGAGGGCAGAGACACCCATGTCGACATGGCAGAGTTTTGAGTGAATGCGTTTACTTTCCTTGTTGCTAAAAACAGAATAAAGGTGCAGAGCTGTCACTCGAATCATCATGTCTTGGAGTGTAGCTGTGCGTCAAAGGGTCTACTTTTAATAGTTGTTTTAATGCACAGCCTTTAGCTAAAATTTGGCTTTATAGTAGGTTCTTGGTTTGATCTATCTATCTATCTATGTCTGTCTGTCTGTCTATCTAACTATCTCTGTGTTTGTAATGTAATATACCTGCATTAGAGGCTTTGGACACATTGTTCTGAATAATATTGTTTACTTTCTAGTTAGCAAATTATGTAGAAATTTAGAATTATTGATAAAGCTGCTCTTTAAATTTTATGCAGAGCTAGTTGGTTTTTGCCCACTTAGCTCTTGCCTATTTGTTAGTGCTGGGGTCCAGCCAAAGTGCTTGTTGCTGTGGCCACTTTCACTGTTACTGTCTTCCCAGAAAACAGATCTCAATTAGCAGTTTGGAGTCTTGTATTTTCTCTCACTCTCCTCCCATCTACTTCTCTCAGCTTAATTTCCACAGATCGTGGTAAGTGCATCCATGCTGGATAATTTTCCTCTTCCAAACAATGTGGGCTTGCCTGGCAAGCTGTTGCATGCAGCAGTAATAATTAGACTTGCCCTAATGAGTTGACAGAGCCCAAACACACCGACATACTCACACGAACACACACGGCACAGCTTGACAGTGCCCAGCAGTAATGAAGAAGCAATGAGGCTTTAAACGAGGGAAGTAAACGGAAGTGGGGGCTTTTATGAAGAGGTCTGGTGTGAATCTATAAATTTGACCTTAGTACTAATCTACACTAGGGATGATCTCATCTCTCATGAAAGTTATAGTAACTATGTGGGGTTTTTTTTTCGTTTTTTATTATTGCTCCCTGAATACAGAGAGTTTTGTCTTGCTAGTCTTGTGTGGACAGTTCATTGACATAATTATTAATGCAGCTAATTAATGCTATGCCAAAACCTAACCTTAAAGTACTTTTTTCTCATGGGGACCAGCCAAATTCACCACAGGGTCAAAATGATGAGTTATTCCTATCCTAGTGGAGATTCTAGGTTCCTATCAAGATCGATACCAACCTCCCCAGCCCCCGACACACACACACACACACACAATACCTTTCTTTTTTTTCACACACACTAAACGGGGGTTGACAAAAAGGCATCAGGCCTGCATTCTCATGTTTGCAGTTTTTAATAATTAAAGTGCATAAATTTAGTGGCTGCTTTCATTCTGATTAGTTATTCATTAATGGCATCTTAATTTCATCCACACTCTGAATATTTAACAAAATGCAAAAACCAAAAAAAAAAAAAAAGGGGGGGGGGGTATTCCAAGATGTTAATGAGAAAAAGCTTGAAAAGGAGCTGAAACAAAGATACGTTTCAGAAGGAGGAGGAGACTGCAGTCCTGGGCCACATAACTGTTTGAAAAATAAATCATCTCTGCTTTAGTGCACTCTATTTCCATAACAATGGTTGAATCTATTTGTAGTGGAATTAGATCTTTGGACTGTGCTGTTATTCCACATTTTTCCAACATGCCGCATATACATGACTAAAACAGTTGCCTATAATATTGTTTCTGTCCATGGTGCAGGTGGAGCATTTTACCACAAGCCTGATTCACATTGCAACACACTGCATGTAAATTTGTGAAACTTTAGCTGCATAAGTCCTTGCTTGCCAAGGTAAGCAACTAGCATGACTGAATGGTGTTAGCAGTTACCTTTACATGCTTAACCATTAGTCATTTCTTCATAGCTATAAGTAAAGTGAATGTTTTGCTTCATGCTTTATGTTACCACTTTTGACTTGCATCATTGGCTTTCAACAGATAGGACATCTGTTGTGACAACAGAAGACTAGCTACTGAAACTGTGATAATTCGTTTTTGCAAAAATGCACTGCTGCCAGATATTTTCATACATTGATTGCTCCTGGCAAAGTATTTGAGTACTTCCTGAAATACTGCACTGCGTTTAGACCACAGCATGCCAGTTGATGATCTCTGGCCTACAGTGTACACACATACACTCTAGACTAATAAAAAGGCATGTTATTCAGTATGCTTTGGTTTTAGCTTTGATTCCCTATTCCCTTCAACAGGCGATTTAGAGCAGATGATGGAAATGGGGAAAGAAAGAAGCCATCCCGGATGACACCCCAGTATAAACATATTTACCGCTATGCTGCTGAGCCAAAGGAGCCTCCTTTCAACAAGCTCATTAGTGTCACTTAATTAAAACAGCAGCTCTTGACTTTGATGCCTATGGAAACTGGTTTCAGGGGCAGAGGGCTGGTCATTATGAAATTGTAATGCACATATACACAGAAATTAAAAAAGACAAATAAAGGAGTGAAGGAGAAAGGTCTAAGAGGTGAAGAAAAAACGCGAAAAATGCACAAGCAAATAATGGATTACGGTAATAATAATCCATTATTATTGTTACTGTAATCCATTATTTGCTTGTGCATTTTTCCTGATGTTCAGTAAAGGGTGAAAACTACACCTGTTTTTTGCAAGTCACATAAAACTTTACTAAATGCACAGTGACACCAAATTAATCAGCAGTGGTACATTTTGGGCGAATAAAGGCGCTGATGCATTACTGATCACAATTTTGTTAGCAGTGCTTTCTTAAGGGCAAAAGACCTCAAGCTTTCTGGTGGAGTATGTGTTTAGTGAGCAGATAGTGTGTAGGAGTGGGGGATGGCAGACCAGAGAGAAGAGAAGGGACAGAGCAGACGGTACTGAAACGCGTTCCCCGCTAATTAAAGCCGCAACTCCTGAAATGCCATAATAACTGTTAATTAGGGGCTCTGCTTTTTTTGACTTAATTTACTAATTAGCCGTTACATTGGTGTGGGTGTCTCTGGGTAATTATTGGCAGGGCTGAGCGACAGCTACTTGTGACTGAAGAGGATATGACACTAATTATGAGGTCCAGCGATGCTACCGACCTGCCAGAAAGCCCTTATTTTCTTCTTCAAGCGTCTGGCAAAGAAGGGACATTTGACTTGAGTTTTTCTGTAGTTGCACTCTTCCCCTTCACAGTTTTTCTTGTCAATGCTTGTGTGTCACTGGACACACTCACAGTTATCTGCTGTGAGAGCTTTCCAGGGGGTCTGGACTAGCCTGTGTGTCATGCAGCTGTGATTGCTTTCTGTTTGCTGCAAAGCATATGACTCTAGTAATTGTGATATGACATGTATGTCTGGCAGCAGTAGAGTAGAGAGTAGATCGAGGTGACCCAAAGAGTCATTTAAAACAGTTTCCATTCAAAGTAAATGAATATGCTTACTTTTCAATAATAATTTTTCACCTTATTGAAGTTGTATGTATAGAAAGGCTTTAGTGTTTCTCATGCTAAATGTGTGTTCTAGTCTAAGTTCAAGCAATGTATCTATATTTTTTTCCTTTAATGATGAAGATAAAACAACATCAGGCTTTGCATTTATAATGATTTCATGTTGTGTCACCCTGCTTAATGTGTCATAACTATAGACTTCTGCTGTCTGTATGTTTCTTTGCACCTTTAATGATCATTATGCACATTTGTCACACACTGCAGTTGAAAACATACACCTCAGAATGAATTATAATTAACTAATCATTTCCCTTTTTTTCCTCTTTCATGCCTTGTGCAACCAGGCAGCAAAACATTTGTATTCTCGAATGTATACTAATGCATTTAAAAATGTACAATATTGTGAAACAGTTATTTGTTCACTGTTTAATTTGAAAAGGTAAACTATCACATATTTTATATTTATTACATGTAAAATGATTTTTTTGTTCTACTTTTGATTAGTGTGGGTTATAGCTCATGAAAATTTAGTATGCACAATTATTAGAATTATTTCATTTTAACTTTGAGTAAATGACTAGTCAACCAGTATAAATATTGTGTCAAGCTTTGCACACACAACCACAATCAGTGGAAAGACTAACAGACAATATGAAAGACTCTATGATAGCATATTAATGGAAAGGTGACTGGAAGGGGAAAATGTGGTGTCGGTGTCCCAAAAGCCAACTCACACAGACATCTCCAGGAAATGAGACACAACCATCAAACCAGAGACAAAGTCAGAAGCGTCTTACCTGGACTACAGATTAAAGTTAATTTTTCAGATTAAACTACATTTTTTATTTCATTGGGAAATCAAGGTCATAGATTTTAGAAGAGCAGAGATGCACAGAAACTAAGGTTTCTGAGGTCCAGTGTGAAGATTCCACAGTCTGTGATTTTTTTGGGGTGACGTTATCTGCTTAGGTCCAAAATCATGTCAACCAGGAATCTACCAGGAGATTTTATAACACTGCATGTTTATATCTGCTGAGAAAGAGATGCTAATTTACTTTTCCAGCAGGACTTAGCACTTGCCCACATTGCCAAAACTACTACCAAATGGTTTGCTGACCATAATTTATTACTGTGCTTGATTGGCCAGCCAACTCTCCAGATCGAAACCCCATAGAGAATGTATTGGGTATTAAAGCAACCTGGGCTTCAGTAACATCTCAAAAGTACCACAAGCTGGTTGTCTCCATGCCACACTGCATTGATGCAGTAATTCATGGAAAAAGGCCCCAATCAAAAAATGACTGTATAAATAAACACACTTGTCCTTTTCTGTATGAAATATTCTAATTGAGATACTGGATTTCTGATTTTCGTGAGACATAATGACAAAAGGTCAAACAGACAAGGCTTGAAAATGTGAGTTTATATGTAATAAATGTAAAGTACATGACTGTTTACCTTTTTTAATTAAATTGCATGACATTTTAAACTTTATAAATGCAGTAGTACACATTCTAAATACAAATGATTTCCTGCCTGTTTGCATGTTAGGCAGTGTTGTAGTTCCAACACTTACACAGTGAAAAAAGGAGGTGACTTCATTAGTCCGATTAACTGCAACACAGCAAAGTATGCATGGTTTTCTAATCAGACAATATTCCTGTCACCTGTCTCTGCCTGGGCCCTTTAGTAACCGTAATCAATAATTTAAGGGCCCTTTCTTGGCTGGTCATGGCTTCTGTACAACCCTTCTACATTCTATGCTGCAGCCCATAAGCCTCAGCCATCAGCCCATCATCCTGTTAATCAAATTACTTCTGAGGCAAAATTGACAGTTTTCATTAATTATAAAGGATTATTCTAATTGCAATTCAAATTTATTCATTTACAACAGACGGTGTTCAGTAATATTTCAGTGCATTTGCATATTAAATGGAGGGAGCTGCCCATTAGGTATGCTAATGTATGCATATTTTCTTATTTTGAACGGGGGAGCCATATGCGGTTGCTGTGTGTAAGGAAGGTGAAGAATCTCCAATGCATTTAATTTGTTTGACAAACACGATGGGCACAGCAACACGTCCTCTGGCACTTGACTGCTTGGCATCTATGGGTCTCGGCAAGAGAGACGCCCACATGCCGTCTGTTGGCATGAAAGTGGTACAGGTGACACTGGGACAATAGATGGACGTGCTCAGAAGTAGCATGTGTGTTTGTCCATGCCAGTGGTATACTCTACAGCTGTGAGCAGCATACTGCATTTCATCATATTTAGACCCTTTTAACTTCTCTGTCTGTTTTTCCAGTAACATAATTTGTACATGATGTCAGTATACTGTTTCAAAGGAGCATGCTGATATGCCATTTGTGCGGTTTGTTTTTGATAGAACTCCTTCACTTTCTCTTTCTACTAGTTTCACTTAGCTAAGATCCATTTTCACATCATTAGATGACACGCCCGTGGTTGGTCCTATCATGCTGATTGTCCTGTGGGTGGGACAAAAATTTTGCGTTTTCTTCATAGCACTGCTGCTTCTGTGAAGTTAACAAAGTTCTGTACATTTCTGTGATTAAAATAAAACCCTTGTGTCTGGAACAATACCTGCTTTACTATATGGTTTTCAGTTATGTACAGAGTGAGTGTATTTAGAGTTGTATTATCTTTTGCTTTTTATCTCTTTTAATATATTATCAGTCTTATTCAAACATTTTAACACTGATAACATATTTTATGTGGCCTGGATGTAAATCCTAAATTATAGTAGTTTGTTTAGAATGACAACAGTTGGTTCTCTGCCTGTAAATAACATGCAAGTTGCAAATTTCAAGCCCTTAATGTAGGTGTAAAAAAGTTTTAAAATCCTTAAAAAATCCCAGTTGGGCTTGCAGAATTTCAAGGCCATTTGCTGCAAGCAGGAAACTTAGAGAGTGAAAAATGGGGAAAGAGAGACATTCCTATTAAGCAGTCACACCTTGTAACATAAAGTACACTGAGGATACAGAATCAACCAAAGTCCATTTTACACACGCAAAATCTTCAAGATGAATAACCAAATAGTAAGAAGCAATTATTTAAGAGGGTTCAGTAGAGAATAAACTAATGAACTGTACCTCAGGAATAGTTGTATGAGCAAAATACTATGTTGATGTTATCAGCAGATCTTTGTGTGAGTGAGTCGGATTGTTGGACCATCATCATATATATATATGTTTACTCCTTTTTGTATTTTCTTGTTTAGCATCACAGAGACCAATCAGAATTTGAAACCCTTTATTGCTTTAATGACATCTAACTGCAGGTTATGTCACTGTGTGTGAATAGTGGTATTGTCTGTACCTGCCTGGTTTCTCATACTCAGCCCTTACAGCTATTAGCTATTTTCTATACCATACAGCATAGACAAGCTCTGCATAAGTGGAGGAAGTTCCAGTCACTACATGTCCGACAATTAGCTCCTCCACTGGGTTTGGAGACTTGTGCACAACTGACTTAGGCCAGCACAGGCCTTTAAAATTGTCAAATTAACCACTATTCAAATGAATGAGGTGTACATTCAGATAAGACAAAGTTATGGCTTTATTTGTATTTTTTTTGTCAGGAGTCATTTGTTGCCAATGACTATCTTGTTGTCCTGACATTTCTGATTATCCCATTGTAACATTTCCCGGTGCTTTTGTTGTTTGTGCATTTGATTTGTTATTGCTTGCTTATCCCCCTCACATCTACATACGCTTCATGACTGTGCAAATAAATGGAGTAAAATTATATTACATTTCAAAAGGAATAGTTGAAATTACTTACAGAGATGGACTCTAATAGGATGTATGAATCCATTTGTGAAATATTTAACAATGGTCGTATGTTACAGGACATGGGCAGTAGTCATTGAATAAATTTTTCCCTTAAGCAAGGATTTTGTAACTAAATCAAATAAATCTTAAATGGACACATACTATATGTCCTTTTTGCAGCAGTTACAGCCTCTATTTATTATATTTCTCAATGCAGCTTCTTGCCAAATCTTCCAGATTAGATGGTAAATCTTGATGGCCATCTTCATGTCATCCCACAAAATTTTAACCTTTGTTTTCAAACCTTTGTCTTGTTGCAATGGTTGGAACACGTTCTCGATTTACTGTCACACGGCAGTGCATGCGGTCCCAAAATGCGGGTCAGGTGCGCGTGAGCAAAGAGGGGGCGGAGCCTCACACAACTCACCTTATGCATCCAGCTCTATTTATGACAGGTACAGCTCCCGAAGCGCCTAAAACACAAGAAGGTAAGTGGGTGGGCAGAGATGTCTTTGGGATGGCCTGCCACCCACACACCAAAAATTTTTCTGAGGCAGAGCTGTTTCCGGTTAAAGGCTGGAGGTGTGGCAGAGGTGTGCTGGGCAGGCCCTGGATTGTGTGGACAGTGAAACAGAGAACTGGAACCATCCACTCTCGACCTGGGATCGTATGGACGCTGGATCCGGGAACTGGAACCACCCACTTTAGGCCTGGGGTCCAGTGGATGCTCCTCGGGTTCTGGAGCAGACTTAGACTTTGGAGCAGACTTTTAATTTGTCCTCCAGTTCTGGAGGTTCTGGAGCAGACTTGGACTTGTCCTCCTAAGGTTCTGGAGCAGACCTTGGAGCAGATCTTGGAACCAACTTAGAGTCAGGTACAGGCATGGGTTCTGGACAACCTACCTCCTTCAGGGCGAGAAACAGACTTGAGTTCAGGACCGCCCTCCTCTGGGCACAAGACAGACTTGAGACAAGAACAAACTTGGAAGCAGCCTCGGGAGCAGACTCGGATGCAAGCATGGGTGCAGGGCTCCTGTGGTTCTCTTTCCGGTTCTGTCCCAACCCCAGTTCCCTGTTCCCATGCCCTCCTGGCACAGCGGAAACACCTCCACAAACTTGCATTTGACTTCATCTATATTGCCCTGGATTATTATTTTTTTTCAGTGTGTAAACATATATTTGGACACAGAATTTAAAAGTAAGAGTGGTGTTTAACAAATGTAGTTTTAGGACTCAGGTAAATGAAATAACTGATGGAGTCTTCTGAGGCATTCTAAAAGATTGAAATGTTCAGTGTATGAACTAGAAAAACACACCATGCCATTTCAGTACTAAACAATAGCCCTTGTGCTATACATAAAAATCAATAGAACTTCTGTTAATCCTTTTGCCATACCCACCTACCGTAAATCTTTAACTTTCCAACACTTGATCTTGTTTAAGTCATAGTCTAGACTAGAGTCTGCTGCTGATTTCTATGATGATTTCTAGAAATACAGAGTGGGAGTCTCTAATTTTGATGGTGACTCTGTCACCTTCTTCCCCTTGCTCCCTGCCCCCACCATCATGATTAGCCATTGTTAAGTTGCTGGCATTAGCATGGCCCTAGAGTTGGCACTAGCATGGCCCAAAGATCTAGTGAAAAGGCAGAGAGGAAGAATATTAGAGAAAGAGTGAATGAGAGAAGAAAAACAAGAACAAAACAAGAAGAAATATCTAGACTTAATTTGACCCATACTGGAAAAAAAACAGGGCAAACTTGTAGAGAGAATTGTATAGGTTGTCTAAGTTTTACTCAAGATGTAAATTAAAACTATTTGTTTGCCATGCCACTGATTATTGTCTCCTGACTCTTTTTGGGTCTCAACTTTTAACCTTTGATCTTAGAACTGGCCTTGATTGGCACTTCCAGCACAAGGTATTCCATCTGTTGACAATCAAATGACAAAATTTTTCTTATTTTTGTAGGACCATCGCAATATATTTGACATGTTTAACCTATGATTCCTTTAAATTATTAGTGTTAGTACAGAAGACCCAGCCTAATACATTGCATTTGTGGATAGAAGACTGATTTATGACATTGTAAGACATTGCAGCTTGTAAAGTAAAATCAGCATTTCAGATATTCAGATCTGGCCAAAACTAGTTTGACGTAACAGGATTGGCACTGTGTACCTGTCCTTATCTTACTATCAGACTTCTCCCTTGCTCTGGCTGTGTGAGTAACACAGAGCAGAGCAAACAGGCAGATGATGTCAGTGAGAGCTTGGCTGCTTGCTCTGTGTATTCTTGCAGCAGTCTGGGTGCAGATGTAGCAGTCTTTAGGCTGTGTAACATTACCGCTGCCTGCCTTAGTGCATGGATTGGGTTACCATGGTGTATATACACACACACACACACACACACACACACACACACACACACACACACATCTAATGCCACATGCTCCCCTCCTGCCCCCATCCTCCTCCCAGCTGGTTTGGGAGAACCACACTTGCTTTTCTAGGTTAGTAGGTCTTAATGTGAGTATGTAGGTGTATATGTGTGCTCCCTTTGTGTGAGCCCATCAAATTATACAACTTATGAGCTAAAACAGTAGTGGGATGCATTGCCTTTATTAAGAGGAGTGGGTGGGGGACAAAATGCATGCTTGTGCCCATTTTTTAGCAAGATAAATATGACACAAGCCATGACTTCCCCTGAAGTAAATATTATAAATAATAAAAGACCCTGAGGAGAGTCTTAGCTTGGAACTATTTATAACATTAAGCAAACAAGGCCAAATCGCACTGAGTGGGTATCAAAGGACCAAAATAAAACATAAGGCTGTTATAGCCAAGTGGCCAAATCAATTAGGATTTTTGTGTATGATTAAACATACACACATTAATGCAGAATTGTCAAGTGCAAAAAAAAAGAAAGAAATGAGTAATACATATTTTATTGTCTTTTAATTGATTGCCAAAATGTTTGGTCTAAAGTCAGCAAACAGTCATGATTTTTAGATATATTTGCCTTTGTTAAACAGTTAAGTGCTTTTAATAGTGACACTCAATTTAGTATACCTTTTGTTGTAGTAACAGCAGTGAGAACTGTGTGCGTTCAGAGCATTAGCATCGACCCCCTGGAACATTTTATTTCTGTCATCTCCAATTTAACTGTTCTTGCCCTCACATTTTTATAGCAATCTTTACATAACCTCATCAAAAAGTGTTACTCTGCCATGGCATTAATATCCTGTGTCTATTAGTGCCAACTCCAAAAGCAGCACATCCATGGTAATTAAGCTGCAAATTAAAAGGTGATGGCATCTCTTGAATAATGCAAGTCTTTCCCAGAATCCCAGAAGATAATAAGGATCTTCTCTCCTGACTATTATGTACTCTAATCTCCAGCCACTAATTAACTAGCATGTCCAAAGTTAGGTGGGAAAAACTACACTGCAGTTCTAACAGGCTATTTTTCACTGCATAATATGAAAAGTAGGAAGTCAATAAAGGAATGATGGTCCTGTTAAAACTGAAGCGGATAGGGAACCTCTGTGGGATGAGAAGAGTAAATTATTTGCTAATGCTAACCAAAATGAAGCTTATGTCATTAATGAGTAAGTTAGCACAGCATTTTCTGATTTTATTCCATAACAGCTTGGACCAAATGTGAATTAGCTTGATTGTTAGACTTATGGTTAACATATGCAAATGATATTCATTGTCTTAATCTCACTGCACAATGTAATAGTGGTCTACCACTGGTGATCTAGCAGGGCTTCTCCAAATGGCTTCTTTTTTTCAGTTTCTGTATGTGCATGAAAACTCTGCTTAAACAAATAAGACAGTGAAAGAGTGAGCTGGTACCACAAAATGGCATGCCAAGTCAAGTAAAATGTCCCAGTGTCTTTATGTTCATTTATGTGGAAGACACGAGGAGACAAGTAGATGGAGGTAAAAGCAGAATGAATCCTTCGGGCCTCTACTGTTTTCAGACATGCCGTATTTTAGAAATGAAAGTAAGGTGCTTGACGTGAAAAAAATAGATATTTTTTAATTAAAAAGTTGAATTAGCATTTTTCTCCTAAACAATATTTTATTCAGTATCCCTGAAGAAGACAAAAATTGGTGACAAAGGCAGCATGTGCAAGTAACAAAAGTAGTAAATCAGCCAACCCCTGACGTATAGTACCTCCCTACACAGCTAACTGTTAAACAGCCTAATCTAAGTGTGTGTGTGTGTGTGTGTGTGTGTGTGTGTGTGTGTTTGCTTGTCTATATATGTGTGTCTGTGTTAGAGGGGCTAATGATTGCCCTGCTAGCCCACCATACCAGCCCCCTTGTGACCCCATGAGCTAGCCCCTGAAATCAATCTCTCTCTCTCATGAATTATTGAGTTGTTTGCCTTCAGCCCTCCACAACAGACACCAAAGGGGACCTTCCCTTTTCTCTCTCTACTTTTCTCTCATTCTGTGCCTTCCCTTTCGTTCAGTTACTTCCCTGGCTTGTGGTGAAGATGTGTCATTCTGCAAGAAAGAAATGCCCAGAGGTCCCAATGTACCTCTTGACATGTGAGAGAGTGGACTGTGTTTGCAATGTTGCATGCAGATCCAATCAAAATACTCACATCTATTGATTAGTGCTGCTGCTGTACGTGTATCAAATGATTCTTAAAGGGAATGCATAAAGGGAAAGATTCTTTATCAAACATTCGTTTTTAATAATATTTGACATTTGTTAAACATTGTGCATATTTTGCATGTACTTCCCATGTTTTCTCTGGGTTCTCTGGTTTTCTCCCACCTCCCAAACACATGTTAATAGGCTGCAGATTAGCACAACAGAAAAGTTCTGTCTTCACCCTCTTATTGGAAGATGACAATTTATATATTATATGTTTTATAGTGGTTATTTCTTTTACAGAACCTCTGTAAACTGGTTCGGACACCTAAAAGCAGTATAATTTAAAAGAGCGCATCATTACAATGAATACTATTATGTTTTCCCCTGCAACTATGACTTCATAAAACTAATTATGATAATATGCATAATTCAGGTGAATGTGTTTTAGACTGTATTTCCATATCTCCAGGGTCGGTGGATTTTGATTGACAGGTCCTGTGCTGCTACTCGGGGACGATCAATTACTAGGGCTGCATATGAAGTGTTGCTTATGTAAAATAATATTCCCCTGTGTTATTTTTCTCTTTTCCACTCCCTTTTCTCAAGCAACAATTTACATAAAGTACTAGAAGACAAATTAACTCATACTCCCTTATTTCAGCCTCTGTCTCTTTAATTATAAAAGTTATAATAAATGAGTGTTTGGTATCTTAATATTTAAAACAATATAATTCATTAGCAATAACATATTTAGGTCATTTGTGTCACACAGCTGACCTATTTCACAAACCGTCTTTGAAGAAATATGTTTTGAATATATTTAGCATCAGAGGGAAAGGGTGAATATTTTATGTTACTATTTATGCCAAAAGTAACAGGCAGACATAACTGGGTTCTTTGCTTTGCTCTGGCATTGAAGCCTTATTATTGTTATTATGTGTGATAAAGCACTGTACTGAGCAGTCACTGATTTCTTTATCATAATCACCATTTTGTGGCTTTGTTAGTTAGTTTGTGTTTGCCTGTTTACTGCTGATACACTTTCCATCTCCATGTGTAGAGAGCCTGAAGCAAAGTGTCTCCTGGTTGATGTTTTCATGTAGTTCTAACTTGCACTAAACTACCCATAAAGGGGAGATAAGATGAGATTGCTGAGAATAGTGGGATAACAGTAAACAGAGAGGGTGCAGAGATCAATCCAAGAACCAATATAAAAAGAGTGTATTGAGACCTCTCTCTTTTTCTCTCTATCTCCCTCTGTGTGTCTCTCTCTTTCTCTTGTTTTGACTCTCTATTTATCTCTCTCCGAGTCTGTTTCCCTCTTTCTCTTTCATTCTCTCAGACTCTTCTTCTTTCTGATTCACATGGAGGTATGTGTTAGTCCTCATAAAATATTAATGTTGGTTGTGCTCATGGCCATAATTGCCATCTCAGCTTTTGAATAATTTATGTTCAGTATACTTCACTCGGGTTCGTTTACTGGCACTGTGGCTAGCACCATGTGAGACTACTGCATTAATGGTTCTTGTTCTGAATTTGGCAACCAAATAAGATTACCTTCTTAAATGTATTCCCATTCTCCTTCTCAACCTTTTATTGCATATGTAGAATCTGGAATAATCAACACATGTTTGTATCAGTGTTGGGACATGCACGTTTTAATACTGCAGTTTTTTTAGTTGGTTTTGTTGAAGTTGGTTGTTTTCAAAAATATGTGTTTTTATATGATGTAGAGTAAAGCGTTACTTTGTATTTGTATATGTAATTAGGTATGTAGAATTTATTATGTGGTTTCCGTTGCTTTCTGGAGCCTGATGACCAGATGTGACCTCTAGACATGGAGGTTGGAGGTCAAAGGTCACTGTCTCCTAGGTCCACATTACCTCTACCATCAAGCACTTTACCACTTTACAGGACACTTTATATCTCTCACCCAGTTTGAACCATTTAGTGAAGATTGCAGTTTGGAAGCAATTCTTTTACATAATGCCACATCAAATAGCATGCAGTAATACAATTTATTGTGTGTGTATAT
>JAOVVF010000019.1:19743517-19763102 GCA_028565595.1 Duopalatinus emarginatus
TCATTCAACTATCCTCATGTCTTATTCTAATCAGTTCTAATAATTACTAACCTGTTGGTATGATGCAGCCAAAGAAATTTCAGAACAGTAAAAATGTGTTACCATTTAATATGATGCTTAAATCTATTTCTTTTTTTCATGAAAAATCAAAGCAGTATAAGTATTGATTCATTCTGTATGCCTCACACACAGGGCAGGAAAGGAACAAGCTAGTTTGCTAGTAAACACATTTATTATAGAGCTGTCCTCTTTAACTTAACAGAACTATACTGCCCTCTTTTGGTCCTGAAAAATCACACAGACAAGGGGTCACAGCCAAGATAAAAAAAAATGGCATGATCTCTTATTCTGTAATAACAAGTTGCAGAGATCATCTTACAAATCATTAGCCAAGACTAAAGAATTGTTAATAGATAATCACAAATGTGTTTCATAATTGTGATTATTTTAAGAAAAATTTACAGCCACATAGAAATCACAAAGACTCCTTCTTTCTGTATTCCTATATAGTTATGCTGTTCAGAAATGTTCTGACAGCAATGCTATCTACTAAGGCAGAATGTTTGTTATTCAAATAGGGCTGTGACAATGTAGCGGTATAAATGTGTGTCATGACTGAGAAATCTAAAATAGTTACACTGTTTTAAGTTACGTGATGTGGACAACAGTATCACATAAACTGTTACATCCAAGTGTGGGACAAAACTTAAATTACTTACTATACACAGGAGATGTGATAGGCAAGCCTACCAGACAAAAGTACAAAGAGCTGTTTATCATATTTATGACAGCATCCTACATGTGTCATTGTTACTGTATGTATACTACACTCAGAATGCTGACCTCATCTTCAGGATCACTGGCATTCAGTACAAACTCCATGGGCTGTGTTATGAATGGTAATCTTTTATGCTTTGTTGCTGTAGTTAGATGATCTTTTGACCCCTGTAATGCTGTGCTACGACTTTGGGAACAAATTGTGGCACAGCCTTGTCTGCCTGTACCCAGATGTCCCTACCAGCTGCTAAACCATGGAGCTTCTATAAAGAGCATACACAATTAAATCTCGAAGGCTGGAATAAAAGGCAATTTGGATCCATTTCCCAACCTCCCACCTCCTGCAGACAAGTGAATACAATGTGCCTCAGCCAAGGTCAATACTTTATAATGTTAATAAGGTTACTGCTTCAGTGCAATGATGTTTGTAGTTAAGTAAAGCCATAGAACTGAGAGGACGGACAGTATTGTTAGACAGCTCTGTAGACACTGTATCACATCACTTCTGTACTCATAATACAATATATAATCTGCCACCTGACCAAGCATTTATTAGGCTATCTGATGTCTATCTACACATTAGTTACACAAAATTGGGATTATTACTATTATTACTATAAAAAACGTCGAGTGTTATCTTAGCCTAAGCATATTTCAAAACAAATGGTTGACTGGGAACTGCATGTTAAATTCAGTGCAGAGAGACATGAAAGATGTTCAGCACTGCAAGATTTCCATCTGCTCAAATCCGTTCAGATGTTCTGGCACCCAAAGTCTGCTATACAAAATTAATGTTCAAGACATGGACATACCACCTTTTAGTTAAAAAATCTTGAGAGTGATCAGACTAGAAAAGTATGAGAAGAAGCAGGCAGGACATTTTTTTCTTACTTTGAAATGCACATATACTGTTAAATTTTAACTGTTTATATCTGGAACAACACCCTGCCAAAAGTAGGAAAATTAGCATCAACCTAGAAAAGCATCACAAAATAATAATACAACAGGTGATGTCACTGGGCTGTTGAATTGATTAAGTTAATGCATAATTAAAATAGCTGTACACATGCAGAACCAATACATCATTTATTAAAAAAATCTGTATTTCTGTATCTGTATAAAATCTAAATTTAGGTTTAATTGTAAATTTAATCTATGTCTATATATCTTACTTTTTCTAATTATAGAAAAAAGCTGTAGCTATTTTAGAATAGTAATGTCTCTGCCCTCTTCTGTGGCACCATCAACTACAAGGAGAGAAATTATTTATTGGCACTGCAACCATGGGAAACATACCACAAGACTTGTTTTTATTGCTTATTCATAGTTTTAGGTATTTACTGATGAAATGATTAGTAAATTTGTAGTAACATTATTCACACTATAAATATAAGCTCTTTACAGATTAGTTGTCACTGTACACATTAACGTTTAGCTCTTTCCACCATCTGGTTTCAATTGGAGACCCGAGGCCTCTGAAAACAGCATTTTGTAACCAGGTCTGAATTTAAACACAACTGGCAACAAATTGAAAGTTTTCTGCAGGAAGTGTGGCTACTCCAGAAAGAGGGAAGTGAAACAGGTCAAATACAGTAGAACAGGATAACTGTACAAACTCTGTCGCCTCTGTTTTTAACCTTATTTTTTTTTAAGTAACTATGGCATGCTTTATTAATAAAAGCTGAGGTCTGGGGTTGTTTTATAATAAGATTTGCTGTACATTCAGTTTGTAAGGGCAATCTTTCTTAAATGGGAAGCATTTCTGCCTCACAGCTCCGGGTTTCCTGGTTTGATCCTGAGCTCACGTTTTGCATATTCACCCAGTTCACCCATATTCACCAAAATATTCACCCAGTTTTTGCCTTGTACCAAATACTCCCAGAATAGGCTCTGGATCCACTGCAACTTTGACTTGGATAAATGAGTGGATTCATTTTATTTGATGTTTATTTGTGGAAATTAAGGTTTATATAATCAATCATAGATAGATAGCTTGGAGGTAAATATACAAACAACAATAGCAAGTATAAGATGCAATTTAGTATTCTGAATCTTAAATGATTACTGCTGGGCTAATAACATTTAATAATATGTATTGAACCGCTTGTGCTATTAACTACTGAATATTTTATTAATTAAATACAACCAGTGTCATATACTTTTCAAAATCTGAAGTCTCACTAAAATAAATCAGATATGGAATAATTTAAACGCATGCCAATTCACCTCTGCTCACCTCTGCTGAAATTAAACTTAAGAGATTCTGTGTATTGTGGTCATTAAGCCCTGATTTTATTGCCATTCACTGTCACGTTTAAATGTGAAGTTATTGGAAAACCTTTGAAAAATGATAACTTAAATGAGTTACATAATCAGAGCGGAAAGAAGGAGTGGTGTGGCAGTCAGAGCAAAGACACTGGCCCATTGGAGCAAGATGTGGCAGTTGGTGTAATTGTTCTTGACATCTGCCCTGTTAATTACTGCCACAGAAAGGTAATCTCCAAAGATTATGCCAGCTGTCAGCACTAACAAGCAAGCCACAAGACATTGCTTTTTCCCCTTTGCTTGTTCCTTAACAAAGCTGTTTTTTCTCTACCTTTGGGATAGATTAAAGGTCTCCACTGCACAAATGAGGACAAGCAGTGAACTTGATGGAATTTATTGTTTTCACTTCTGTACCTCATGAATGCGGAGACATTAGGCCTTCAGTAATTTAACCCGCATTCTGTTAAATACTTAACAGTGGATATCCTACTGACCCAGGGATCTATTTGAATACCATCAAACAATGGACATATACACCCCAAACCTTCTCACGTGCCTAAGAAGCCTCAGAATGACAAGTCTGTGTACAGCTATGAGTGCAAATAATAAATAATAATAAATGAATGCCATGTGACTTGAACCAAAATCACCTTTCTGTATCATTTTCAACAAAAACTGGTCAATCCTATTTTTTAATGTAAATCCAACAGACATTTTTCAGTGTAGTTTATTCTATAAACAACAGGACTCTTCTGAGGCATTGATGAGCAGTGTAATGCTTGGCAGGCCTTGGAAAAATCAGTTAATATAGGGATACTACTTCGGTGGACAGGACCTGTACCAGTCAGGAGTCTGGCACTGAACAGGAGGGCAGGTTAACAGGAGGCCACCCTCAGAAAAAGAATGAAATATGGAGTTCACATGGAAAGAAATAAATTTTCTGCATCACATATTGAGTGGGAAGTTATCCACCAAGACATGCAATGAGGTCTGCAGTATTTTTTGCTTCACGCTTTAAACATGCTGTGTGTATGTAGTCTAAGCACTCATCCGAATATAATTACAGCATTCATTTTTGTACCATTCTATATTCTCTTAAACACATCCTGGACCAGGCAGAGAAAAATGATTTCTTGCTGGATAAAGCCTGATTCCCTTCATCCTAACATTAAAAGTAAATGTTTAAAAACATCAGCGAATTAATGACTCAGTAAAGATTAATATAATCTTTATGATGCAAATAGTCCCAGAAATCATATCACAGACTAGGTTTAATAAGGCATCGACTTTAGTCCAAGACTAGAACATTGTTTGGGAAGTTTATTTATGTATCACTGTTTGTATGACATTCAACTACTGATTCCTTAACACCACATGTTGATGAATATCCAAGATTAATGGCAGATTTGCTTTAATGTTATTTTTATTGAAAGAGAGGCTGTGCATTCCTCACTCATTCAGAGATGCTTGCAGCACTTGAATGATGTCAGCACCGACATCAACCCCCAGCTTTTTTTTTTAATTCCCTGCTTAATAATTCTTCTATTCTTCTTCCCAGGTTTTTTTCTGTTGCTAGGTTTCCAGTCTCAGAATGTCTTGTTAAAAATTAAAGTGATTGAATTCGGCTTTCTAATGCAAATGCTGTCCCACATGGCCCTTCCGAATGCATATGAGGGCCAAAGATGAGCATGCGAGGTGGTAAGTGCAACTCAGTACAGTGACACACATCATGGAAAAATAGTGATGAGACCACTGTTACTGAACATTGCCCCACCCACCCCCCATGCCCTGAAATTTACCTGTCTCTCTCACTGACAGTCACACAGATGCAGCAGAGATCAGTGTATAGTATAATTATATTATGTCTTTCAAAAGTACTCAGTTGGTATGTTGGACCATATATTGAATATTTAATGAATGAGCTGTCAGTGTGTGCCCATAGTGTATAGAGTACAGTTCCAGAAGAAAAGTATTGTTCTTCTAATTTTACTACCTTGAAATTAAAAATCATAGTCAAATAAATATGGTCAGATTGTGATGCTAAAATCTATAGTTATTTTAACTTTTGCATTATGCCACACTAGAATTGGTGTTCACCTGAACTATAAAGGTTATTCCAAGCAGTTCAGCATAGAAGAGCAATTTTATCTCACTGACTGTCTAACAAACAGATTCCTATTGATAAAATGTACAGGGCCAGGAGTCAGGATATCTTTAGAGTATTAAGTTATATGATTGATCAGTAAATTGGAGAAAGAAGAACTACAAGGATTTTTGACACTGCATAATTTCCTACTCACTCATATGATGACAAATTCTGCTATAATTGTAACTGTCTCCTGTGCTAGGGTGGACATGGACAATGGAGTTGTTTTAGGAAAAATCCAGTAAAAGTGATTTATGGAATGTGTGTGTAGAAATGTTTAACTTCTACTATGATTCTGAGGTTTTGTTATGGTGATGTAGAATATTCCAGTTTTATATTAGGTTCCATTCCAGGACTCAACTGTACTCAACTATATAAATGTATTTGTTAATTAAGACTATGACAATTCACTAAACAGCTCCAGTTGAAAATCTGTTTTCAATTTTGTTTTTTTTAATTAGTCAATGCACCTATAGACATGAAAAACCCTCACTCACTCAGACGCTTATCAGGAACTTATCTTAAGAAGAGAATATGCAAAGTCCATATAGAAAAGTTTTCTTCATTTTCCAAATCCAAGAAATTTGAATCAGTTGGACACAAGTCAGTTCATCTGGAAACACAATACATCCAGATGAACTGTTTCCATTTTCGAGGGGTTTATGTACAGCTGAGCATGCATTACTTTTTGCAATCTATCTATTTTATAGTTTTTCATTATTTACAAATAAATTTTGATGTATTTTCAGGTATACATTAAGTGTTAATGAGTCAAATTTAAATTGGATTGAAAGGTCCTGACCCTTAGCTAGAATTCTTTAGAGATAAAGTTTGTTTGTATGTATCTTCTGATCTAACTTCAGCTCTTGCCAGAGGTCCATACAGAAAAGTGCTCACCATAAATCCTGATTGACCTGAAATAAAAAACACATGAACAAAGAAAGTCAGTAACTGTTACTTTCTTTACCCAAAAACTAACACTAGAATTAAATAATATGAGAGAGAAGCTAAAGAGAAATCAATAGTGAAGAAGGCTGGAGTGGCAGAAGATGTTCATCTCTTTATCTTTATCTGTTATCTTTATCTGTTTCTCTCTGTCTCTCAGATCACACAAATCATTTCATTTCATTTCCCTTTTCCATAGGGAGCAATGGTGTTTTTATTGTCCCTGTTCCATAGTAACTGTTGCTCTCTAAATTAATCTTCTCACTAGTAATAGTTACCCCATAAAATAAAATGTGAAAATTGTGAATGCTGCTGTGAAATATAAAAACATCTGATTTCAGCATTAATTAAAGTGTTAATTGGGTGATGAAATATCTTAGAAAAGTTATACCTCAGAAAAAATGGAGCCAGACCCAAACACTAATAAACACTGATAAATATCATTTTCAGCAGATGTGAAGCACAAAGTGAAAACAATCATGTTTTACCTATCAGGCAAAATAATTATAGTATAATAATATACTATAATATTAGTCATTATAGTCAGGAATACATCAGCCTTAATGGATCATTAGCTTTTAGATTGTCTTTAAAACGTAACAATATGCATTTCATTTTCCAGTGAGGAATAAGGAATGAGCCCAGTACAATGTTAAGGATTTCATGCCTTTTGAAAAAATAAAAAATAAAAACAAATGCAAGTGCCTACATGTCTTTAAGTGTGTATAATGATTTACCCCACAGCATTCTTAGTTTGCTGTTGAAGCATTGTTATATAATATATTGCTCAACACAACAATAGTTCTATTGCTAAGCTATTGATATATTTTAGCCCTCTCATCCAATATCACCAATATCACAGCCAGCCAAAAGTAGCTGTTGGAATTTTGTATTGGTATGTGCATTTACAAACATGTAGCTATAATTAGTGACTGTTAAGCATAGGGAGGTTTTGTGAAGCAATATCTTTAAGAAGAATGGTGTTGATTTCTACAGTACAGTTTCAGAGACTTGTACAGTGTATAACAAAGCATACTGAAGCTCCTCTGATGGGGGATTGGGTTACACTGATGTGCCAAATGTGTGAAGGACCCCTTCTAGACCTCTAGACAAGCAACTCAACTTCTTAATCAGTTTACATGGTTTTTTTCTATGACTTTTGGTACATCAGAGTATTTATGCAAATTTCATTATTGATATTGGCTCCAGTAAGGTGTGAAGAACATAAATATGACTTAAATAGTTATAGTACTATATATTTTTTGGGGTTTTTTTATTTAGGAGGAGACACCATCCGATTATGTTTTTCAGGAGGACTGAATGTTTTATGCACAAAATTATGAACAGCACATATTTAAAGTGTACCAGATGGGTGCTCGCTTCACTAACTTGCTCCTTCAATCCATGTTTGCCAATTTTTCAGGCTCAGAGGCAAGCACTTATGTGTAAAGGTGGTTGTGTAGATGCTAGTAAAAGAAGTGTGTAACTGCAAAATACTTAGTTACTTTTACATTTTTTAAATAAAAAAACAACAAAACAAAACTCCACTTTTGTCATGGGGACCAGTAAAAATCAGTTTTTATCATTTGTTGTCTGTTTCTCTCTCTCTCTCTCTCTCTCTCTCTCTCTCTCTCTCTCTCACTCTCTTACACTCATAGCAGACATAGGAGAGAATCAGTTCAGGCCTTTAACAGACAGCTCTGTAAAGACAAATGCACATCCTCACACTGTCCTAAGTCATCTATCACTAAGAAAGAAGATGGAAGAAAGACATACAAACAGGGAGGATAGGGGTAAGTGCTATCTCAGAATAGTGCAGGGAGGATTCTCTGACTGACAGGATTCACAGGGCCTGATGGCTCCCATAAGAGTTTCATTTGTATCATGGGGTGAGAATGAATTTTTACTCTCTAGGCAAAAGAGTACAGAACAGTCAGACATTAAAGCTAAGAGATGAATATACATTACCATGAAGTGAGAGGTGGTGAGGGAGAGGAATGTTTGCAAATTGCAATAAATGGCACATCCAAGTGAAGACTTTTCTATTTATTTAAACCCATACTCAAACATACCCATAAAATCTGACAGTGTGGTTCTCGAGCCAGAGTTCTTTTCAATTGAAAACAAACAAAATCATTTAGAGGGAAATGAAAATAAAAAACATAGTTGGGTAAGTATGTGAACCCTTATTACTTTTTTGAAGCATCTTTTGACTTTATGACAGCATTGATTCTTTTTTTGATGGGTAGGCATCTATCAGCATGGCACAACTTGACAATCTTAACCCACCCTTCCATGCAAAAATGTTCCAGATCTGTCAGATTGCAAGGGCACAGCCGTCTTCAGGTCACCCCACAGATTTTCAGTTGGATTCAGGTATGGGCTCTGAATGGGCCATTCCAAAACTTTTGAACTTTAGCATTTTACCAGAAGCCTGAAGTTTTTGTGGGTATGGTAGGCTTTTAGCGATGCACATTGTTGTTTTTGTACCAAACATTCCTTTTGAAATAATACCAAAATGTAGGCTGTCTTAAATGTTTTTCTTTGTAAGAAACGACAGCCAAGACATATAAAGAATTTGGGAGATTTTTGTCTCATGTAGTAAACAACCAGTACTGGCCAGAAATTCCTGCAGCTCCTTTAATATTGCTGTAAGCCCATTGGCAGCCTCCCAGACAAGTTCTCTTGTCTTTTCAGTAATTTTTGGAGGGATGTCCAGGTTTTGATCATGTCATCATTGTGTCATATTCTATCCACATGTTGATGACCGTCTTCATTGTGTACTCTGAAATATCGAATGCCCTGGAAATCTTTTTGTGCCCTCCTCCTGACTAATACCTGACATTGTTTGGATGCTTTGTAAGCTCTTTGTGGACCATCATTTCAGGAAAATCCTATGAGAACAGCTGAACTTTAAAAGGGGTTAATTACAATGCAAACGTATGTATAAACAATGTGTTTCTAAAATAATTAGAAAACTACTTTGTTGTATTCATGTTTGTGATTGACCTACTGTGCTTGCACACAGACGAATTTGGGGGGTTAGGGGCCTTGCTCAAGGGCAGTTCAGTTATATTTTGTCAGTATGGAGGATAAAAAGAGCAACATTCTGGTCACAAAGCTTGTTCTTTCCCCTCAAGCCATGGCTGCCCCAAAGGTACTGAAGGCAAGGGAGAGAGATTAACTTCTCTAAAAAACACTTCAAATATACAGTATATCATCTATAATATTCACAATAATAATACCTACAACTCTATTTTTTTTTGTTTGCAATTTGATGAATTCAAGACAAAAATCCAAATGGATTAATGTTACATGAAGCCAAACAAGGATTGTTCCCAAATTCCCTTAAAAATATCTTAGATACAGATTTTATAGGAGATACAACTGAAGCAATTAAAAATGGATAGAGGAATAATAAACTTGCAATAAAGATACACTGCATTTTCTTTTTTTGGAACATACTCCATTAGCAAGATCATATCACAAATATTAGCTTCTCCAGGAAACAGCAGTGTGGACTTTATAAGACTCTGTTGTGGCAAGTGAGCCATTCAGAACTTCACAGCTTGTCCTATCAAAGTGTATCAGTGGGAATGATTGCATCACACGAGTCTAAAAGACAAGACGCTGGGGAGGAGCACCAGCTGCCTGTCTTTGTCAGTTGACAGCACTAATCTGCTGAAGAGAACTCTCTGAGGATTTTGCAGAGCTAGGAGGAGAAAGAGCATGAAGCCATCTGTGCAGATAGAACTTTCTCCCAGCATTAGCAGTAATAGTTTTCCTTCTCGCAATTGCTGATAATTACTGTTGATGGAGCATGGAGATGTTTCCTCTCCCACAAGAGAGAACCACGGTTGTCACTATGGCAAAGAGTGGGCGGTGGATAATAAATGAGGTGTTTGATTGGTTAAGACAGTCCCATGCAAATGTACAATTGAATATTCATGTTGTGTGGTTTGGGTTGTTGAAGTTTCCACTGATCCACTGGATCAAGTCAGGGCCTGAAATATTGAAATACCACAAAATGTTTACCCAATAATTACCCTTAAAGCACCAAAACAAAAAAAAAATCACAAAGAACTGAATACAAGTTATATGAAAGTTTAAGAATTTATATTTAAATCTAAACATGCTGGAAATCATAATATATAGCCTACTGACAAATCAGATCTATGCTCTGTGCTGCCCAGTCCCATGTTTCAGTTTTATAGAAAAGCTAAATAACTATGTTTAAAAGTCAAACTGTTTAACTTATTTAAAAACTTTTTACTTTTTACTGACATACAGACTAGATTTCCCTTCTGAGAGTACATTTGAATTTAAACCTGCCACAGAGCAATGACAGTAATTGATCTCAACAGCTCATAAATCTGAAGGTCTGAAAACAATTAACAACTTTACTGGGACTCAGTGAGCTGACCAGCCAAAAAAAAAAAAGGTGAGCAATGTCACGGATCACGTAAGATCACTGAGCTTGTGCTGCTTTGCAAAGGATAAGTGGTGAGGGAGAAGCTTTGACAAGGTGATTTTTTTTTCGCATCAGACTAGGCTTTGTTTTCCAAATTTACAAATGCTGCATTTTAACTCCTTTTCTTGATTCCCAGGGTGTAAATACCTTAATGTAACCGATCCCAAAGAAAAAACAGTACAGTCTCTTTAAACTAACCCATAAATGGCAGACACATATACACATACAAGTTCAAGAATTCATTACCTATGACTTCAGTTTTGAAACATGTTCAGTGTTTCCTTTCATTGACATTGTATTTGCAGCTGGAACGTTCATGTTTGGGATAGATGGGGTTTGTATGAGCCTGCTGTGTCAATAGCTTTTGTTGGCACCTCCTCATTATGGGTAATGAAATTCCAAACTCCGTTGCTCCTACGACCCAAGTAATATCAGTCATATAATATATATTAGACATGTTTTGCAGTCTCCAACATTTATTTTTTTTGACATTTGGCTGTATGTTATTGTCAAAGTCAATATATTCAGTAATATTTGAAGAGCTGGAATGCATTCAGTGCATGCATTTAAAATATTACTTTTAGCTAAATTACTACTGCCTGTTTTGTTTAAATGTTCATGTAAAATATGTGAATACTCAATTTTCTCTTGAACTTAAAAAAATATGTTGACTGAAATAAACTTATGGAACTTTAAACAACAAACTTTGTAATTCATCTGTAATACATTATTTATATTGAGTCATTATTAAGAGTCACAGTGCCCTCTGTTGGGTGTAACATTTTCTTCACACTAGATTTAGTACAAAATGATTGGGACATACATCTTTCTAATAAACAGTAGCTGTAGCAGTTCACTTTATTGGAACTAAGGGACCCGAACACGTTTCAGCATGTTTTAGCAATGTTTCTGTGTACAAAGCAAGAAATGCTTTGCCATGTTTGGTGTAGAAGAACATAAGTGGCCTACACAGAGCCCTGAGCTCAATCCTAAACACCTTTTGGGATGAACAAGAACATTGGCTCTGTGCCAGGCCTACTCAGTTGACACCGTACCCTCACCTTACTAATACTTTTGTGGTGAAATGAACACAAATTCCCACTGCCAATCTGCAAAACTTATTGGAAAGCCTTCCCAGAAGAGTGGATGTTATTATAACAGCAAAGGCGAACACATATAGATTTTGTGGTCAGGGGTCAGCAAACCTTTGTTAATATAGAGCACATCACATGAGTAGTTCTGTTTTATTAAAATTTGGAAAAATACAAAATTCTGTCCATCTCTATATTTGTTAGATGTGCATGCAACCTGGATGCAAAAGGACCCTTAGAGCCCAGCAACCTGGTGGTACTTACCTAATCTAATCAATTATCTAAAATTTATTTATTAAATTATTATTATTTATTATTATCATAGATTACCACTATAAGGTAGCGAGTCCTATCTGGCTAAACTAGCACTAAATCTAGAAGTAACTCTAGGAGATCTTTACTGCTTGTCAGCATGTCAGTGGCTAAACCATGCTAAGTGGTGACCTAGCCGGCAATGGCCAGACATATATACATATTGTGGAGACCTGTGCAGAAACAGGTAGTGATAAAAGTTTGGTGGCTGTAGTTAGTTTCTCTTTGTTTTGCCAGTCAACTCTGCTGAACTGAGCTGGGCTCATTTTGGGCAAGGTTTTATATGTTGTGGTGTTTAACATAACCAGCAACTAATGTGTTTTATTTTCCCCTTAAAAAGGGACCAGGCCAGCCACTGTGTTACTGTTAGACCATAGGTCTGTGAAGACGTATTTGTTTGTATAGTTTATGTCTTTGGTTTGTGTGTGCCTCTGGGGCCTGTTAGCAGGTGCCCTACTCTAAATTAGCCATAGTGACCAGTAAATTAATGTTCATGCTATTTGATGCTTTTTGGAAGCTGGTTGTTCTCCCCTCTTAATGTTTTCTTTGCTTAGGCTATCTCTGTACAAGGTTGGATCTGCACTGTTTAACTTTTCCTCTCTTCAGGGTGGCCACATGGATGAGACACTACACTGGTGTGTAGCCTACTGGGAATTATAACACGGTGAACACGGTGTGATAGATTGGAGTGGTGTTTTAGCGATCTTAGCGAGTAGTGTCTGTTGTGGTGCATGCTTTGTCTGGTGTTTGGTTTGCTGTCTCCTTCTTTCTGACTTTCTGGGTCTCTTGTGGTAGAGGAGGTTTTGCCGGTGCCGATTCGACCTTCTTAGACTGGGAAATTTCAGCCACATATCCTTTTAGCATCCTATTTATAGAATTTCATACTCATTGCAATACCTTTTTAATTGAACACCTTGTATCTTTTTACTATTTGTAATAAATTTTGCTCTTGATATATGCAATTGCCTCGTTGTCAGCTGTCCCTTTGTGGGAAAGGCATAGGATTGCCACACTACATATGGAAGGGTTCTCTCTGCCCTCCATCAGGCGGTGTCATAGTCAGACATTTTGTGGTTTTGCTGCTTGTCGGACACCAAGCATTTATCCTAGAGACAAAGGTAAGGCATACAAGTCTCTTGATGATTACAGCTTTGCCACTGTAGGCTTTTTCAAGGCATGTTGGCATTTTGTTTTATGATCTTTTATTATTTTGATTGTTGAAGAAACATAAATTATTAAATGGTAACTAACTGACAAAGCAAGGCTATGATCTTCTTAGTTAGCAAGCCAAATTCACTGATAATTGCTACTTATTTAAAATGACTGAAATGGCAGAGGTCCTCAAAACAATTATCTTTCTTAATTGCCTTTGACTACAACTATCTTCTGCTACCTTGGAAATGTGTCTGATTTGATAATATCTGGTAAAATGATTCTCTGCATTTAGATAAATGAAATGGAACATGCTTATAATTACTAAAAACAGACCTAACAAACTAACACGTTACCCTTTAAACTTCAATCACTTTCAATTTAATTTAAAATTCAATCACTTTAAATATACTGTAATGTCTTTTTAAAGATTTAAAGTTCTGCTGTAATAAATCATTGGACCCAATAACTCATTTTAGTAATGCTTACCATTCGTCTACATACTGTTCTGCATTTTTATGGTCTTTGGATCTGTATTCTTACTGTCTTTGTTTTTCATTTGTAGGCATGATCAAGCAAAATCTAGACACTGGGGTGAAAAGGAAAGGACAAGGACAATGATGATGGACTGTGTCAGGTTGATCTTCTCCAGTCTGATCACATCATGCCTGGACATGGTTCAGCACTCACTGTCAGTGGGCTTCAGTCTAAGTACTTCAACATGAGATTGTTTACCACTTACCTCTCCCAGTGGCCACACAACTCCTGAATACTTTATCAGGAGGCCACATAAAGAGTAAAGGAAATGCTCAGCTGTCAGTCTCTGCTACTGTGTGACATCCAGGAGATCCTGAGTGAGCTGATCTTAGGATGTGCCTGTCTGCAGTCATGGCTCAGCTTAATGGTATTGCGTGCTGACACTTTCTTTTTTTTTTTTTTTTACAAAATAGCCTACCATTTATTTTGTTGCTGTTTGTTTAATGTCTGGGAATCGATTTAGTTACATGTTCATGTGAAAGCCTTTGCCTCTTCTGTACAACTGAATCCATCTTTAAGCAAATCTCAGAATCTCAGAATTTAATTGGTTTCACACTTGGTGGTAACTTGACACACGTCTCTTGAGTAATGGGCTTTAAATTCCAGTTGACATCAGGAAACCATCACAACATCCTGTGTGAATGTTTTGTCCGTCGTGAAGAGAAGCCTGATGGATTCAAGATGTTGAAATTCTATAGGGATGGCACTTGTAAAGGCTTTTTCTGTCTAATAATATTTAGGGTGCCATGAATGAAGTGATGTTGAAATTCTTTTGAGCTGTTTTTTGACTGCATCTGGGGGAATTCTTGTTAAAGGGTAAAGTAGCAATGCGCATTTTCTTTACTTTTACTTTTCTTAACTGTATTGTGCCACTGTGACACAGATCAAGTGGTATAAGGCCATGGTGATTAAATGATTAAACAATTTCTCCTGGTAGGTAATGCACTTCACCAGTGTGGCTGCAGGCTGTTTATTTCCTGGTATATTTCATAAAGTTTTATGTGGGCCAACTTCCAATAAATGTGCTCTTGTCTCTTCTCCTAGGCCTTCTATTAATTAAGCATCAAAAATAGACTATCACCATATACTTTCAATATACCTTGTTACGTCCCTGTCTAGGTAGAGAACTCCCTAAGTCAATACCTAACATCTAGACAATGCGTCTGCCACGACATTTTCAGCTCCTTTTTTGTGTTTAATATTTAGGTTAAAACTCTGGGCGATGAGAGACCAGCGCATAAGCTGATGGTTTGTATTATACATCCGATCGAGGAAAACTAGTGGGTTGTGATCAGTAGACACAAGAACTGAAAACAAGCTGTTTCCCAAGTAAACTTCAAAAAGTTGTAGAGCCAAGAGTAGCGCCAGTGTTTCTTTTTCCACAGTACTATTTTCACAGTAGTTTAACTGATGTTTAGCAAATTTCTTAGAGAAGTAGCTTACAGGGTGGTCAATTCCATGGACATTCTCCCGTAGCAGGACAGCACCTGCACCCACCCCACTGGCATCTACCTCTAACTTCAATGTCAAGCAGCCTCAAAAGCTGCTTGACATTTAGGTGACCAGACAAACGGGCAATCCTGGCGCAACAGGGTAGTAAGGGGGAAGACTACATCTGCAAAGTTCTTACAAAAACAGCGGTAGTACCCGGTCATGCCTAGAAACCGTTTGAGCTTGCGCTTAGACCCCGGGACGGGGAACACATGGATGGCTTCAACCTTAGCCTCTAAAGGCTTAACCATACCTTGTCCTACTGTCTTCCCCAGGTATGAAACTACCCCTTTTCCGAACTCACATTTATCCAGGTTTAAAACCAAAAAAGCATCACAAAGTCTAGAAAATACCTGCCTTAACAACTGCAGGTGGTGATCCCTAGTGTCAGAGTAAACAACCACATCATCCAAATAAGCTGCGCAATTTCGTACATCGCCAAGCACGCGGTTCATTAACCGCTGAAAAGCATTCCGAAGACCGAAAGGCTGAAGGAAATGATCAGGAGTGGCAAAAGCTGAGATTTCTGAGGCCCGGGAGATTAAAGGACTTGCCAGTATCCCTTAAGTAAATCGAGTTTGGTAACAAATTTGGCAGAACCGACACAATCAACACAGTCTTCCATACGCGGAAGGGGAAATGAATCAGGCTTCATGATCGCATTTACCTTTCTATAATCCGTACAGAAACGAAAAGATCCATCAGGTTTTAGCACTAACAAACACAGAGAACACCATGCACTCTGACTAGACACAGCTAAGCCATGCTTCAACAAATAATCCATTTCCTCTCTCATGACTGCATGCCTGTAAGGATTTACATGGTATAGGTGTTGGTGAACTGGAGAATGATCTCCCACATTAATGTCATGTGTAATTAGTGTGGTACGAGATGGAACATCAGAGAAGAGAGATGGAAAGTCTTCAGTTAAAACAGTTATGTCTTGCGCCATCGAAGGAGGTAAAAACCTAAGCTTCTCTAGTAGATGCTTACAGGACTCAGAATTTGCTAGTCTAGCATAGGGAACACCCAAGGTTAATCTAGAAATACTGCTTTAAAAGGTTGATGTGGCAAATGCGAGTTTTACGCTTACGGTCTGGAGTATTTATGAGGTAGTTAGTAGGACTAAGTTTGGCTTTAACCTCATATGGACCAGTAAACCGGCTGTGCAAAGAGGAACCCACAACTGGTAGAAAGGCTAAAACTTCCCCGGCCTTCCTGGCCAATTCCCTAACTTAAACCTAACTGTTTCCTAATGGAACGGACATACTCTAAGACTGGTTTCCTTGGCGATGATGAAGAGGGGGACAACCATTGCTCCTGCAGTGCCTTTAATGGACCTCGAACGGAATGCCCAAACACGAGTTCGGAGGGACTAAATCCAGTGGACTCTTGAACAGCATCATGAACAGCAAATAAGGCAAAAGAGACACCTTCATCCCAGTTTGGCCCTAGCTCCAAACAATAGGTCCGCAGCATGTTTTTAAAAGTCTGGTGGAACCTCTTGAGTGCACCTTGGGATTCAGGGTGGTATGCACTGGATACTTGGTGTTTGATTTTTAATTCAGCCATCACTTGTGAGAACAACCAGGACATAAAATTTGTGCCTTGGTCAGACTGAATACTCTTTGGTAGGCCAAATGTAGTGCAGAACTTTAACAGAGCTTTAATTACCACTTTAGACTTTAATGTGAGCAAAGGAATGGCTTTAGGGAATAGAGTATCCGCACACATCACAGTTAACAAATAACAATTACCCGATCTGGTTTTAGGCAGTGGTCCAATACATTCAACCAGAACATGCTCAAATGGCTCACCTATGACTGGAATTGGTCGAAGCGGATCCGGGGGAATCACTTGGTTAGGCTTACCCACAACCCGACACACATGACACGTGCGGCAGTAGCGCACAACATCCGCCTTCATAGCGGGCCAAAAGAAATACTTTAACGCACGTAAATATGTTTTACGAACCCCAGCATGACCTGAACAAGGATGATCATGAGTCAAAGCTAAAACATGCTCTCTATATTTATGTGGGACAACCAATGTTTGTGAATCCCCGATGACATAGTTGGCGGAGTAAACGGTGCTCCCACGAAGGCTGAACGGCTGCACAGACAATAGTGACACATACAAGATTGACATAACAACCTGTTCCTCCATAGTAGATTAGGATGTTCTTACTATTTAAAAAAATGATTTCCTCTACAATGAAATCATTTTCGATTCAGAATTTTGTTTATGCTTTATACCATTACTGGACAACAGTTCTTTAAATGGCTCTGAGGAATAGGTCTATTATGTGTCATGCCATTGCCTCACTTGTTTCAAGTCCAACAAGCCATGTTTGTCTCCTTAAGTTAAAAAAAAAAGTCACTGAGGGAAGACCTCCTTGTTGCCTTGATGAACCTTCTTGTTGTTGTTAGGTTTCCTGGGTTCTGTGTAGAAAAAAGACTCCAAACAGAGTCCTTAATAGAGTATAAAAAATCCTCATTTGAAGAGTAAATGTATTATGTTTGTAAGAGTGTTATACAGACTCCACGTTATTATTATTTATTTAATACCTAAAACCTTCTTTTAGGGTTCTTTGGTAACTTAGGAGTCGTTAGCCTGCTAAACAGGTTCCACTCAAAGGAAAATAAACAAACCTTAGAACTGTAAGATGATTTGGTCAACTTAGCTTTTCGACTTCTTTGATTACTTAAAACGTGGGTTGCCAAACTTTTTATCTGACAACATATTGTACAGGCTAGTGTGTGGGAGGAGGAAGGATTAGGGGACAGCGGCAGTGACACAGAAGGGTATCAGCAGGCTGGACTGATCGTGATCAGAGGATTAATTATGACTTGTTGGAGGAGGACCATTTAAACGATTCTATGACATTATGTTGCATCTGTGAACTATGATACACATTTGCAGCCAATGTGTGCATGTGTGAAAAAAGATGTAGAATCTGACTGTGTGGGAGATTTTATCTTCCATGAACAGAAGGCATCTAGAGTGATATTAAGCCATTTGGATGTCCACCTACAGCTCAGTGAAATTTGTAGGTGCAGGATCTCGGATGCAAATGGACCTGTCCAACACACACACACACAAACACGCACACACACACACACACACACACACACACACACATATATATGTTAATTTGATCAAACTCATATACTAACCTACTTAAAATTTGTAGATTAGTATTAGATAGTTTCACCATTTTTATGTGTGTTCAAAATAAGTGTGCATCATGTGGGATCATGCAACCATTCAGAAATTCAGGAAGGACAATCCCAAATTTATTAAAATTACTTTAGTATTAAATTTGAATACAACTGGGCAACATAGTTAAATTAACTGCATGTCTCTTTAAAGAACACACTGTGCATGGTCTTGTCTCATTTATTCTAATGTCTTAATGTTTTGCACAGTAAAGAGAAAAACTAAACTTCCAGCTCTGTAGTCTTGTCTTAGTGTCAGTTGTACTCTGACTGAACAATGTGTGTTTACACATATGAAACAGTCTGTCTATACTTCTATATACAAAGGCATTTTGGGTGGAAAAGGATGACTAAGTAATTAATCCACCTTGTTCACATTCGTTACACCTGAGCGTGATTTTCACCAGTGCCTTCATGTTGTTGATATTGTTATTGTTGATATGTTATGAATGTAGCAGGTAGATGAGCTGAGGAATATTAGTCTAAATGGGGATCAGATCTAGGAGGCGTTACACTCTGTGTAATCATCTGACATGACTGTTGCTGGGATGTCTGGGCTAGTGAGAATCAGCCTCACTACTTCATACCTTCTTACAAACATTAGTAGTGCTAATGAAACCTTACGATGGGTTGGAAGGAGAATAACATGTAGCTGTACAACCACAACCATGTGAACAACCTATCTATGATGTTTAAGTGACATTTGATTGGACAGTATTCTTTCACAGTTTCTGAGAAATGATAAAGTATATACATTTATATCTACCAAACAGTTTTTCTCCGATTCATCAAACTTGGCCTATCTCCTGTTCAGGAGAACTTAACTACATTTCCCAGGTTGCCAGTGGCGTGTCCGGGACTTCCGCATCCGCATGACGCACACCGCGTGTTTCCGAGGTAACGGGTTGCTCTGTGCCGCGGTGAACACGGTGTAGTGAAGGCGCTCAGGGGTGCACAGGGGGATCTGTTTTCGGTAACAGACATCCGAGTCCATTTGTGGGATTTTTACCGGATCCAGCGTCACTGAGACGGAGAGTCCCTGCTAAAGTGACATAATGCTGAATATGTGGAAGGTCAGGGAGCTGGTGGATAAAGCGTGAGTGTGCTCTGCTCTGCTCTGCTCTGCTCTGTGTTGTATTGTCAGGCCTGTAGTTGGACCGTTACTTCTACAGACACGGGA
>JAOVVF010000019.1:19784739-19795410 GCA_028565595.1 Duopalatinus emarginatus
ACACACACACACACACACACACACACACACATAGACAAACTGCCTGTTTTCGCCTCTTCTGTTCCTCTGTCTTTGCCTTACCAAGTCTTTAAATGACGACCTCAGCATTTCTGCTGGACTGGATGGTTCTTTAGGGTATTGAAAGGATGCTCTGGTTAAAATATATATGTGACTGTTGACAAATCAGTTGCAAAGATGTCTACAGATCTCTTGCAGCAGTGATAACATTATGCCATGAGGCACCACTACCAAGTTAGTAACAACCAGGTTCCCCAAATTAACCATTGTCCAAAAGCAGCTTTACAGAAATAATGGAACAGGTTATACATTTCATCCTGCTTCATATATCAGTTGTGTACTTTAGTCACTTGGCAATGTTGGTCGTTAAAAGTGCTATACAATAAAAAAATAATTGAAAATTAAAAATAAAAAGCCAGAAGTTTAGTGTGTCAAGTCAAACTTCTTCAAAAGGATTTTGTGCATCTAGTAAATCCAGCTTGGCTTTAAATGCATCTGCGCTCACCTAAAAGCAGAAGCAGAATATGCTGTTTTAATAGCAAAAACTCAGACATTAGAACAAAAGCATGCTTTGGATATGGAAGAGGCTCAACTAAAAACAAGGAAAGAAAAATTAGCCATGGGAGTTAAAATGGCTGCAGCGAATGCAAAGTTAAAGGTCTTCACATAGTCTGAGTCAGTACCGCAAGGTTGAAGGTCAAGTAACTCTTCTATATCTGGTACTTGAACTGAATACAAAAACCCAATAACTCCTTTCAGACAACAAACGCCTCGTAGGATCCAGAAACACAGCATGACTGATGCATTACCACAACCAGAAAGTATTAATCGATCGCAAAGCTGGTGCAAAACCGAAACTGATCGTTCACAAATTGTCGAACCTGCTGGCCCATTTGTGTCTAATGCATTTGCAGATCTTATGGCAAAACAAAATGAAATAACTAAGCTGTTGATTACACGACAAAATATGTCCCTTCTCCCTGCATTAGAAATACCTGTCTTTGATGGTAACCCTCTTCAATACAGATCTTTCATTACAGCTTTTGAACAAAGCATTGAGAGCAAATAACAAATAACAAACAAATAACAAATAACATGAAAGACAGACTTCATTACTTGGAGCAATTTACCACTTGTTAACCCAAATCTCTCGTTCGTAACTTTATGCACATGGATCCACAAAAGGGGTATAAAAGGGCAAAAGAACAACTGGAATGGAACTTTTGACACACATTCAAAATTGCTTCTTCATTTATGGAAAGAGCTTTAAACTGGACCACTATAAAACCAGAAGATGGTCCTGCTTTGAGAGCATATCTCCTCTTCCTTCAGAGTTGTTATAACACAAAACTGGAAGCTGGGTATATTGAAGAACTGAAACGGCTTTCTAATATGAGAAGTATCATACATTCAAACTCCCTTTAACGAATATAAAACCATCATAAATGTTGCGCAGAAACTTCACCATCAGAGCTGTGGTCCTTGTAATGGACAAGACCTCACCCAGAAATTCATGGCCCATGGGAAGTATCATTAAAAACATATCTGACTCGAAAGGACTTGTACAGCGTATACGTCTAAAAACTCAAACAAATGAGCTGGAGAGACCCATGAGTAAAATTTGTTTATTGGTGGAAGCAGTGTAAACTTTACCATGGCATATGATTTACATCATTTTTATTTTCATCAAGCCACTGAGTGACCTTTAGGCTGTTATAACTGTATAAGATCTTATTGTGCTGCTTGTAAGTAAGCTGTACATACTGTATTACACCTTGTTAGACCTCACTAGTTCATACTGTAGTAAGCCTTTTCTTTCTAGTTCATGCTTGTACCTGCAGATTGCCATTGGTGGCTGATGATGATTATAATAAAAGTTTATGTTGTTTGTTTATTAACAAAAAGATAAAATGCCCAATCTGTGCTTTCAGGATCAGTACCAACTGGCAATGGAGAGTTTGGTGACTGGAGTGCCTTCTCCTCAGCAAGTCCACCTGCATCTACAACCCCGTCTGCTGTTCCAGATCTTTTCAGTGATGCTCCCGCCTCAGCCCAGCCACTTTCTTCTGACCTTTTTGACCTGATGGGTCAAAACAGTATGAACACCTCCCAAAGCATGACCTTCACTATGTGCCCCCAGACCACAGGGTTCTCCATGTCCAGATCACAGGTAGCTGTGGAAATTGTGGTGAATAGTTTTTTTTTTTTTTAAAGAGCACCAAATAGTTAATGTAATCTATGCTTAGTGGAGACGATTCAGCAACACACGTATTTTATTAGTTTCATGCTTTTCCATTAATTTAGACTCTAGGGGGCCCTGTGCACAGTTTAGCAGGTCCTTTGTTGCCTCAGCAGATGGGAGTTCAGAAACCAGGAGGAAAAACCTCAATGCCTGCCACATGGTCCGACCCAAGCGTCAACATCAGCCTGGACTTTCTGTCTATGGGCATGAACCCTCCCAAGCCTTCACAACCTAGCCTGAACACTATGATGCAGCAAGGTGAGGCATTGACCTAGTACATTGTTTGCATAATTACGTTTAAGGTAGTGTTCTTTAAAACATAGCATAAAATAACATTTAAATTCAAATTCATCAGGCCTGTATACAACATCCATTTTATTAATACACAGAAATTTTACAGAATGCATCTGACGTTAAATTTAGATGCACATTTTCAGCAAAAGTTTAGTCTCATATTTCCCTCAGTGGAGTTTTATTTCAAATCTTATCTCTTCAGTGTTGTCTGTCAGTCCACATGTGTGTCTATTAGAGATTCTTGGTTGCACAATATCTTATAAACGCTGGTTAAATATGTGCAGTATTTATATGCAACAGACAGCAGGTTAGGTTTGTATAGGATACAATAGTGGAAATGGTTATTCATATACTGAAATACAAGCTACAATTTTGTTTTAAAGCTTTAAAGCCCCCACCCCCACTCCCCCCAGTGATGCTTTTTGAGATAAATGTACATTTTGGAAAAAATACATGGGGGAAAATAAGTATTTGATACACTGCCGATTATGCAGGTTTTCCCACCTACAAAGAATGAAGAGGTCTGTAAATTATCATAGGTGCACTTTAACTGTGAGAGACAGAATCTAAGAAAGAAATCCTGAAAATTACATTCTATGATTTTTAAATAATTAATTTGTATGTCATTGCATGAAATACGTTTTTGATCACCTATCTCACAGACCTGTTAGTTTTTCTTCTTCTGCACTCATTAGCTGTATTAATTGCAACTGTTTCAAATTGTTACCATTATAAAAGACAACTGTTCACACACTTAATCAGCCACACTCCAACCTCTTCAACATAGCCAAGACCAAAGAGCTGTCCATGGAAACCACGGACAATAGGCAATCAGCTTGGTGAGAAGGTAACAAGTGTTGGCGCAATTATTAGAAAATGGAAGAAACATAAGATGACAGTCAGTCTTCCTCAGTCTGGGGCTCTATGCAAGATCTCACCTTGTGGGGTAAGGATGATTCTGAGGTCAGGAATCAGCCCAGAACTACATGGGAGGACCTGGTCATTGACCCAGAGAGAGCTGGGACCACAGGCTCAAAGAGTACCATTAGTAACACACTACGCCGTCATGGTTTACAATCCTGCAGAGCACGCAATGTTCTCCTGCTCACACCAGCACATATCCAGGCCAGTTTGAAGTTCGCCAATGACCATCTGGATGATCCAGAGGAGGCATGGGAGAAGGTCATGTGGTCAGATGAGACCAAAATAGAACTTTTTGGTATCAACTCCACTCGCTGTCTTTGGAGGAAGTAGAAGGATGAGTACAACCCCAAGAACACCATCCCAACCGTGAAGCATGGGGGTGGAAACATCGTACTTAGGGGGTGCTTTTCTGTAAAGGGGATGGGACGACTGTACTGTGTTTTTGTAGGGAGGATGGATGGGGCTTGTATCACGAGATTTTGGCCAACAACCTCCTTAAGCACTGAAGATGGGTCATGACTGGTCTTCAAGCTTGACAATGACCTGAAGCACAGCCAGGGCAACTAAGCAGTGGCTCTGTAAGGAGCATTTCAAGGTCCGGGCATGGCCTAGCCAGTCTCCAGACCTAATCCCAATAGAAAATCTTTGAAGGAAGCTGAAAGGAACTGTTGCCCAGCGACAGCCCCGAAAGCTGAAAGATCTTGAGAGGATCTGTTTAGAGGAGTGGCGAAAATCCCTGCTGCAGTGTGTGCAAACTTGGTCAGTAATTATAGGAAATGTCTGACCTCTGTAATTACAAACAAAGGTTTCTGTACCAAATATTAAGTTCTGTTTTTCTATTGTATCAAATACTTATTTAATGCAATGTGCTTTTCTGGGTTTTTTTTTGGATTCTGTCTCTCACATTTGAAGTGTACTTATGATAAAAATTACAGACCTCTCCATTCTTTGTAGGTGGAAAATCTTGCTGAATCGGCAGTGTATCAAATACTTATTTTCCCCACTGTACAACTACACTCTTACAACAGTGTTTGTGACTGGGCTGTTTTAAAACCTGCCCCAGTTGGTAATGCTCATTAAAGTCTGAAGCCACAACTAAAAAGATGGCTGCTGAAAAAGAAGTTATCAGTTTTAAATTGTAGGCTGAAATCTGTCTAACATTAACATCAGTATTATGGCAAAGAGCACAAAGTTAGATGGTAAAATCCATCATGAAGCATACACTAGGAGCAGAGACAAGCAGATTTCAGATTTAGTCTATATTTGAATCTGGTTACATTAGAAAATGTTACAAAACACCATACAGTCTGTGTACATACAATTTCAATCTTACAAATCTCAACCAATATCCAGATATGTAATGTAAATATATTAATTTATTTCCCTGAGCTGTAATAAAGCTAACATAAACAGTATATTTATATAATTATAGTGAAATTAAAAAGTAAGGTTGACTGACAAACCTTTTTGTTCACCTACTTCACTTAGGTGTCCAGCCACCTGTGAACTTGGTTGCACAGAACTTTGCTGGAATGACACTTAGCACCCAGCCTGTGCCTGCTAGACCAGCTATGAACCCTGTGATGGCGAGTGGAAACATGGGTATGGTGATGCCCCCCACCATGGCAACAGGTAACGTGGGAATTGGTTCAATGGGAATAGGAGGAATGTCTGCCAGTCAGGGTTTAATGGGAATGAACATGGCGTCTGCTGGTTTGGGCCTCCAAGGTGGCCTTGGCATGTCCAACGTGGGCCAGGGCATGAGCTCTACCATGGTACAACCTAAACCACAGGCCTTCCCTAACTTTGGCAACTTTGGACAATAATGGAAATGGAAATGGGGAGAAATGGTCCAAAAATACCTTCTTTATTAAAGGAGGAGCTGCATCCAGTAAAATGGACACAACTGACAAAACTAGCCATCACCTGGACTCTTCAACCATTTAATGTCGTATGTTAACAGATGTTTGGGGAGTGTTTAAACCTGTTTTCCTTGAATGACGGATGCGTGATTAAGGATGGAATGCTTTTTTTGAAAAGTTACACTAAAATCTTTTATGGTCTGGCATGTTTGCCAATGGCTGGTTAAATGCAAAGACCACCTTTAGATGTGTGTTTATTTGCCCTGTCATTTTCACATAATCCCTTTCCCTATTTTAAGACTATTTGAATTCAGGAATTACCTCAACTTCCACTGTTCATGCTGTGACTAAAATGCTGCGAGTGAGTGATTTTTGTAAATATCTTTTTTCATTTGTGAACAAGAAAATAGCTATAAATTATTGCATTGTTTTATGGAGTTCTCAGATGGTATGCAGGGATCAAGCTCAGAAAGTTAAAGGAGTAGCACAAGTTCTTAATTCATTTTATTTTCATTTCTTATTTTTACAGCTAATCCGATACATTCACACTCCAACAAACAAAATGATCATTCATGTTACTGTACAACGGTTTGTCTTTGTCCTACAGAATTAGAATATGAAGGCTCTGCTCATTATTTGATATACAATTAGATTAGATTTGAGAGTATAATGTTCTGACTGTATATCACAGTGAAGAAATCCAGGGAAACAATATACCATACCAGTATAGACAGTGAACAAACATATAAAAGGTCATGTAGTACTGATGTCATGGCAGAGTGTGAATCTAATCTGCCCCGTCCTGGAAGAGGGCGTGTCTACAAAATCACAAAAAGAAGGTCAGAAGCAGGATGTCAATGTGTTTCGTAAAGAGGTCATTGTTTGGGATTCTCAGAGATGATATGCTGTGTATAGAATATCAGCTGTAGCGGTGTTGACTAGGAAATGACTGGGTAAGAGAGGATTTAAGGATCATGATTTTACTGAAAGGAGGAAGCATTTTCCTAACGAGAGGAGGAAAATTTCCCCATGGATTAGTAATCCATACTCCCTCATTTTATAACTGTACCCAAAGATTTATATATTTGTTATGATATATTATTAGCATAAACTTAGCTCAGTAAGTTTATATCTGTAAATTAATATAATTAGCATATTAACTTTACAGACTTATGTTTGGATAATCAAAACCCTAGTATACATCAACATAAACTTACATGTTAAAATATGTATGCTAAAATCTAATAAAATATAATATACAAATCCATGGCTATGGTTTACAAAATTGGAGGTCACAGATTTTAAATTTGAGATTATAGTTCCTAAAATCGGCAGTATGGATTTCTGAACCATGGGGACGGATTTTCTTTTTCACGTTTATTTTTTTCTCGTTAGTGACCCCTACAGGGCTCCATAAGATTTGATTTACTCTGAAGGATTTTGTTTGTTTGTTTTGTTTTTGTAATAATGAAATGTCACACTAGGGCACTTTGTACTGGTGGAAGTGGTGTTGCAAATCTAATGACTAACCACTTGATTTGTTTCTAATGCCTCATAAAACTAAAAACTAACATGCATGAAATGGAGTAAAGTGTTTTAAAATGCATCTTTTCCGAGATCACCTCAGATCAGTGTTACCTGTTAATTGTGTCTCTCACAGGATGGCATGTCTGCTAAGGTCAATGGAGGAAATGTCAACTCCAAATTAAGTTTGTCGAATTTTTTTTCTTGTTGTTAAAATCGTTTGCTATCTACATCCCCCTATAAGCTTCTGTACACATGTGAACAGAGCAGTCCATTCCACACCAAGCTGTTGTTTTCAGAAATGACCAAATCTTTATTTTAATACTGTTGAGATGATTCTATAGGGGTTTAGTTTCTTATTTTAATACGTAACCATTATACAAATCCTGTGCATATTATGGAGTAGGCATGGGCCAGTTGAGAAAACACTAGGTGCTTGTAAAAAAAATCAATGTGGGGAGAAAAATCAAGATAAAGCGCCTCTTTCATAAAATTGTTTCTTTTGGAATTTAATTTTTGGACTTGATTGTATTCAATAAAAAATGATTGATGACACTTCATTAACCTTGTGATTTATAGACTGTGTTATTATATTGTATTATGATCATCTATAGGAGGGCTATTCAACTCAAATCTCTGAAGATCATGTTATATAAACTCTCTTTTGTACAAAAAAAGCAACTGATTATGACTTAGGGATGACCTGAGACTATGAACACACACTTCTCTGTCCAGTTATCTTTCTGAATTGTGTTTCTGTTGTTGGCTTTATGAATAAGCCATGTCCTTCAGTTCAGACAGAGTAAATAAAGTGAAAAAGCAAAAAGAGGACATTTCATTACTGTTAACTGATGATTTCCAGCTGGAGTGAGGTTCATTACAGAAAATAGTGTCTCTCTTACTAACACCAGTCATGTAGTCTCAGTGAGAGATCTTCCTCCATGTTCTGGACCTCCTATACTAGAAAAATCAGACCCATACAGCATTTCACCATCCTGAGCGAAGATTCAGTCATGCTCAGTACACTCATTTCCTCTAGGCCGATCAGCGTGTGCTGAGTGAAAGCAGCTACACATGGTGGGAAATAGCTTCCCTCTGAAACAGGTAGGGAACAAGTAGGAAAGGAAACTCCTATCATATTTTCTAGTCAAATAACAGTTAAGTCAAACTAGGTAGTATAAAGGGACACCAGTTATTAACTGAAGTTTGTAAACCTAAGTGTATAGTCAATAATTTTTCACAAAGCTGGTGTATGAAGTGAGTTTTAGACTGTGTGGTTTATAATGTAGCTGTGCAGCTTAATGAGGATGCACATCATCACTGAGGCTTATGCGATGCACTCACTGTCGGAGACCTTTACATGCATTTTTATCTAACTGGCAAACCTGTGATTATGTGGCGTGTATTTTTAGGAAGAATAAAAATGTGGTCAAAAATAAGGTTCTGAAGTGTCTGACCAATTACAAATGTATCAGGATGCTGCATAATGACTGTGAAGAGGTCTAATGTGAAGATATTTGTTTATAATATATTGCATAATATAACAAAAACGCAGATGTGTTAGGTTGGGTGGTGTGAGCAGTTTAAAATAAAACCTACACTACTTTTATGAACTATTAACATGTGCAATGCATTTTGTTCATTAAAAATGAAACATTGTAAATATTTGCAAATTGCAGTGGTATAAAGAGAATAACACAGTCATGCTGTTACATAAAAATGATGCATGTCAGTGTGGTAGTGGTATTGTCATGCTGCATCCTACCACTGGGAAGCGATGTAGATTCTGCAGAAGGAACATGGTGACGCTTGGCTCACTGCAGAGCAGATCTGAATAGTACCTTGATAGACAAGGGCCTCATTCACCCAGTGGGACAATTTCTGCTTAGATGATGGAAGGGAGCACCTCTTGTATGACTGATTTGACTGGTGAATAACTGGTCTGGAGTTATAAAGAAGCTGCAGGTCAAAGAGGTGACATGAGATCCGGCATGTATAAAACGTTATTAACCAGACCAGTAGTGCTTGTAGGAGCAGCATGTCTTGGAGAATGTGTTGAACAGTCTTCTTCAGTAAGGAGGCGTTGTAGAGATGATAAAGAGGAGGATGAAAAGGTTGATATTTAATGAGCATGCTGAATGTCCCATCTTCAGTACATAGTTATTTCTAATAAAGATTCATTACTTATTTAAATACAAATGTTAAAGGATAGCAAAGTGCTATTGTTAAAATGATCGGTTGGTAAAAGAAACAGAGAGACATGTAGTGTGATTGACGGATCTCTGGACCAATCAGCTGTCAGAGATCATGACCGCCTGCACATTACAGCCAATGGTGTGTGAGAACCCGTCAAAGCTGGTTTTGTCGGCAGGAAGTTGCCTGTTGGGATTTTTGTCGTAATGGCGGAGCACGTAGAGGGAGAAAGCACTGCTGCTGGTGATGGCAGGTGAGAACAGCTTGTTTTTATTATATATAAACCAGAATATTGACTATTTCCTTACGTCACACTCTGTTAGGAAGATAAAGAGGTAAATAGTCTGGTCAGCTAGTCAGCTAGTTAGCTAGTTAGCTAGTTAGCTCATTGTTTGCAGGTTAGATACCAGGTGGACCGTATCTAACTCGTGTTTCTCAAACCAAGTGAAATAAAACGCTCCATTCATTACATATTTATAGTGCATTATAACTATAAGACACTATTAAACTGTAGTTATTCTGATCATGGAGTCAGGTAATAACTGTGATATATGGAGAAGCTAAATTTCACTTAGTGACCAGAAATGTTTGTTGTTGTTGTTGTGTAAACAATAAACAAGACTTTTACACTCTATTGTCTCTATTTTGCTTCGCTACGAGGTTGTTATTTTATAAAAGCTGGGTAAATATTTCACTGTGCTAGCTGCTGCTCAGGTTACTGCTAACCTTAACTGGTGCCTAGCAAACAGTGTGACGTCACGCCGCGCTGCATTATGGTATCTGTCCGCCATTTTTGAAGCTGTAGTGCTTCACACTGCGGAAACGGAATGATCTTTGTTTTATTGTGATTTATTATATTATATGGTGTGTAAATTCACTAGAGATTGTTCTTTATAATTTCGTAAATACAGAAATGAACGAGGTCATATCTGCATACGCCACCGTGGCCCCGCCCACACATCTCTTCCCAAGAACGAGTCAGTCATTAAATCTACTTCACCACTGATACTGACTACATCAGCTGTAATCAAGTGTAAATATCCTCACAGGACCAGGAATCATAGCCTGGTGTTTATTTCCAGCTGTAAGTCAGAGCCACACGTGAGCTGGAAAGTGAACTGCAGGCCAAGGAATGTGTCCTCCACATTAAACATGCACATAGACTTTCTGAACTCAGTTACACAGGTACACACACTTACCCAGAGCGGAGGGCAGCCCTGAACCACAGTGCCTTGCTCAAGGGCACTTGTCCATTACGGGGATGAAAGCCGGGGCCGGGGCCATGGCTGCCCCTTCACATTAACACAGTCTGAGTGGGACTCCTTCTCTAACTGAATATATACAGCTGCAAATCATGGAAATAAAAAAATACATAAATGTTTAAGACCTCTTTTCTGATTATTTACAACAATACTAACAGACTGTTTATAATCTGTTTTAAACCACGTTTGTTAGAATACACACTAGACTAAAGGATGTGTGGCCAGACTGGTATGATCCCACAAAATTAATGTAGCTAAGTGTCTGATTTCATTTAATCTTCTTACAGTAATCCCACAGTATTCTAAGCCATGACGTGATTCAAACTTGCAAATGTTTGTTTTATTGATACTT
>JAOVVF010000019.1:19804888-19822038 GCA_028565595.1 Duopalatinus emarginatus
CTCTCTCTGCGGCTCTCTCTGCGGCTCTGTCTGCGCCTCTCTATCTGCGCCTCTCTATCTGCGCCTCTCTATCTGCGGCTCTCTATCTGCGGCTCTGTCTGCGGCTCTCTCTGCGGCTCTCTCTGCGGCTCTCTCTGCGCCTCTCTCTGCGCCTCTCTATCTGCGCCTCTCTCTGCGCCTCTCTATCTGCGCCTCTCTCTGCGGCTCTCAGACAGTCTGACGTCCAAAGAAAGATTCATGTTTTGAAGATATTTACAGGTGTAAAGTGTGCAAAAATGTGCCAAGTGTGTGTCAGAATGTCTTCTGTGTGAAGTGTGCCGTGGTCCATACAGTACAGGGTGTCTGTAGCAGTGGGGCGAGAGTCTGTGTGTGGATTGTGTCTGTGTCCTAGTCCAGTGATCTGGTCCGAGGTAGAAGCTCTTCCTCTTTCTCTTCGTGTTTGCCGTCAGGATGCGAAAGGAAGTTTTCTGTCTGATGCAACAGTTAGTTACTGATTCATACCAGACCCTCGTACAATAATAATAATAATAATAATAATAATAATAAGAAGAAGAAGAAGACGACAAAAAACTGTAGAATGTCTACCTGCTAAATTATGACATTTATCTGCTCTGATTTTTTTAAAATATATTTTTTAGTTGTATTTTAACTAGTTTTTTTAGGATTGAGTTCTGTTTAGTTCATCACACGTGTCTGATTCAGTGTGTCGAATCATTTAACATACTGACAAATATTCAAACACTGAATCGTATCCTGTATAATACTACTAATATTACTACGTTTACTAATACAACTACTGATACTACTACTACTATTATTATTACTAATACTAATAATAATACTACTACTACTACACCTACTACTACTACTGATATTACTACTAATAATAATGAACAGACCAACCACAGATTCTAAACAACCTTGATTCTGTGTCAGTTATAATACAGTGAATCATGTGAAATCAGATCTGATTCACTGTGTGGAATCGTTTAATCTAGTGACAAATATTCAAACACTGAATCGTTACCTATATGAAGCCGTCTCACTTCCTGATCCTGTATTCGTACATGTGATAAAAACCTCTGAATGACCGAACCTGGGCAATAAAACCACAGCAGTGTTTATTGTGATCTGTAGCAATAAAAATGGACTTAAATGCATTAAAATGTGAACCGGAGAAGAAAAACACATAACACATCCACAATATTAAAGACTACAAACAAAGCCTTGACCTTGTCCCACCCTGAGTGACACGAGTTTATCACAGACGTAGCGTGAGAGAGACAATACAGGCAGACAAAGGACGAGTCGACTCACCAGTACAGCAGGTTTTATTATTTTATATTAATATCCGAATGCTGCTGTGTGTAAACTGTGCAGGTTAACCTTCAGTCATATCGTCATCTTTAATGTGTATCTGAAGGTCAGGTCATCACTTTATCTTTATTTTTATTTCCGTGAACTTGTGTGTAGTTTTAATTATGTTTAAATTGAGAATTTTCTTCTGTTTCTTTTAAAAATGATCAGCAGACATCTCGTTTATTGTGAGATTATTTTCAGCTATGACGCCCCGCCCTGAGCGTCACGCCGCTCCGTGACTGAATTCCTCCTCTGTAGTGAAATCTCTCCGTTTCTCCTCTCCACTTTGTAGAGTATTCAAGAGGAGAACAGCTACAGCAACAAAAGCATGACCAACATCAACCAGAGACTTCAGGACATCTTCGGACACGCCATCAGCGCGGCTTATCCCGACTTGGAGAACCCGCCGCTCGTCGTCACACCGAGCCAGCAGCCCAAGTTTGGAGATTACCAGTGCAACAGTGCCATGGCCATGTCTCAGGTCAGTCATGTGGAACTAGACGAGTCTGTGATCTTTAGTGGAGTCATTGTTTAACCAATCTGTCCTAAAACCAAGTCAGATCTCTGTATAGACGTCTCCAGTCTTATGTGCCTCAAAACATGCCTAATGACATACCTGAGAGTTCGATGTCAGTTTGAATCCTCTCGACTTAGACAGCTGACTTGGTTTTGAGACCGACTGTATATTCAGACTTGGTCAGTGGAGCTCTAGACAGAAATCTAAAGGATGAAGACTGGATTTATAACCTTGTTGTTATAGGCAGGAGCTAAAAAATGACAATAATCCAATCCAGCAGGTTTACATACATATTATCTGTCGTCATCTTCATCATCTTCATCATCATCATCATCATCTACATTCCATCTAAGATTCTTCATCCTCCTTTTCTCTTAGTTGTTGAAAGGAAAAGGGCTGAAGGTCAACCCTCGTGAGATCGCCGAGAAGATTTCCCAGAACATTCCTGACAACGAGCTGATCGAGAAGACAGAAATCGCTGGACCAGGTGCCGTTAGAACATCAGATCTCGACTCTTTAAGATCTAAAGAACCTTCACAAGTTGATGTTTGGTGTTTAATAATGTCCTGTTGTTGTTGTTGTTGCAGGTTTCATTAACGTCCACCTCAAGAAGTCGTTTGTGTCCAAACTTCTCACTAACCTGCTTCTCAACGGTGTCCAGCCTCCACCTTTAGACAAGAAAAAGAAGGTTGGAGAAATCTTTAAAACGTCGACTTGCAGAAGTATTTATCTCCTCCCCCACGGTTCTGAAATGTTTATCTTTATTCTCTGTGTTCATAAGTCACATGATTAGTCTGCGCGTGATCCTCAGTGGTAAATAAATAAATATACTCAGGGTTTGTTAGAGGACAAACCCAAACAAACAGCATCACAATGATCAACATGATATCCAAGAAAGGTCCAGGACGATTTTCCTGGACTGGTTAGATAGAAAACTGTGAAGTGAAAGTGAAAGTGAACCATTTGCCTACTGTGTTTGCACACAGAGGAATGTGACCTCTGCGTTTAACCCATCTGTGCAGCAGTGAAACACACACCAGTGAACACTAGGGGGCAGTAAACACACTTGCCCGGAGCGGAGGGCAGCCCCAAACCACAGCGCCTGGGGGAGGAGTTGGGGGGAGTTAGGTCCCTTAGTCGTGTCTTGATCTGAGCGGGGTTTGAACCCACGGCCTTCCGGTCACAAGACTGGTTCACGGCTGCATGGTGGTGGTAGCATTGTGATGCTTATTATTATTATTATTATTATTAGTATTAAAGGGGTTCTGGAGGCTGGTCAGGGTTGAAGGTTCTGTGTAGTCAGGACCACGATGCTAAGTGACCTACAGAAGATAAACCGGACCAGTCTGAGAGCGCTTGAGCATTTTTGCTTTGAACAATAGCAAATAAAAAAATGTGAGGATCAGGAAGTGAAAACCTGAAATGCAGCCGTGGTTCTGTTGATGTTTACGACACAAGTAAATAAAACATGAAACATGATGTGGAAAAGTTAAAGGGGGGTGAATACTTACGCAAGTCACGGCTCCGGGTTTATTTATTTATTTTATTCATCTGTCTGTTTATTTATTTATTTATGCTTCTTTTTCAGGTCATCATCGATTTCTCTTCTCCGAACATTGCGAAGGAGATGCACGTCGGTCACCTGCGCTCCACCATCATCGGGGACAGCATGTGTCGTCTGTTCGAGTATCTCGGCCATGATGTCCTACGGTCAGTTTAACCCCTCAGTATTAAACTGTATGGGTTTTAGTCATGTTTATTAATTTATTGGTGCAGGAGCTCGAAAGGTGACACATTTCCATCAGTATTATTATTTCGTATTTTGATTAATAACAGTAATAATAACTCAGTAACTAGAAAGTGCTGTTCCTGCAGAAACCGTGAGTGTGTTGCCCGAAATCCATTGCTGTTATTGTTTCTGTAGAAACAGTAGCTTCCGTTGATAGCTGTTAATATAGTAACAGTACCAGTGATTGTTAATGTTACTATAGAAACAATAACAGCAATAGTGTTTGGTGATAGCGGTTAATATAGAAACAGTAGTAGTACAAAAAAAATTCCATTTAAGCGGATGGGACATTTTTTTCCCCCTGGAAAAACAAGTGTAGCGGAAGAACAGATAAACGTTTCGAAAATCTGTATGTAAGCACACTTCTCCCAAACATTCCGGATGTTCTAGTTTTTGTCGCGTGTCTATATCTCGAAAACTGTAGGAGGAGATAGCGACCGAAATCAGGTGGAAAAATAATAATAATATTTAAAAGAACAATAACCTGTTGCTTCGCAACACACTAATGATAACTTTTCTGGATAAAAGATTTAATTTAAAGTCTGTGATTTAAATTTACAGGTTGTAGTTTTCAGTTTTGCTTTGTGTAAAGATAGTAAATAAGAAATCCGTTTAACATTTATTTATTTATGTATTTATTTATTTATTTATTTGAGGTATATTGTAGTATATTAAATACAGAGATGTTGGAGATGTTAAAATTTGTGTTGCATTTAAATAAGCAAATAAAATTATAACTATAAAAAACATACAAATGAATTATAACATTTAAATTATTATTTATAAATCTAATTATTTATCTAATTATATTTAGTAATTAGAATTTAATGATTTTTTGTTTACTATAATTTACTTTATTTTTATTAAATTATTTAATATTTAATTTAAATGTAATAATATTTCTTTATTACAGTTTTATTAAAAAATATTGTAATGTTTTATAAGAGAGAGAGAGAGAGAGAGAGAGAGAGAGAATATTATTATAAATCATATCGACAATATATTTAACCATTATTCTAATTCTTTAAAAACTTGACCACCTAGAAATAACATTTTGGTTATTATTATTATTATTATTATTATTATTATTGTAAATATAATACATTTCTTTTTATTTAAAATTAAATTTAATCCAATTACAGTTTTTAACTGCAATTTCTACAAAAATAGAAAAACATTAAGTTACATTTAAATGTATTTAAATTCTGTATACACACAGTGTATTTAAACTTATATCTTCTATATAATATAAATTAATCTAAACTCCTCTGACCCTCACACACACACACACACACACACACACACTGACACTGACGCAGTGGTTCTGAGTTCTGATATCGTTATTGTCCTCTTCAGGCTGAACCATGTGGGTGACTGGGGAACACAGTTCGGGATGCTCATCGCTCACCTGCAGGACAAGTTCCCAAATTATCTGAGTGTTTCTCCTCCTATCGGAGACCTCCAGGCGTTTTACAAAGTAAGTCCACCACCTGTTCCTCAGCTGCCCTGGAACTCATTACCACAGTCCCAGATTTAAACTGTACTGCTCTGATTATTATTATTATTATTATTATTATTATTATTATTAGTGATTTTTATAAAATCTGAATACAGAAATAGATGTTAAACGTTAAAACCCACACAAACTGCCTAGTTGTTAGATGTGACATTTTAAACGTAGTGGTTAATGTGAAGCTCTCCGGTTGTTCTGAGTGTTAATTTGGAAATGAATGTGTCTGTGCAACATCTGCAACATCTGGACCCATCAGGGATCCTGTGATTTACAGCATTAGTGAAGATGTGAAAGCACCTGGAAAAAAGCATCTGGTATTTTCAGAATAAAATGTCAGCAGAAAATCATAATAAAAAAAGGAAAAGAAGAAGCGTTTAAGTGGATTAATGGCTGTAAGAGGTTCAGGGGAGTTTTTCTGAACACATTTTGGTGTTAAAACCAAAACCAGAACTGAAGGAAAAGGGAATTTAAATACTTCTGTTTCTGTTTCATTTTAACAGAGCCTGTAAAGGAAAAGAAATCTGGGAAAAGAAATCTGAATATATTTTGCATGCGCACGTGAAACTTTGATGCACTGAAACAGGAAGCGGTTGCAGTTGTACTTCCTGTTATGATTGCAGGGTAATTGCATTGCAAACCATACTACAACTACCCTACAATCATAACAGGAAGTACAACCGCAATTGCTTCCTGTTTCAGTGCGTCAAAGTTTCTCGTGCGCGCGCAAAATACATTCCGATTTTTTTTTTCTTTTCTGTCCCTTTACGGCCTCCGAACATTTACACCACATGCCGAAGTCTTTAAAATAAAACATTTCTCAGGTGTTCTAGTGTTCACCTCTCAGTACCTGTCCAATCCTGATGTCCTGACATACCTGTTAGAACATGTCTCAGCTTCACACATCACTGTCCAAGTCGTGTTCGACTGCACAGGACCACACTTTACACTCGCAACTTAATTCTTTCCTCATGGAGAGACGAAGCTGAAGCCGAGCTCTGCGGTCGCACCACCCTGAGCGACCCGAACTGCTCCGATATGACGCTCGGTTGAACCAAACCGATTTCTCCGTCTGACTGGTGAGATGATGAAGATTTATGAAGCCTCTTACTTTTTGTCTGGGTCTTTGTTTTCCCAGGTCTCGTGTCTTGTGTCATATGATGTCATGTGGACGTCTGAGTGAGATTTTAGTGAGAATGTTAATGATGATAAAGTGAACTATTTGCCTACTGTGTTTGGTCACAGAGGAACATGAGCTCCATGTTTAACACATTCGTGCAGTGAAACACACACACCAGTGAACACTAGGGGGCAGTGAACACACTTGCCTGGAGCGGTGGGTGGGTGGGCAGCCTTAAACCACGGTGCCCGTGGAGTAGTTGGGGTTGGGGGTTGGGTTAGGTGTCTTGCTCAAGGGCACCTCAGTCGTGTCTCGCCCTGTGCTGGGATCGAACCCAGAACCATGAGACCGGTTCCCTGAACACTAGGCCACGGCTGCCCCCTGGTGGTGTTTCAGACGTTGACCATATACCTGCTGTCTCTCCTTTTTTTTTCAGGAGTCTAAGAAGCGCTTCGATGAAGACGAGGAGTTTAAGAAGAGGGCGTATCAGTGTGTCGTCAGGCTGCAGAGCAAAGAGCCGGACTTCATCAAGGCCTGGAATCTGATCTGCGACGTGTCCCGGAACGGTGCGTATCCGAGGTGTCTCGCTCTCTGAGACGCAGGACGTTCAGTAGAGTGCGTGAACGGCATGTAGTCACGTCCCCAGCAGGGGAGGGGTCTGCGCCGGGGCGTGGAAAGGCCCGATCTGAGGACGACCGTTCATTTGTTTTAGTTTCCCGTCTGAGCGCTGTTTATCTGAATGGATGTCTGACCTAATACTGCGAGACACCTAATAGCCTTGTGGTGAGATTTATTATCTGCTCTGTCCACCGTGATTGATTACGCCGGCGACCGCGAGCATATTGAAAGATGTTGCGTTTATTCATCTGTAGCGGGGAACGTAAACAGTGAATAATTTGGTTCCGTCGTTAACGGTTCTCAGAAATCGAATAGCAAGACGTGTGTGTGTGTGTGCGTGTGTGTGCGTGTGTGTGCGTGTGTGTGCGTGTGTGTGTGTGTGTGTGTGTGTTTTCTTCTCGTTTTAGAAGAGATAGCTAGTTTTCAAGTCCATTTCACACCAAGCTTCAGGGCGTCAGGGTTGAAACTAATTACATGGAGGGATGAAAAATCGCAGCTCGGAGGCTCGATGAACTCGGCACTTGTAGGTCTCTTTATTTTACTCAAGGTGCTACTAAAGGTTTATTGGCCCAGCTGGTGGTGTTTTATTCTGGACGTCTTGCAGGCGTGTGTTCACCGAGACACCAGGTATCCTCACCTTCCTTCTTTACGGTGAGACGGTGAAGCTTTATAGGGTTTTTAATTGACTTTAAATTAATAACAGAACCTAATATACACTGAAGTGACAGAAAAACTGGTTCTCATACTTGGTCGATCCCACACGGGGCGTGTGGAAATATTCAGGCAGGTGGGTCCTGATCATCTCCAACAACAGCAGGTCTTGTGGGGTGTCCCAGTGGTTCATACCTAACAAAAGTGGCAACCGGTGACCTGGTCGCTGCGTCTGAAATGACACACTTGAACACTACCTACTAGCTTGGAGTGAGTATATACTACTATTTAACCACTAATCTAGTACACACTTCTAGTATAGTCTAGCAAGCGTGTAGTGTGCACACCACCTCGGACCCACTCGATCTGCCACCTTACTAACGACCGTTGACCCGAGACGTCACACCAGTTAAGTTCCCACACAATTATTTAGTTTAATTAACTTTAAATTTGGTTTGTAATTAAAAATCCTCAGCTCCGCCTACACTGATCATCATAAACTCTCTCCGTCTGGTTTACAGATAAAACAGCCTCTCAGTTCACTCACAGTGCATTATGAGATACATCAGGGTCAGATAGTGTGCTGGCGGAGCGTACTAGAAAATCTCTCCTGACCTGGTGGGACATACGGGAACCTTTCACATACTACCTGATACGTATTAGGTATCCGGACGCATTACATCATGTCACATACTAGATTCACATACTAACTAGTACAGGAGTATGTCATTTGGGACGCAACCCACTAAAGATGTGATGGAAGGTGATGTGTGTGGAAGGTGAAGACTGGACCGCCCGGTCCGGTCCGGTCCGATCTCACAGAAGGTCGACAGAAAGGTCTCTGTGCCTGAGATCATCACAGAGGTCTCGTGTTGTTATTCCGGCTGATCGCTCTACAAACTCGGTTCCTTCTGTAGAATTGATTCAGTTCAACACGCTGTTCAGAGAGCTGATGAATAACTCGGGTAAATGAATAAAAGTCTATTAAATCTGCGTTTCTAAAAGACCTTTTCAGCTAATTCACTCCTTTAATCTACTTCAGTGTCTGATAGAGATTTCCAGACTGCAGCCGGATCTGGATTATATTTTGCCAACTCTGAAGGGCAGAGAAGACCAAAGGCGTAATTCTATTTCTTGATTAAATCCTTGACAAGCTGGGATTTTGGGGGAAACTCTGTCGCGTTAATGCTTTAATCAGACCAGGCGCACAAATCGAGACTTACCCCGTGAAGGTCAGCGAGTCCGTGCCTGCTTTTCCCTTGTGGAAGCCTCGAATCCGGCTGGAAATCCATCAGCACCGGATTGGTTAGTCTGCCTTCTGTAATTAAGCGCCACTGGGTTTGTTTGTTTGTTTGTTTGTTAATTTGTTTATTTATTCTCTCGTTTTCTGCGACAGAGTTCCAGAAGGTCTACGACTGCCTGGGTATCCGTATTATAGAGCGAGGGGAGTCGTACTACCAGGATATGATGACAGAAGTGGTGAAGGAGTTTGAGAAGAAAGGTGAGTGAGATGTTACAGGTGCTGATCTGAGGTCAGGTCTTCATGATCTGTAGATCTGAGCGCTCTTCATCCTGACGAAATGAAATGTAAACACCTGAATGCCTTAAATGTCCACCACGCCCTTCATGTCCACCACGCCCTTCATGTCCACCACGCCCTTCATGTCCACCACGCCCTTTGTTTATACCACAACCTTAATGTATATCACACCCTTAATGTATACCACACCTTTAGATTATACCACACCCTTTTATACCACGCCCTTAATGTATACCACACGCTTCATTTATACCACGCCGTTAATGTATAATATGTATAATATGCCCCTAGTGCACACCACACCCTTTATTTATACCACACCCTTACTTTACACCACATCCTTTATTTATACCACACCTTTCATTTTCACCACACCCTTACTTTACACCACACCCTTTATTTATACTACACCCTTCAACTATACCATGCCCTTAATGTACATCACACCCTAAATGTATACCACGCCCCTAGTGCACACCACGCCCCTAATGCACACCACACCCTTTATTTTTACCACGCCCTTAATGTACACCACACCCTAAATGTATACCACACCCCTAGTGCACACCACGCCCTTAATGTACACCACACTCTTAGTTTCACAACAATATAAATGTATGCCCTGCTCCTAATGTACACCACACCCTTAGTTTACTCCATGCACTTCGTTTACACCACGCCCTTAACGTACACCACACAAAAACATGTCAGGGTTAAACACTGCTTATGGGCCCTGGATTAAATGTAGACGGGGTCCCTGTGGTGGTTTCTTATTTTACAGAAGCTGTTTTGTGATTTTATTTCCACCCTGATCCGCCATGTCGGTGTTTTTCTTCTTCCTCCTCTTTATTACACTCCAAACAACCCACTGTTTCTCACCAAACTCATTTTGGTCATTATTTTATTCCCACCTGGATGTCTTTGATTGATTTTATTTTTTCTGCAGTCGTTGCCTCGTGCACATATCAGTGTCTCTCTCTCAGATATGAAACACTTCTGAATCACAAAAAGAGAAATGCATGCTTCAGAAAAGACACTTGACCGTATAATCAGTCTGTAATGTGAAACCTCGACTGCACACATTTAAAATAAATGTATTTGTGTATTATGAAAGTGAGACCCAGCCGGCTAATTAACGGAGTCGTTATAACACCAGCTGCAGATTCTATTCATTACTGAGAGCTCTGTTAATATCTGACGACTCCCGTGATATAAATATATGCGACTTTGTAGTAAATCCAACCTGCTAGAAACGGCTGTGGGTCATGTAAATCCGAATCAAGCTGCAGTTGCCATAACAACAGCGAGTATGTAGCAGTATTGTATACTTCTCCCAGTACACTACATTAGTAGTTCAGGGTAATGACTCGTCGCCGTATTAAACTCTCTGAAGCGAATGTGTAAGACTGACCAGCACCAAATTCAGAAATAGAGCAAGTGTGAAGTGTTGGTTTCAGTGTATCTCCATTAGGGGGCAGTGTTGCTTTAACCTTCTCTTTCTGTTTCTTTCTCCTCCTGTCTTTCTGTCCCTCCGTGTCTGTCACTCACAGGCCTGGTGGAGTTGGATGAAGGCAGGAAGATCGTATTTGCCCCCGGTCAGTCCATCCCTCTGACAGTGGTGAAGTCAGACGGCGGTTATACCTACGACACGTCGGACCTGGCGGCCCTGCGCCAGCGCCTCTTCGACGAGAAAGCAGACGTCATTATCTACGTTACAGACAGCGGACAGGTGTGTAACCGTCACCTCTTTCCTGTAACACGACACGTGTCTCGAGGTTGTTTCGGAAAGCTCCGCCTCTTACGCCAGCATGCAGACGTACGCTGGAACGCCAGAAAACCCGGTGCAGCAGTCTGATACTGGGTACGTACCCCAACACCAGACGTCCTGCAGAACGCTCCACAATTTTAAGATCTGGTGTGAATGACTAATCCCCAAATTCACAAGAGCACTCCTCTAAACATAATCTGGTGTCTCCTGACGTGTGTGGTGGTGCATTATCCTGTTAGAAGAGGACAAACCCGTCAGGAACTGGTGGAACTGGTGGAACTCGTCACACACAGTGTTCACCAGTCAGAGACGTCTGGAGGTGTCCCAGGGGTCCCGTGTAATGCCGGATAAACGAACCCCACACTGTTATGAATGTTCTTTATATACAGACTGGTGGACACACTCAGTGATGTGCATAGATGGCGTCGCAGTTTTCCATAGGCTTGTCTGTACCGATTTTTCTGGCACTTTAGTGTGTATAGTTGTGGGGCAGCCGTGGCCTAGTGGTCTAGGAACCGGTCATGTGACCGGAAGGTCCCAGGTTCGATCACCGCCCAGGACAAGACATGACTGAGGTGCCCTTGAGCAAGGCACGTAACTTCCCAACTGCTCCCAGAGCGCCGTGGTTTGGGGCTGCCCCTCGCTCCGGGCAAGTGTGTTCACTGCCCCCTAGTGTTCACTGGTGTGTGAGTGTGTTTCACTGCACGGACAGGTTAAATGCGGAGGTCACATGCGTCCGAAATCTCGTACTCAAGCAGTACAGACTGAATCAGAAGCAGTGTGCAGGGTGTATAACTGTGTGTGTATATGAGTGTATATAACTGTGTGTGTATATGAGTGTATATAACTGTGTGTGTATATGAGTGTATATAACTGTGTGTGTGTATATGAGTGTATATAACTGTGTGTGTATATGAGTGTATATAACTGTGTGTATCTGATTTCCCGAAAGGCGACTCATTTCCAACTGGTGTTTGCGGCGGGAAGGTTGATCGGCTGGTACGACCCCAAGGTCACCCGTGTGGAACACGCCGGCTTCGGAGTGGTTCTGGGAGAGGACAGGTACCTTCTGATGCTCAATAAACAGCAAAAGACTGTCCTTCGTCTATTTTCAGGAGCTCTCTTTATTGCTCCGTGGTGTGTTCATATTTCTCTAATGCACTCTTTCTGTGCCACAGGAAGAAATTTAAAACCCGCTCAGGGGACACGGTCAGGCTAATGGACTTGCTGGAAGAGGGCTTGAAGAGATCCATGGACAAGCTTAAAGAGAAAGAGAGAGATAAGGTGCATGCTTCGGGCAGAAGCGCGTGGGGGTGTGGGGGGTGTGGTGTGGTTGGGGGGGGGGGGTAAATACACACACACGCGCACAGGCTTATTCGTTCATCCTCTTTTCTGCTCTTTTCTATCCAGACTCAATTCCTCTCACAGCGCCTCACTTCACCGCTTAACTTTTTCTCAGCTTTTCCAGACGTTCGGCCCAAACAATATCGAGATGCCTCAGACTCGGCGTCGAGCAATCGACTCCTGAAGACCTGTAGACGCGTCTCGAATAACACCCCTCCCCCGAACGAAGTGATGTTACAAGGCAGGAACAGTTCCCGCGTATTAACTTCACTTGATCTGACGGGACGTTTGGCGATTAAATGATCCTCTCTGTACTTGACGCTGTTTTCCGAACCTTTTACACATGTACGGTTTAACATTCTGGACAGAAAGCTAACAGATGTGTAATTGCTCCCTGTTCCCTACAGCATGAGCAGTTAGAAGTGCGGATCTAGAGGCGAAACCTAATTCTGATCCTGTTTTGCAAGTACAACACAATGCGATCACGTGCACCAAAGCTGCTGCTGCTGGTGGTGGTGTTTATCTGCTAACGTTGGTATGCTATGCTGAAAAGTCCACCTTCCACCGTCCTGAAGCTCTGAGGAGAAATGGTAGTTATATGTAGAGTCATGAGTGAAGCATTTTAGGTGCAGTGTGAGACGTGATTGAGACGTGATTGAGACGTGATTGAGACGTGATTGAGACGTGATTGAGACATGATCGAGGCGAGATTGAGACTTGATTGAGATGTGATCGAGGCGAGATCAGACCGACACACGTCTGTGGACTGTGTTAATGACATTAAATAAACAAAATGAATTTTAGGTGCAATGTGAGGTGAGATCGTGGAGAGATCGTGCCGAGAAGCAAGTTTGAACTAACACACGTCTGTGGACTGTGTTAATGACATGAAATAAACAAAATGAATTTTTACGTGCAATGTAAGGCGAGATCGCGGTGAGATTGAGGCGAGATTGCGGTGAGATCGAGGCATGATTGGACCGACACACGCCTGTGGACTGTGTTAATGACATCAAATAAACGAAATGAACTTCTCATACGTTAATGGTTGTATTAACACCGTGCTCCTGTGTCCTCCTCTGGAGTTGTCCATGTGTACGAGTTTGGATGTGGTAATTACAGCGATTTCACGAAGTCACGAAGCGTAGGCATGTGGTTGAAAGTCAGAACTCGTGGAAAAACACAAGGTACGAGCGGTAATTACGACGTCTGCGTTACGTCGTTCGCCTCGTGAGGACGACTTGCGTTTCCAGGCAGCTGAAACTCTGATCTCCACCAGGAATTTTCCCCCAAGTTTAAAATTCCCAATTCCCGCCAACCCGATGGAATATCGCGTGCTTCCTCTGAGTCACATGACGCCGACTGCTGCGTCTTTTTGAGCCGCTTGTTAACGCAACGTCAGGAGGAAAGCGCTCTCGTCCACTTCTGTATGCTGAACTCGTAGATGCTCGTGATTGGCTGGCGTTGCTATGATACACAGATAAGAGTGTGTATGTTACCTCTCCCTGATTGAAAGCTCAGCTGTGAATCCCCAGTTACAGTAAGTCTGTAACTTAACAAACACAACTTACTGACAGTCTGGTAAACGAAATTCAGGGGTCACGCCAACTGTGAGTCTGGAGTCTGGGACAGATGAGAATTCCCTCTTTACACGCGTTCCTTGTGGTCTGTTCCAGGTTTTGACGCCGGAGGAGTTGGACCAGGCGCAGTGCGCCGTCGCCTTCGGCTGCATCAAGTACGCGGACTTGTCCCACAACCGCATCAACGACTACGTCTTCTCGTTCGACAAGATGCTGGATGACCGAGGCAACACTGCAGCTTACCTGCTCTACGCCTTCACCCGCATCAGGTGAGCGTCTGTGGTTCACTCGCTTGGGATCGATGGCCCTGAGTGAGGTGTGGAGGCTCCGTTCATCCTGGAGCCTGCGGGAACGGAGCAGCCTCGCTACGGCTCTGCTCGATGGACCCTGTACGGATCAATAGCTCTCGCAGGGAAACTGTGTGTGTGTGTGATTGTGTGTGACTGTGTGTGATTGTATGTGGGTGTGTGTGTGTGAGTGAGTGAGTGTGAGTGAGTGAGTGAGTGTGAGTGAGTGAGTGAGTGAGTGTGTGAGTGAGTGAGTGAGTGTGTGAGTGAGTGAGTGTGTGAGTGAGTGTGTGTGTGAGTGAGTGAGTGAGTGAGTGAGTGAGTGTGTGAGTGAGTGTGTGAGTGAGTGTGTGAGTGAGTGTGTGTGTGAGTGTGTGAGTGTGTGTTTGTGTGAGTGAGTGTGTGAGTGAGTGTGTGTGTGAGTGTGTGAGTGTGTGTTTGTGTGAGTGTGTGTTTGTGAGTGTGTGTTTGTGTGAGTGTGTGTTTGTGAGTGTGTGTTTGTGTGTGGATGCTGTAGTACAGTTTGTATAGATTTCAGGTTGCTTTAAAACATAGATTGAATTAAGTATTGGCGCCCTCACAGCTATCATTATTGCGTCTATTAAATTAAATTTATTACACCGTCTATTTTCAGTGTAACTCTATTTCTGAGTCGACAGGATGTTCATGTACTGTTCTGTTTAAAACCTGAGGATATAAATGTGATTACGGCAATTTAAATACTGTAAAATACCATAAAGAGCTGGTATTATTTCAATCCCAGAAACATGAACGATTTCATAACAGACCTAAAACTCCTATTAAGAATACATAAACATCCTGGACGCCTTGATTACAGGAAGTGATGTCTTTAGACAGCGGGGTGTTTTCGAGAGGAAAATCCGCTCAGAAATACCAGACCGGGAATGTAAAAATGATCCCTGCTTCCGATCCATGTCCTCCGTGCGTGTACGTGTGTGTGTGTGTGTGTGTGTGTGTGTGTGTGTGTGTGTGTGTGTGTGTGTGTGTGTGTGTGCGTGTGTGCGTGCGTGCGTGCGTGCGTGCGTGCGTGTGTGTGCGCGCGTGAAGCTCCGTTCTCCTCAACCTCACTCGTGTTTGTTTGCTGTGTGAACCTCAGGTCCATAGCCAGACTGGCCAGCATCGAAGACGCAGCTCTGCGCAAGGCGGCCGAGACGTGTGAAATCATCCTGGAGCACGAGAAGGAGTGGAAGCTGGGCAAGTGCATCCTGAGATTCCCTGAGATCCTGCAGAAGATCCTGGAGGACCTGCTGCTCCACACACTGTGCGACTACCTCTACGAGCTGGCCACCACCTTCACGGAGTTCTACGACAGCTGCTACTGCGTGGAGAAGGACCGCCAGACGGGTGAGGCTCACAGCAGGGGTGCCAAGACGCCGGGGTTTAGGTGCTAAACGCAAACCAGCTGGTTTTAATAGGCGGTTTGGGGCTCTATTTCGTGCCGTGGTATTTTAATGCGTGCGCTGGAAGGTTTTATTTTCACTTATTAGGTTTGTATTCAACATGTGACTTTGCGCAGACGTGCAGATCTTGTGAGCTGTACGTTGTCACCGCGAGGACCCAGGTCAGAAATGGATTTCAATTCAATTTTTATAGCAGTAGACACGATGCTGTAGCGCCCCCTGGTGTTCGTATTGCGTATCGACGCGTAGTTGGACCACATGACTTTAGCGTGTAGTGACTCTTGGCTATAGATCTCAGATTTTCCTAGTTCACGTCAGACGCTGGCCTTCAGCTCGGTGTTCCTCAGCTCCTCTAATTAGACGGTCTCATTACCAGACATTGATGAACCTAGCTGCTTTTAATCTAGACGAATGGGAACGAACGGCGTTCCACAGAAAGCGATTAGAGGCGCTGCTGAACTGTGACTGGTAATGATTGGAAAGAAAAGTTGCCCTGATTAGATCTTCTTCTTCTTCTCTGTGAACTTTGTGAAGATGTTAACTAATCCCGGGGAGGAGGAGATTCGATGTCGTCCACTCCCCGGGGTTAGTCTCGGAGATCCCCGTCGTCTCCGGAGTGCGCAGATCAGATCGGATAAGAGGTGAGATGAAACGGATACGGATGAAATCATCCACTCCGGCGTGTAGCGCAGTTGCCGGTGTTGTAAAGTAGGTGTCACCGAAGAGCCGGGACACAGCCTGTGTTCGGGGGGGGGGGGGTGGGGGGTGTGGACGGGGGGGTGGGGGTGGAGTGGGGGCCTGTAGATCATCCTGAAGTCATGCATGTGTATATTTATTGCTGAATTCATTCAGCAGATTGTACTAATTACTTTGAATAGTATCAGTTGCCCGAAAGGATGTCACTGCACATTTCTCAGGCTTTTTGTCGCGCCGGGGAATGAATTTATTTTCCAGTCCGTCCTCCTCGTTTGTTCGGCGTCGTTAATGACTTTTATATAAGAATAAAACAAAAAAGTGCCTCGTTTATAATCACTGCTTCGCTCTTTCTTCTTTTTCTTCTTCTTTTCTTCTTCTTCCTCCCCAGGTGAGGTGGTGAAAGTGAACATGTGGAGGATGCTCCTATGTGAAGCCACGGCTGCCGTCATGGCCAAAGGATTTGACATATTGGGCCTCAAGCCGGTCCAGAGGATGTGACCCAGTGGACGCCTCCACCTCCACGACCTTCCCACCAGTTATATATGTCTGATTGGATTTGTACTGTAAACCAAATAAAAACCAAACGGCTTTAACACGTTTTCTCACACTGGCTCGTTTTTCTTTACGTCCGTGTCGGAACAGATATACGAAGATTGAGCGATGGACGTGTCCAAGTGTGTGTGCAGCTCCGCTAGGACTTCCTCGTGTCTCAGGTTAGATGCAGGAAGAGACAGTCGATAAGACTCTGTTGACCGCAGTGCAGGCGATAAATCTAAAAAGTGCAGCGCTCATCGGACGATATAGACTAAAGTGCCAGATTAACTGGTACAGACCAGCCTGTGTAAAATACCTAACGGTGTGGGGGTTTGTTTCCCCCTGGGACACCTCCAGACGTCTCTGACAGGTGAACACTATGTGTGATGAGTTCTACCTGTTCATGTCCTGTATTC
>JAOVVF010000019.1:19822605-19838015 GCA_028565595.1 Duopalatinus emarginatus
CCATCTCCACATCATTGCATTCAGTTTTTATTCACAATTTGTTTAGTGTCCCAACTTTTTTGGAATCCGGTTTGTGTGTGTGTATATATATATATATATATAACTAGTGACCAAGTTAAGGTTTGGGACAAGACTCATCTGAGTTCAGATTTTTGCCTTCCCACCAAGTCACCAGATCTCAGGTCGTACAGGTTTCATCTATACGATGTTTCCACCAGCTAATGAAATCCAACACCATGTCGTATTTCTGCAGTCGTCCTCCTGTAGTTGACCTACCGACTATTACACCGGTGGACCAGTTTTTTCCTCTGCCACTTCAGGTACTGTGTCTTTGTATGTAAGAGACTGAATCACTGATATTTGTAATTTTTTTACAGATCAAGTTTATTACACATCACACAATAAAAAATATATATCATATAATAGTTTTGTGGTTTAAAAAGAATATAAACTGGTCTTTTGTGTGTACATTTGTATACTAAACAGTTCTGTATGAAAATATGATCTTTATCCAATTATAATCCATGCATATAAACCATCTGATAAACTTTTTTTTATGCACATTTTTACACAAAATACACAACCAATGCATTTCAGTAGAGCGGATTAGCTTAGCGCTTAGCATACGGTAGCATGAAGAAACGCCAGCCAGTTCAAGGCATCTGTACTGCTTTAGATACTTTTAAATAATCTGTTCTTTAATACATTGTTATATTAAATTATATTATCATCATACGTTTAATAAAATAAATCATTAAATATGAACCAATACGTCTTCATATTGCTGCGTTACGATCTTGAGCCTGGCTTGTAGTGAAGGTCACATGGTCAGATCACGCTCGTGTCCTCGCCGACGGAGAACCTGAGCGACGTCTGAAATGCCTTCGGACACTTTGGAATAAATATGTGAATGTTAGTTAAAGTTTCCGACATGAATCAGGGTCACGGTGGGTCGTCTGTGTTACTGTACGTCTGTCACACTTTGACGTAACCAGCGGCAGCTCGTCCACAGGGGCAAGTCAGACACTGTATATTACACCGTATATTACATTATTCAACAATGTCAATTCCTCTAAAATACGTATCATGTCTAATTATAATTATAAAACATTGTTATTTGACAGACATAAGCCAATGTTCCATAGTTAAGCTCGTCTTTCTCATAGCATGATCAATTCACTGCCTTAGATATTTTTACACCTAGTGGTTAAACATGGGAACTGCAACAAGCCGTAATATACAGAGGCCCTCTGGGGCAGGATTCATGCTGCCCCTGACTCTGTTATTGTACGTTTTAGTACATGAGGTTCAGCAGACAGGACAGTTATAATTACATGTTATTATTTATAGCAAACAATTGTAAATACATCTAATAAGTCTTGACAAATAAATGTGTTTTTCAGACAGTGTGTCTATAAAGTACAGAATTATGTTTTGGCGAGATGAAGGATTAAGTAAACTGCCTTAAAGGTTGCCAGTTCCAGTGTATGTTTCACTGCACAGATGGTTTAAATTTCTCTGTGTGCAAGCACAGTGGTCAATCAGTGGTTCCCTTTCACTTTATTTCCAAATTAGTCTACCTTTTTCCAAGGCCCTGTAGCTTTTAAGATGTAGCTGAAACCTGGCAACCCTGGTTAATAATATTAGCTCTTCTGGATAGATGTGTGCTGAATGGTAAATAGTTAAACAAAGAAACATCTGATAACCAGATATGAAAAAAATTCTTGACTACTTATTACTCACTTGATCATCCACTAGACAGTTGTGTCTGGTGAAAGTGAAAGTGAAAGTGAAATGTAAAAGAATCTTTGCTTTATTTCATTCTGTCCTTATTAAACTCGTCCTGCTTCACCAGACCCTGTGATACGATCAGGAGGCGCCGTTGGAGGTAACGTTCCTGCGGCGTCTCGGCGCCGAAACAACATCAAGGCCGACTCCCTGAGGAAGCAGAGGAAGTAGATTCTCACACTGTCACCCAGTCGTCCTTTTATAAACGGCGGGTGTCTGAGACAACCTTTGCAGTCTGTTGGCTTGTGAAACGGTCTTTCAAATGGGATAAGACATTTCATTACTCCGACACTCTTCCTTGTCAGTCTTGATAAGCGACTGTCGGCAAAAACCGACCGTCCTGGAACGTCTCATCATACGCTTGCTCTTCGTCCTCTTTCGTCTCTGCATCGCGACGGCTCCGCAATCGTCCCGCGCCGCCTGCGAAAAAAAACCTCCCGAAACCCTGTGTATCGTCCAACACATCTTTTTCCATTCTTTTGTTCTTCTGAAATCGGTCCAAGGTCGCACAAGTCGCTCCGCCACGTCCTTTCATAGCCTGCCGTCTTTCGTCTTGGGTTTGAACGAGTCCCTAATTGCCACCAGGGTGGATGAAAGCAGGTGCCCACCGACTTTATTGTGCCACTCCAGAGATCGGCCCCTGATAAAGAAAGACAGTTATTTTCTGCTCCGTGCCGGGACTCTTCTGAGATTTATGGGCCGTGAGAGCCTCAGACAAAAGCTAGTTTACTTTCAATTTCCTCCTTAGCTAATGAGATCGGCCCCATTAGGCTGGCAGACGATGTTAAGCAGACTTTAAAGGAACAAATAAACACAAGAAGCTGCCATTGGCCTAAATGAATGTCAACAAATCTTGTACTTACGACGTTTTTGCTCTGGAGGGATTAAGTACGGGTTAAAAAAAAATAAAGGACGATTGAAAATTATTGTATTTAATTTGACGCTGGTGACGGAGACAAAGTTAATCGAGGTGCACAAACCTGCCGCTCGGCTTTGCCAGTGAATAACCTGCTATATTCTCCCCCCTGTCTTTATAGTCCCAAACCTGTCAGCTAGCAAGTCGATCCCAGGCAACAACAACAGCACGATATTTTCATATACATCTTTTCTCTCTCTCTCCACGACAGTACACCCTTCAATTTTCTCACCAGCGTCTTTGTGTATTATGTCCTTATATTTCTTAGATTAGACTTCGAACGAGTAACAAAGAGAGAAAATTAATCTCCCGTGAAAATCCTGCTCACGTCCGCCGGGTTTTTTTATACGTCGTACGTTATATATTCGTTGATGTTTCCCCTTGTACAGACTCACCTGGTGTCTGTGCGGCAGAAGTGTGTGAGTCGTGACTTTTTCGGCCCTGTCGGCTCCACCAGGAACATGTAGCACAGCACTCGGGCTGTAACCCCTGCGTCCGGGGCGTCGGCGTGTTCGACTGAAGCGGCTGCCACGAACAGAAGCCCTGACGACGGATCAGACTGCCAGGTCCTGCAGGTATAAGGGGTGAAAAGTTCAAACGCTGAACACGAGTATATGGAGCGTTTATACTGTACAGCATGGATTCTGATCCATAGTGTTTTATTTTTTTTGTAGTTTGTAGTTTAAACATGAGCACATTTGAAGGTTGTTCATTTTTTTTATTTATTGTTATTTAGTACCAACAGTTTTATCCTATATGAAGCAGTATATTAGAGGATAAAGGTTAAAGTCGTTGTTAAAGGTCCTAAACATTTCAGCTCGGCTTGGCGTTGGGATTTGACCTCATGACCATCTACTCAGTAGTGCAAAGCTATAACCGCAACCTTTACCTCAGAAGCAGATGTTGCAGTGGTGGTCTCGTGCCAACCGCCTGCAGTGAGTACTGGTAGATCTCCGAATCCTTGCCCAAGGTCTCCACCTGGCTGTTCTGTAGGTCGCCCTGCCACTGCCCGTGTTCTCTCAGGATGCGATGGAAAACATCTCTCTGAGGAGCGTCCACTTCCACCGTCCCCCTCCACAACGGCAGCGGGTAGCCGTCGTCCACCTGCAGCAGACATGTCACCGCGTCACCCTTCCTGTTTTACTTGCAGGTTCTGAGTTCAGGTTGGTAACCCACGGCCCACTCGCTCACCTTTTTAAATGCCACGTCGACGTGATCAGAGGTGGAGCAGATCACCCAGCTTTTGTTTTTTTCCCTGGCCTCCCTGAGGAGCTGCTGGATTGAGACGTCTAGCCGAGCACGGTCCGCTAGGTCCGAGTCATTTGGATTTAAAACCGAGCCTCCGTCCGCGTTCAGGGAGTCTTCGTTGAAGGTGCTGGGATTCCTCTCGTGCCAGTAATGTGGCATCTGAATTTGAAGGTGGGATTTAGTCTGAGTGGCGGTGGCTATGATTACAGATGCTTGACATTTGTAGGACATTTATAAGACATTTATAAGGCATTTATAAGACATTTATAACCATGACTTAATTATAGTCCAATTATAGTCCACTCCAATGGAAAGACTACAACCCTCTACCAGTCAGTGTCACTGATCACTGTATGTTTATATAAATATAAAGGCAAAATAGCCCCAAAATAGGGTGTGATGTCATGAATGCAGAACAGGGCAGGTTCTGTTTTCCTCTAAAGGTTCAGTTGCCCCGTGGTGTAGTGTGATCATCAGTATGAAATGATACTCTGACTAGATGAACCCTCACAGCATGTTGGAATAAAACAGGCAACATTTTTTCTTAATTACCCCAAAAAACCCTTAAATGTTATTCATGTAAATATTATAGATGTTTGAATGTAACTTATTTAGCCTCCTTGCTAACTTTGTACCGTATGTAAATGCCTTCATGACTATACAATACTGACCAATCAGAAACGAGTCTGTACAGCTATCACTGTACATCATTAGACTTCAAGTCTGTATGCTAATTCATGCTAATGGATTAGCAACCCTACGATATTAATTTGAAACAAAACAGTAGACGCTGCACCGTTCCTTCACTTTAAAACCTTCACTTCCGGCTTTTCATTAGCTAACGGTAGCTAATAACATTACTGTGTTAGCTAAGCTGCGTCAGCTAGCTTCTACTATTTACCTAGTGGTCTACTATTTCCTGGGCGGAGGGGCGGTGTGGCAGCCCCAAACCACTGCGCCTTGGGAGCAGTTGGGAAAGTTAGGTCCCTTGATCAAGGGCACCTCAGTCATGTCTTGCCCTAGGCGGGGATCGAACCCAGGACTGATTACCTGTTCCCTAACCTCTAGGCCACGGCTGCCAATGACAATGTCCCTGTACATAAACTGAGCTCCATTAAGACATGACGTGTTAAGGTTCGAGTGGAAGAGCTCGTACCTCAACCCTACTGAACACTGACTGAACCACAGACTTCCTCAAATTATTTAACATCAGTGTTTGATTTCATTAACAGCTGAGTAAAAGGGACACAATATAATGTGTAATAAAATAACATTTATTTATTTATAAAGATGGGTGAAGGTTAAAGTACCTGAAACAGTCGTGTACACTCTGTGACCATGTGTGCCAACCCCTGAGTAGCAGCCAGGTTCTCGCTCAGATCCCTCTGGTCTGGTCTTCCCAAGCTGTACTTCCTGTGACCTGCCCTGTGTTAAAAAAACAAACAGGAAATGTCATAATCATATTCTACGGTTCATGCACCGTGTACGGCTGTGGCGCCTTGTGGAAATCCTAATTAGGATCATTCTGTCCTTCTGACTCGGAGTGATGAGAGAGTGTTTATATGATGAAGGGTTATTTTTCTATTTTATGCTTCATTTTCATGGACCGTTGCACTGCATTGTGCTTCTTTTATTATTATTATTATTATTTTTTCATACACGAAACAACCTTCAGTACAGTTTTATATATATATATATATAAAAGAAAAAGAGATTGCAGACTCAACCCCAGTGGCTGTGTTTACTCTCTTGGTGACGTCGTTACGATCTCCACTTCCTCCTGTCGCTCTCATCACGGCCTGTTATCTCCAAACATGGCGTGTCAGAAAGGAAGTGTGGACATGGCGAATGGAATGTACGCCTGTCTGCAGAATGATTGGCAACGCTGATGCATCCAGATGTTTAGATGTTTAATCATTGCATGCGAATTCATTTAGACCTTCATTTGGCTTCGGTGGCACTTCTCAGTAAAACAGGAAGTCACGGACGATCGCATGAGAGTTCCTAAGCACTGTAACTCACTGTATACGATGAAAGGCCAGACAAACTGGTACAGACAAGCCTATGCAAAATACACACTGTAGCAACGGCACCAATCGGTCACGCTCACTAGTGCATATATAAAGTGATAAACATTTATCAGAGCTTCATAATGGGGTTCATGTTCATGTCCTACATTCATGCGGATGGGTTGGGCATGACAAAGCTCCAACATACACATCTAGAGATGCCAGATTTTGGTTCGAGGAAACTCGTGAGTGATGGGTTTTGACATTCCCACCATGTGACCAGATCTCAGAATTGTGGAGCATTCTGCAGGATGTATGGTGTTTATTGCCTATTGAATGTTCTCCACAAGCTCAGTCCCATGGTGGACCTACCATACCATAGACTGGTGAACCAGTTTCTCGGAAGCTTCACTGTAAAAGCTTTACATGTTCATGGGAATTTCTTTCCGAATGTAAATAATTCCCTGATATGAAGAATATTTTCAGTGTACAATGAAGCTTACGAAGATAATGAAGCTAATTTTTCATTCCCTTTTTGTTAAATCCATTTTCCGCTCATGGCTGTAGAGTATATCATTCACTAACTATATAAAAAGAAAACTGATGGTGGGGGAAAAAAATCTATTTAGCAACGCTCCAGGAAACAAAATCCAGCCCAAAATCGTTTAGTCCAAATGAGTCAGGCCTCAAATATACCATCTTGATATCTGGGATAGATTCAAGCCAGATGTGATGTTCTGCATGAGTCAGTGACTCAGTGTGTCAATGTGCTGTATTACACAACTACTGCTTAGTCATAGATGTTTGACTTTTGCATGGGATTGATAGTTTTATTGTATAGAAGTGTTCTTAAATAAGGGCGAAATTAAAATAAAGGGAAGACTTGGTTGTTTTTAAAGACTTAAATACAGTCAAAACCAAGTCAGTAAAATATAAAAAGAAAATATAAAACTATGACCTGCTGCTGGTGCTGTCTCTCTTCAGGACGTTGAGATGAAACAAAGACGGAGCCAAGCAAACTGCAATGTTTGTCGGTGTCATCTGGTTCTCCTCCACGCAGGCCACGACTTCATGGAGGAAGAAGAGGAGGCACTGAAGAGCTTCCCGGTTCTCATCAGGCAGGAGGAAGATGGCAGCCTGGACAGCTGCGAACTGCTGATCCTTTGGGAAGTCTGTGGAGGTTGGAAGGATGAGTCGGTGGAAAAAGAAAACTGGTGTCCAAAGGATCGAGTGTGGTGTGATTGGGAATGCTTACACTGGTAGATGTGCAGGAAGGTCTCGCACAGTTTGCCGGAGAAGATAGGTTCGGGGAGGTCTCTGAAATACTGCTTTATCATGTCGGCTACATCGAAGGCAGACTGGTCTTCAAAGGAGAAGCCGTCAGGATCTGCCTCAGTCATGTCTCGTAGATACTGAATCCGAGATTTGACCCCAGACTTCCGGAAAAGTCCAACCTGTTGAACAGGAGTGATACAACGCTTAGCTAGTTGATGACAACGACGATAATGATGATTATGATGAGGCTTACACCATGACCCTAAATCCCTTAAAATCTCGTAATGCTGTCTTTCCACCACACAAACATTCCTTCTTCCAGCGTGACCTTTATTCCTAGAGCATTTTCTCCGGATCTCACCTGATCCAGACATTCAGTCTTTAGGTACTCCATCGCTCTGAGGATGCTCGGAGGCAGAGGTTTCCCCGACCGCTGAACACTCTGAAGCAAAGGCACCCCGAACACCTTCCTGTTCTTGTGCTCTGAAGCATTCGCCTTTTTGTAGACCTTCGGAACTGTCCTGCGGTGGTAAACACACAGAGTTCAGCTGTTGCATAGTAAACATGACTGAGGGCTGGAAAAAAAGTAGGAAGATTTCTGTTTGAAAGTCAAGTGTGTTAGTATTGCATAATGTCCTCCGAAAGATATCACGAAGAATCTCTTACGGCTCTTAGGCTTCACTAAAGCCGCTGAAAGTTCTTGTTTGACATTTTATTTGAGTGTGCTCTTTTCTACCTCCACTTACTCAAACCTTTAAAGACGCAGGGCAACTGTTTGAGTTCTTAAAAATGCGGATTCAGGTACGAATATAAACAGTAAAGTTGTGCACGTTTTTTTCTTTTCTCTGAATAGTTGAAAGAAGAGGAAGAAGAGGAAGAGAAAAGGAAGAAGAAGAGGAAGAAGAAGAAAAAGAAATGGAAGAAGAAGAGGAAGAAGAAGAAGAAGAAGAGCCTTAGATACAGATATGAATATTTGGAGCACTGGATATGTACAGATATACAGATTGTGTCCTCATGTTACACTCCTCTATATAAATAGTGGTTTATTATTTGAATAAATATTACAGTGTTTATGAAGAAGCCATGATGACTTTCAGACCTTCATGGATGGAGATCTTTGCAAAAATCTGATCTAATGAAACTCTGCTTCAGTCCAGGCAGCTGAACGACTGCTTCTGATTATTTTATCTGGATAAAACTCCAGCACCAGCCACCAGTCTCTGATTCTCTCAAGTCTAGGAATTACCCAAACCTTCCAACAGTGAATTTACCAATTTTCATCTAATGTGGTTTCCACTGATATCAGAGCTCACAAAGCTTTTCATTAGACTTTCCTTTCCATTTCAGTCCTAACACTATTTAGCATCAAGCTACACATTTGAATTCAATTAAAAAGGCAATATCAGTGTCCTCTTCATTCCATTATCCCAATGATGTTCCACAACTGGCTAAAGATGGCACCAGCGTCTCCTGACTTCCTGTGGTTTTGTAAACAGCTGATATTATTCTTTGGAAATGAAAAGAAAGGAAGAAGTCAGTGGACTGAGGCAGACACGACGTATCTGAAACCGAGCATCATACAGAGAATTGACTGTGCTGAATACTGAATACAATGTGTGTGTGTGTGTGTGTGTGTGTGTGTGTGTGTGTGTAGGGTGGGGGGGTTGGGGGGTAGGGATCTTAACAAGGTTATTTCTTTTCTACTTAGCCCAGTGGTTGTTAAAACTAATAGACCATTACTTTCCTCTCAAAAAGTCAATTACACTGTCCTTTTTGCCTGAAGCCATCGGTATTACTCCAGTTTCCACACAGGAACTTATAACGTTGAATAGTTTATTATTCCCTCATTGCATTTCCATCCATCTTAAACTCTCATGTTTACTTTATCAGGCTGCGAAATGCTCAAGGTTACTGATTGATGGATCTTTCCGAAACCTCTTGCTGACTGAAATACGCCCGCGTGGCCTTCATAATCTGCTTATGCAAAAGACCACTACAGAAAGATCTCTCTGTTTTGCAAAATGGAAAATCATTTAGGAATATGATCAGATGCAGCTTTTGACCAGAACAATATTTTTATTGATGTAGCCTCAGGGTCGACTTACACTAGGCAATCCTTACCAAGCCTGAGCACACCTAAAGCCTGGGTCTTTGACTAGCGTAATCGATTCTGCTGGACTCGGGCTGAGTACGGGTATAATGTGATATTATGCCGAATCAAGGAGTTTAAACATGATGTCAATTATGTGACTAAACAAACATGGTGGTAAAGGGATCGAGTCTATAGATCTAGTCTATGACAGAGGTGTGGCGTTTGCTGGAAATTTTGGGGCAGCGAAAGTATGAACATATAAATAGATAAAACTTACAAAAACTCATGACTATCTTCATGTTTTTGGGTATCAGTGAACCAATAAACAATGTCAGGACATGTTGGCTCAGTATCTGAAGGTACCAAACTGAAGAATTCCAATGGTACAAACCTTGGTCTCCAACCAAGTACCGACCTAATGTTCTGAAATCTCGTTTGTGATGATATATGAATGCTCAGGCCCAGCCTTTGGCAGCCGTGGCCTAGTGGTTAAGGAACCGGTCTCAGGTTTGATCCCAGCCCAGGGCAAGACCCGACTGAGGTGCCCTTGAGCAAGGCACCTAACTCCCCCAACTGCTCCCTGGGCATTGTGGTTTGGGGCTGCCCCTCCATCCCGCTCAAGGCAAGTGTGTTTACTGCCCCTAGTGTTCACTGGTGTGTTTGTGTTTCACTGCACGGATGGGTTGAATGCGGAGGTCACATTCCTCTGTGTGCAAACACAGTAAACAAATAGATCACTTTCAAATAGTCCATGCTCAAGGGGACTTCAGTCGTGTCTTGCCCTGTGCAGGGATTAAGCCTCAGACCTTCCAATCAGAGGTTCCCTAGGCCATGGCTGAGAAGGTGTAAAAGCTGTTAGCAAGAATGCAACACACAATGGGGGTAAGGAAGAGACCTGAAAGTGAATGAAAAATGGAAAATTACGGCATTAGTAAAGGAACATCGGGCATGTTGAGCGATTCCCAACATGTTGTGGGACTCTCTTCCACAAAAAGAACTGATTCTCAGTAAATAATGAATGCTGTCTGTTATTGTCATGATGTCCCTGCTAGACGGTCCCCACTAGATCTAAAGGAAACCACTCTGGTGGCCTAGGGGTAAATTATGCAGAATGCTACATTAAGTATATAATTGTGACTGAGTGAAGGACCACTAGTGCTCCTTGGACTTGGACTGGTATGAATGGCCTGGTCCTGGTTACTAGGTTTGCTTATTTGTACAAAGACAAAAAAAACCAAACAGTAGTTTTGACGACTCTGGTGTCCATCAGCTTAGTCATAGAACCTTGGTTATGTGTGATATTTGGTGAAAGCGGTGTTTATACATATAAATAATAAGTAAAGTTGGTCGTTTTGACTATTTAGCAGTGTCATCTTACCAGTTCCATCCTTGCTTGCTGAAGGGTGAGTGTTTGTCCATCAGAACGGTCAATCTGAGCAGACTCAGTCTCTGCAGCATGGAAACACAGGGGGCGAGCTGGGACTCGATGGTTCGGGTGGAGGGGCTGTGTGTTAAGGAGATCTGCTCGCTGCACCAGTGAAGTTTCTGAGTACTGAAATTGAAACCATACAGCATTATTTGCCATTGCAAATGTGTCAGTTCAGATCTGTTTTAGATTTACCAGAATTTGGTGCATTACCAGGACCAATCGTTACTTACCAGGGCATTTGATCTGTACCTGACCCGATCTGTGAGATTTTGTTGCACTTTTGCTTTGGGCCAGTTTCCGTTTCACTCTGCTCTTTGATCTCAAGGTGGATGTCAGTTAGAGAAGAAGGGGACGGGGAGTCGGAGTGGGAGAAATCGGAATCTCCGTCTTCAGGCAGTTTGTCTGTCCATGAAGTGACCAATTGCTGTAGTCCACTAATACGTTCCATTACACTATCCAAGGCTGAAAACACATCATCGTCTATGATTTGGAAATGATCCGGGACGTTGTCGTAAATGCTAACACGGTGGTCCTGAGTTGCCAGAGGACTGCGTGTCGGTTCGTGGTCTTTGGATGTGCTGCTTTGATATCTGCGTCGATGGTATCCATGAAAGCTTCCAGTCCTCCAGTTGACAGAGGTGTCATCAATTGGTGACATCACAGAATTGTGCAAAAGGGTGGGAAAAGTGCCTGGCTTGTGACCATGTGGAATCTCGAAGATGGTTTTACTGTTGAGACTGCGTTGGTTGGGAGGCTCGTGCTCACTAATGCAGGCTTGATCTAGTGCCTGGGATTGAACGTTCTGTCTTTTACAGTTACTACGAACCTTGGTGACTGGACTGGGGGTACTGACTGCACTGCTGTTCTCTGAAGGACTGCTGCTGGAGCCATAAGGTGGTGCACAGGACACCGGGCTACATGACTTATCCGAGAGCCCTGAAATATTAAGATGGCGGAGCTCCTCGTGCTTGTCCTCCCCTTGACCCTCCTGTAGTACAGGACTGCTTATGACTAACCGTGATTTCCCACCTTGGGCATGTGGCCGCAGCGTCGACCCTCTGATTCGAAGCGTCTCCATCTTACGAAGAAAGCTCTGACCCTTCTTCAGCGGAGGCTTCTCAGGAAAGTGCTCTGCACTGTTGAAGTTATGAGGCTCTCCTGGAGAAGGAGGTCCACTGTAGGAGCTGTCTGGGGACAAGTGTTTGTTGGTAGAGGAGCATCTAGAAGAGCTTCGGGTTGTCTCGGGATCTTCAGAATCTTTGAGGGTGGTCCCAGCACCATCGCTGTCATCAGCACTGCTGGAGCTGTGCATGGACAGAACCTCGTGGTGCTCACTGCTGTCTGATAGAGAAGCTTCACAGCTTTCAGACCTCGTAAGACTTGAGATGGGACTGTCCACAGATGGAAGAAAGTCCATCCCGTCTGTACGTATCCAGCGCCTACTCTTTTGGTCATAGGACCACTTAGGGCTGATGGCACAGGGCTCCACATCGTCATCAACTTCACCCTGGATTTGGAATAACAAACAACAGCAAGTGCAGACAGTAAGTCATGGTTTAGGATGTAGAAAACAGGGTGTGTAAATCTTTTTTGATTTAATTCTCGACTCAATGTCTCTAAGAAACTCACTCGGCGCCTAAATCTGTTAAGATCCAGCTTCATTTCCACGCATTTGTTTAAAGTGTTTAGTCTCCTGGGTGGAAAAGAAAGCACAAAAGTCTCAGTAATGGGCTGTAATATCTCCATCATGGTAAATACAATCCAGAAAAACAAAGACTTACCTGCAGAGAGAGTCTAATGTGTCACTATCCAGGAATTCATGATCGCTCTTCACCCAGTCTAAGTCGATCGGAATGTGGCAATCTAGACGCCAAACACAGACATTGTTTGCTGTTCATTTGAGCTTGTGATTGGAGCAGTAATTAATTACAACGAGGAATTTTGCAAATAAATATTTACTTTTGAAAAGCTGTGTGTACTGAGGGAAGCCGGCCGCTCGGAGCCAATCGCAAGCCTCCTTCGCTTCAATTTCTAAAAAAGAGAAAAATCGGGAACAAAGTGAGACGTTGTGGGTCGCTCTGTTTTCACCAGGCGAACCGTTCAGGACGTTCCTGAATCCTTTGCTGGATCTCTCCTCTCGTGATGGATGGAGAGACCAGATTACCTTGCCACATTACTCTGTTCATCTGCCACACATTACTTTCACCTTTTTCTGATTTCTTTCTAACACAACACAGCCAGGAACAGATGGTGGAAACAAATCCTTTCTCCACACTGGCTGGTGAGCCATAAAACCTCATCGCCTGGGGCGGTTTCTGTCTTTCCCATAGGCGACTGGTGGGTCAAGGGAAGACATCTGGGCCGGGAGCTACATAGCGCAGATGGCTCCGATATGTAAACAGTGGGAGGGTTTTTGCAGCTCTCTGTGCAGGAGCTGTATGTTGTATGTAGAACCATGCTGGATGTGACTGGTGTAGCCGAGTCGTTTCACCTCGTCTGATCTGAACTCTCTTAATATATGAAACAGAGCTCACAAATGGCCGATTAAGGACATAATTGGGGTGTTTAATTAGCCATGAGAGCACTAAAGTCATCCGGGTGGACTGGACTATATTGGAACTTCCTATGTTGCATCTCAAGCTGTTGATACGGGGTATTAAAAAGAAAATAATGCTGTAGTTGGTCCGTACACATGATATCCCGTTGTGTTTAGAGCTCTCAGCCGTCAGACACCTGGTTCTGTATGCACTGCACATCCAACCTGGCGACTACACCATAAACGTTTGAGCTTACACAGAAATGCGAGCGCTTATGTGCTCAACTGGCGGTTTGTAAAATGTAAATTAGCAATAACGTTGCTGGCCAAATCTCATTACCAGATCCCACGACATTAGCCAACGAACCCTGTATTAGCTTTAGGCTACATCACAATTTTATATGCTTATTTTACATCACATTTTATGTACACTTTGTCAGTAATCACTGAGGGGAAGTGTCGCTGTTATGGCCTCTTAGCAGCAGGGCAATAGATGGGCCTGTGGGTTACTCTCTCTCTCGCTCTTTATCTCTCTCTCTCTCGCTCTCTCTCTTATAACAGAATTGTGGAGCGTTCTGGAGGAAGTCTGGGGTTCATCACCTACAGAATATTTCCACAAGCTCAAGAATGGAGTACCACCAGCATTGAAGATGTGTTCAATAACATTGAGATCTGGTGATTTAGGTCTGAATGACTAATCCCCAAACTCAGATGAGTGTTTCTCTAACCATAATCTGGTGTCTCTAGACTTGTGTGGTGGTCCATTGTCCTGTTAGAAGAGGACAAACCTATTAGAATGATTACAGGACATGAACAGGTGAAACTCATCAGAAACGAGAGCAACTTACAAGGTTACTGGTATAACAGGTAGGCTGACAGAGTCTGACGGAGTTAGGCTGACAGCGTTAGGAGTCTTGCCCAAGGACCCTTATTGGTGTAGCACAGACTGGCTGCCCAGACCAGGAATCAAACCTAGGTCTCTCACATGGGAACCAATGATGTTACCACTGTACCACACCAACCACCATAATCAGACAAATAACTGTCATGTCTTTTCGTTTTACAAGCCGTCAGTATCACTGATGAGTTGGTTTTACATTATTACAAGCCGTATTATTTTGGTTGTAGGTTAAGGCATGGAAATCATTGGGTCTCTGTTTGTTATTACAGCTCCATATCACGATGATCATATACTACTCGCCAACTTCGGATTTGTAATGTGATGCTGTATAGAAGGTGATGTACCACTTGTTTCTGCTTTATAAATCACAATCTACATTAAAATGTGCGCAGGTGAACCAGCCTCATATTCCATCTCTGTACCGCCCACATTTACCCATAAACGGTCCAGGCAAATCATTTATAAACTATTAAATGAGTCATTCCATGAAAATGGCACATTTTGAGTCTCTCTCTTCTCTTTAGGTGTATTTTATCTGCTGGGTCACAAAAAATCCACTTTGAAATATCTCCTTTAATGCAGTGTCATTTGTTTTTATTTTATTTTATCTTTTTATAAGAAATTATATTGTTTTTTTGTTGTTGACACCACCTATTTTGTCATAGCCTTCAATAGAAGTCTAATTAGAATATACTAAATACAACCATAAAAAAGTTCATACATTTTAATATCAACCTAAACATCAATCTGTGCTTTTAATTGTTGGTACACAACCCTGATACACAAATGATTCTCCCCCCCAAAAAACAATGGTATGATCCACTTAAGGATGTATATCAGGAAGTGACATCACTCAAGTCTTTTGGACAACAGGAAACCAAAGACAGGCCAAGTGGCTCCTTCTTTAACCTTTTTTTGGTCATTTACCTTGTGATGCTGTGGTCGTCAAACTCAATGATTCAACACCACATGAAAAAAAAGATGGAAAACTGTTACATATAAATTTGCTTTTTTTTTAATTTCATGAATATGTGCCAATTCTGAATCTCATGCAGACCACGTGCTCTCTCTCTAGCATTCACTATGTAAAGCAGCAGCCAATTTGTGCAAAAATCACAACCCCATCACACTCAACCCCATCACACTCAACCCCGTCACACTCAACCCCGTCACACTCAACCCCGTCACACTCAACCCCGTCACACTCAACCCCGTC
>JAOVVF010000019.1:19849182-19872410 GCA_028565595.1 Duopalatinus emarginatus
GTCTCTGTACTGAAGATTCACTTCACTGACATGCGGTGAGTTGTTGTAGGACAACCCGGAAAACCCGGAGTGGACTTGCAGTGGTCTGTGTCTCCTATTGATCAAGTGGAAGTGAAAGTGAACTATTTGCTTACTGTGTTTGCACACAGAGGAATGTGCCCAAATGTAACCTATCCGTGCAGTAAAACACACACTTGCCCGAGGAGGGGGGGGGGGGCCCACACCATGGAGCCTGGAAAGCAGCTGGGAAGTTAGGTGGCACCTTAGTGTCTTGCCTAGGCGGGGATCAAACCCATGACCTTCTGGTCACAAGGCCAGTTCCTTAACCACTATGCCACGGCTGTGCCAGACAGATACTAGCCAGACAATATAATGTCGACGAATTTAATAAAAGTTAACTTAAAATAAAAACAGAACAGAAAACTTATTGTTTGCCCAGATGAAAGATTGTTGTTCATTTGTTCTTTTGGAGCCGTGAACGTCATCCGTCAATCCGGTCAATCCGTTTTTGATTATTACAAGCCGTGTGTTATTTTGGTTGTAGTTTAAGGCACAGAAAGCATCGAGCTTCTGTCTGTTACTACAGTCACAGACCACAATGTTCACATACTGCTTGGTGAACTTTGGATGTGTAATGTGACGCTCTACAGAAGGTGCTACACCAGTCGTGTCAGATCCAGAGCCGTTATTGCTGATGTCACTTATATTCCATACAGAGTTTATTGTGCCTCGTCAGACTTTCTGATGCCTGAGACGCCACTGGTTAACAGACTTAACACCAGTTGTGATAAAACGATGGCACACACACACACACACACACACACACACACACACACACACACACACCTTTACAACTTCTTTGGCTTTGGAGAACAGTTCAGTTTTTTTTTTGATAAACGATTCCCTCAGGCATGTAACCGAGTTCCTCATAAACATCCGACTTTATGTCTCATTAGTCCCTCCTGAACGCATGTAGGTTAGCCTGTAGCTTTGCTTTAGCCTGTAGAATCTTTTCGCTTGTATGTGTTACCTGAGCCCAGGGTCTGGGTCTGGTACGGCGTCTCTTTGTTGTTTGTACGGGACGCATTGTTTAGTAGAAAGACGTTCACGTGATTGACACTATGGAAATGTTTATACACTTAACATGCCCATTTTTCATGAACGTAATGGACACGAGTGGATACGGTCCACGTCATGCAGCGTCGGCGGTATGGTTAGCTCTCATGTCTTTGCTGTAATAGGTATAGGACATAACGGACAGATGATGATTTGTGAAGGAATGCTGGTGACACACAGGAAGTGGTGGTCGAACTCTGTGATCTTGTGCAGCGATATTGCCTTTTATAGCCGCCCGCCTGTAGAGGAAATCCTCGCCTAATTAACTAAGTCCTGCCCTAAGGCCCTTAAAGTTAGCACTTTCCGGTTGAGTCCCAAGGAGAAAGCGAGACGCTGATGAGGAACAGATGGAATATATAAAGCTAGAGGTCAGAGGATGGAGTCAATATAGACTCGGAAGGGCATTGGGAGTTATGTTTTATGTTCGGATTCTTCTGGCTGTTTGTCCTTGCGACTGATCTTCACAACGCTCGATCCTTCACACCAGACCTCGTTTAAATCATTCCTACAGGATCCAGAGCACGACTCTTTCTCTAGCACTCGTCTGAAGCCCTGTATAACCAGGACGACAGAAATTTAAGGAAATATACTCCTGCACGTTATTGTTGGTGATTCATAATCTTGTTTTGAAATGTTAATGGAGAACCGTATTTAAGCTGCCAGTATTTTAATATACACTTCTTCCAGATACATTAATTCTTGGCACCGTATGTTTCCTCTCTTTCTTCCTTCCTTTCTCAACGTACCTGGATAACACCCAAGGACAGAAATGCAGCCGGGCCTAAATTCAGCAGCTTTACTTCCTGAGATGAAGATTAAAGTCGTGTTTAAGGTCCTAACACGATATTTAACACATCTTTAAGATTTAAAGAGGCAGGATTAAAATCAAGTCAATAGCTATTTCAAAATTAGAGCGTCTCTGATTGGCTATCAGGACTAGAGCATCTTTGATTGGCTGTCAGGATTAGAGCATCTTTGATTGGCTGTCAGGATTAGAGCATCTCTGATTGGCTATCAGGACTAGAACATCTCTGATTGGCTTTCAGGATCAGAGACTGCCTAATTGTCTCTAAGAATTAGAGCATCCCTGATTGGCTGTCAGGATTAGATCGCTCTGATTGGCTCTCAGGATTAGAGTTGTCTCTGATTAACTCTCAGGATTAGAGCATCTCTGATTGGCTCTCAGGATTAGAGCGTCTCTGATTGGCTGTCAGAATTAGATCGCTCTGATTGGCTGTCAGGATTAGAGTGTCTCTGATTAACTCTCAGGATTAGAGCGTCTCTGGTTGGCTCTCAGGATTAGAGCGACTCTGGTTGGCTGTCAGAATTAGACCAGGGCTGCTCAATCCTGGTCCTGGAGATCTACCACCCTGAAGATTTGAGATCTAACAACACCTAAGTCTAATGTTCAGTTGCTCCTGAAGGCCTTCATTACCTGGATCAGGTGTGTTAGATTGGGGGTGGAGCTAAACTCTGCTGGGTGGTCTGATTGGCTGTCAGGATTAGACCAGGGCTGCTCAATCCTGGTCCTGACAGCCAATCAGAGATGCTCTAATCCTGACAGCCAATCAGAAATGCCAGCAGAGTTTAGCTAGTCCTGAGAGGGTGGTAGACCTCCAGGACCAGGATTAAGAACCTCTGGATTAGAGAGTCTCTGAGTCTCTTATCAGTAAAGCATTTTACTTATTTTATATTTATTTATTTTATTTTATTTTATTTTAAAAAAAGAACTCAAGCAAATTACAGTGGATCAGTTTCTATATCTGTAAAAATCTCCATGTACTATCAAATTTACGTTTAATTACAAAAAACATCCTTATATTAAAAAACTCATTTAATTTTCTGATTTTTCTGAATTTCTCCAGACTTGTCCGAGCGACACTGACTGCCTCCTGAGCTCCTTATTGACCATAACGTCCTGCTGATGGCATTACAGTAACGGTATCATCAGAACCATCACGAGCATTTGACACGGATGACTAAACGGAATTCTTTCACCTTTAATGATTTGCCTTTGATTCCATGATCATGAAATTTCCTGTAATATATTTCCCATTAGGCACGAGTGTTTATACCCAGGCCATGTAGAGGACAGACGATGTGTTTTTTATTCCCTGTGGTTTGGTACGTCGTGTCACTGTGACTGAACACATTAAGGTTAGAGGTGACAGAGCTCCCAGACGCTCCTTCCTCTCTTTCAATCCTTTCCCTTTTTCACTCCATTTCCTTCATCTACCAGACCTGTTCGGTCTACAGATTCGGCATGGCGAATCCACTTTGGACTATATATACTACATAGACACACACACACACACATATATATATATATATATATATATATAAATCGGCATATATATATATAAATAAGATAACCGATATGTATAAGTAACATCAGAGACTGAATGTCAGCGCCGTTTCCTGGATTCTGACTCATTGTTGCCGGATTTCTAACACGAGACAGATAGGAGATGTTTTTCCCACATTTGCTGTAACCAGTTCGTTCCAGAGAATATCAAGTACCAAGATAGCAGACTCAATAAATCCAGTAAAAACAAAAAAAAAAAAAACAGAACAAAAGAAAATACATGTTTAACTTGGATTATTCTCAGTGTTTTATCTTGATAAATAGTAATAATAAAGCCATGATTTATAGTAATAATCTTCAGAATGAGATACAATGAGGTGCCTTTTTACATTTTCTAAATCAGTATCAATGACCCCTCCAATGCTCCATGGACTGGTCTGATGGTCAGCCATAACATCAACATCTACTGCCTAAACCTTGACAAGACCTTGGACCTTGACAAGACCTTGGAAGGTGTTCTGTGGTATCTGTGGATCCTCGATGAGACCAAGTTTGGTAGGTATTAAACACTGTTCACCTGGTGAACCAGAGACATGGGAGACCGAGACTCACTAATGGGTGTGGGTGTGACGGCTGGACCATTTGGTCAGATCCCACAGAAGATCAACAAAAGGATCTGATGCTAACGTCTTGGTCCCAGATACCACAGAACACCTCAAGAGGTTTCGTGGGGTGCATCTGCTGACTACCCAGGTGGTTTTAATGTTATGGCTTTAATTATACAGTAGTTTAAAGACACGCTTGCGCTACTGCCTGCTGCAGTGTCTGTGATATCAGAGATTATCTAGACGTATTTGTCTGGTTGCCGTGCGTTTGTACTGACAGCCAAAAGCTTTTTCATGACGGACATCATCATTATCACCGTTATTATTATTATATCCAGTTGTGTTGTTCGCACACCGCTGCGTTTGAAAATGCGATCTGAGCTTTGGGATTGAAGGTGATGTGATTGATGTAATAGATGGAATTTATTATTATAGAACTTTACAGTCTCTGTGACACAAAAAATCAAAGAATAAAACATCATTAAATTATAATGTTTTAGCCACAGTGAGCTTTAATGCAGTCAAATCTCAGGATAATCAGGATCTGACTCAATACCTTGTATATGTCATTAGTGGTTTTGCTCAAGCAGCCAATAAAAAAAAACACTGTCTTATTGATGCTACATAAGAAAAAAAATGAATAATATTTAAAACCGGGTCAGGTTTTCAATTCATTAAAATAAATATGATTTTTAAATAAAATGTCACTGCTTCATATATAAACGTCTGTGCACATGTGGAGGCCAAAAGAAACGAATCAATTTTATAAATATTAATTTGTATATTAATTTTAAATATTTTTATCATCACTGAATTTCAGATTTTTATTAATAATAATAATAATAATAATAAATATAATAATAATAATTATGATAATATATATCGACTCCCAAAATGCTTACAATTGTTAGTACACGTATAAATGTGACAGATAGGAAAAATAGATGGACCATCAGACCAGAGGAGTAAAACAGTTCCGGAGTTGAGGACCAAGTCACCAAAGGTGTGAACGATAGGTGAAATAATGTTGAGCATCCTGCTGAAGATATGACCTGAGAGTGTGATTTTTGGTTTGTAGAGAAGGAGATGATCAGACCGGTAACCACGAGCGAGGTTTATTAGAGATTAAACTGCTCCATTGTGACTCACCCAAGGCACTGATATCTAATATGTAACATACTTAAAAACAAACGCGTGGGACGCATTCGAAAGAACGACTTTCAGAAAGTTTTATGTGGACCTCCATAACGCTCAGTTGTTTATTGTAATTCTGACTCCTTTTTTTCCACCAGGTTCTTTGTTTCTCTGAACTCTAAAAGTTTTAACGTTTTCATTAAGTCACATTAACTGATTGGCTACATTACATTAACGCCAGACACTACAGTTCATTAACTAACAAGACACTGAGACTGAGGCTCATAGGAACAGTGTTAGCATTAGCTTGAGTCTGGTAGAATAATGGAAAAAAAACTTCACGCAGGAACGTTCAATAAAGCCGGCTTTGATGAAAATGTCAAGCTTTCCCACCTTATTGGATATCACTATCTGTTAAAGATCACGGCATTAAAGAGATGGTGAGGCATGTAAACAGCAGACAGGTTGAGCAAAATGCGACCTAGTGACTAAAATGGCAGATTCAGATCATATTCATCAGCTGAAGAACTGGTGTCAGGAGTCTTGTCCAGCCTGTTAGTCCATCCATCCATCCATCCGTACATACGTATTAATAATAATGTGGTGTCCTTATCATCTGAGGAGCACCAGAAGATCCCTAGTGATCCTGATTCCTGATTCCTTCTGCTCTCCAGACCTGCCTGATCCACCCTGATCCACGCTCTACTTCTGTTTGGTGTCCCGTCACCTGAACATCACTCACTGCTGCTGATGATAACCCACATGGACAGTCTAAAGATCGCCATAATGGACAGACTGAACTTACACCTAGAAACCACGCTCACAATTCAGGTCACCCGGATGAGGATGGGTTCAGTCATGGTCCTTGCCGAAGTCACTCAGTTCAGAATGTCCTTTACGGTGGCATGGGTCAAGGGTTGGGATACATTAGGCAACAAGTGAATAGTCAGTTTTTAAAGTTGATGTGTTGGAAGCAGGAAAAATCGGCAAGTATAAGGATCTAAGTTACAATGTCTAGACGTCTGGGTCTGATCATCTCCAAAGCAGCAGGTCTTGTGGGGTGTGTCCCAGTATACAGTGGTTAATACCAAACAGAAGTGGTCCAAGGAAGGACAACCGGTGAACCAGTGGCAGGGTCATGGAGACCGAGAGTCACTGATGTGTGTGAGGGTGAAGACCAGACCATCTGGTCTGATCCTGCAGGAAATCTGCAGAAGGATCTGTAGAACAGCTTCAGAGGTCTTTTGGAGTCAGAGCTGCTTTTGGAGGTGGTGTTTATGTTATGGCTGATTGGTGTAAATTTCATTTAAATACTGACGCCATCTTCTGAGTGATTAATTGTTTTTTAAATAAAGCAAATTACTCAATGGGATTATTTACATGTTTTCTTTTCTTATATTTGTTATATTATTGGCTGAGCCAATGGGAGCCAATTGTCGAAAAGGGGGAGGAGTCAGTTTTTGGAGGGAAAAAGAACAATAGACAATAGAAAACTACGTAGGTCCTGTCTAGTGCTGTTTTTTGAAACATTATGACTGGATTAACTAGCATATTGCTAAAAAATACTAGGTGTCACATATCTGTGGATTAATCTATCAATTACTCAATTAATAAATTAATTAATGGGATCATATCTGGGAAGAGGATTTTACATTCCGGATGCTAAACTACTGATTTCAAAAGCAGGTAAGATTCCTGGGTTTTATTCTTATTTGGCCTGGTGGAGAATTGGGTTGGATTTTGGTTTTGAGAACTTCAGTGAACTTTGATAGAGAATCGACGTGTTGGACCAGAAGACGAGTTGGACCAGAATCAGATTTGGTTTGTTGTTGTTGTCGTCTTTATGTGGTGGATTTATACAGTGGCTTTTTATTATTAAAGGTTTGTTCTGCCAATTTCTACCAGTGATCATCAGATACAATCTCATTATTATAAGTGAAGACCTCATGGTTGAGATGCTGCAGGTTAATACTGTAGTCATCACTGACACACGGCTGAATGTTCTCGTGGTTGTTGGGGTTTGATTTATTGGGACTGGCGGTGTTGAGTCGAGATTGTGAGATTGTTTAATAATAACTGGAGGTTCAGAGACGTAAAGATGCGACCGTGTGATAATGAATTGTACTAAAAGGTTGTGATGATATCTCCTGATTATTAGTCACCAATGACTGCATGATATCAAGAGGAAGAAGAGGAAGAAGAATTTATCAGTTGATGAATCCTTTTTTTTTTACTTTTTAAATAAATATTTGTAATGTTATTAAGCTTGTCCATCATGACATCATTGCTGGTGTTCAGAAACCGAATCCTGAGTACAACATACAACACCAGGTTAAACCTTGGATCACCACCAGGGGTTTGTGTTATTCAGAATCTGCCAAACGGTGCACAATCATCAACCATGCCAGGAAACCTGGTAGATCACCCGTATCTTGGACGGTATGTTGCACAGTTTGTTTTACACCTTTGACGTGAAATGATTCTTGCTCGCCAACACTGGTCACGTATACTCTGAGTCTTTAAGGCCACACGGCTGTCGTAGGTTATAGGTTTCAGGTTTTGCCAGAATTCCTGTAGTCACAGTACACCCTTGAAATCCAAACTTTACTTCTACCTCCAGAAATGCAAAACTGAACAATTGAAGCCATTTTCAAAAATGAGAAATAAGCTGATTGTCATAATGTCTTCAGGACAACCAGTCACACACGAGCGCATTAACAAAATTCCTGATAATATGAGAAAAACAACGGTACAGAGTGATTTTCTAACAGCTTTACCGGGATAAAGTTGGAGAAGGTTGAGACGAACGGTTCTAAACGTTTGGTGGCTTTGTTGCTTGAATGATCAGAATGAATAGTCTATTAATTTGGATGAGGAGAAAAATGTATTCATTAGACAATTATATAAAAAAGAATGACAAATACAAAGAATTAAACCTGAGACCTTTCACATCTTCTGCTGATTTCCACCACTGAACGCTTCATGAACGCCTTTTTGTGATCTCTTTCTTAGTTCTCTAACTCTGACTACATAAACACACATACACTGATTTCCCACATGATAGCAAAGTGTGCTTTGTCGCATATCTTTTTTTTCTTTTTTTAATCCTGGCTCCCCCTGGTGGTCCTACATGACCCCTTAATTTATTTGCTAACAAGAATCGCCCGTTTACAAGGTCTGTGGGTCAATGACAAGACATGCCAATAGCTAAAGTTTAATAATCTTATTTTAATCAATTCATGACATCATTTCATTCTATAAAACCTGTTTAGTTTGAATCCACTTTTAGTTCATTCTGATAATATACTGTATATTCAAACTGGCAACATGTCATGTGGTGCAACCATCCGTGCAAATAAGCCGACTAAGTATTCAAAGAATTAAAAGTGGTGTTTTATTGATAATAAATTCAAAATAAAATAAATTGATGTGATTTTAAACTTTCTTATTTAAATTTAAATAAATTATTATTATTATTATTATTATTATTATTATTATTATTATTATTATTATTTTTACAAATACTAATAGTTTTAAAGCTGTTGAGATCAGTGAAAAACGATCGTCCAGCAGGTCTGATGTTCTGAAATGTCAGTATGGCGCAACCGTAAAAATATAAGACTTTTATTCTAAAGTGAAGATGTAATAACAGTACAGATGTACTAATATTTAATATATTATTCAGAGGAGCTTGGGGGACATTTATGCCTGAGTGAAAAGGTATGTAGATCTCTCTATTATAAATGCGTTGTACTGATAGTCAGACTGGAACAACAAATGGACGACTAGGAATCATAATAATCAATAGGATCATAATACACACATCAAAGTTAAAGCCTGTAGCTTAGAATAAATTGAGTGGCAAAGTTAAAAATACAGTCAAAAAAAAATTTCATTCAAACACTTTGGAATGCTATTTAAGAAATAAGACTTCACATCACTGTAATATACAAATATAAACATTACATACATTATAAGCGTTGTCATTAACCCATAAACAGCGGAACGAATCCGTTCCAACAGGAAGTCAGGAGTAAACAAACAACACAGAAATCCTCACGGTTGCTACATTTCCTGAGTAAACGCTCGCCTCGTCGTCTTATTCCAGCGGCGTAATTGATAGGCTGGTCGAGCTGTTTGTGGAGATCAGAGGAGCATGTAGAAGTTGAAACATTACCCCAGTGTTAAACTTTGTAGAGAGAGTCAATAGGCAGGTCAAGTGTGTCAGGAAAACCGATGCCAGACAGAAGTTTGGACGCGTTACAAGGCGTAGTCCTTTAACTTGATTAATGGCAGCTCCTTTGATTCAGTTTTTATTTATTTATTTATTTATTTATTTACTTATTTATTTATAACTTGGTATTGCTCTCTTGTGCCCAGGAGGAACATTTGCGGAGGAAAACAATTCGTCCAGCCTATTTTTTTTATTTTTTTATTTTTTTTTAGATTTGGTATTTACGTTCAAAGGAACACGTTCGTGAAGAGGAAGACAATAAGATCCCGTACCATTTATATTCCGAATGCAGCCACCATCAGGTTTTATGCCCTTAAAAAAAAAAAAGCCGAATCAATTTGTTCCTTTCTTTCTCTGTGCTTTGCCAAGCCGAGAGAAAGAAAAGAAAGATTACAGAATGGGGCGGAGGGGAAATAAGGGAAAAAATGCCTTGAATGGGTGAATCAGTTATTAAACATTATTGGGCCTCTCATATCTTATTCAGGCCTGCAGTCATGGTTTGGCAGGAAAGAGCGCTGCCACTGCCACATGATAGATTCCGGGACTAAACAGAGCCGACTGAAGTTTCAAGGTGAGGAGGCTTTTTATGAACTGGAGGATGGGATCTGCTAACTCCATCGTGATCATGGTTTCCATTAAAGCTAACACGGCCGTGTAGAAACCTCATCCGTCAACGTGATGTGGAACAAAGGGGCCCTATGCAGGTAGTAGCCCTATGAAATAAACCATCCCATGTTTACGATGAACCAAATCCTCTGCTGAGCTTCATTCATAGCTTTTTTTAAATTATTTTTTTTTTGGGTACGTTAGTTTATTTCATTCTGTTCCAGCAGCAGGTTCCCCTATGTTCCTCTCAGCACCACTCGTATTTCTCAACTCGGCTCCGTACACTCTGTGCACTTTTGCAATGTGAAGTTCACCTATGCAAATGGAACGCCGGCAATACGAGCCTCTCCGTTTTTTTTTTTTCTTTTTCGCTGCTCTCAGCGTGTAGCTCCAGTCCACACTTCATCAGGGTTCACACTGAGAAACTCCATTAGCAGTCTAAAGAAGCATGGCTTCCATCAGAGCCCCGAGACAACATCTGAAGGTTGGCAGCCTCGGGCGCCTTCTCTGGGTCGCTCTTGTTTGTAAACGCAAGACGTTCCAGCTGCGATGACCACGGAGAAGGCTGGACTCCGGTGTCTCGTGGCCTTAAGGTTAATGTGCTTCATTATGTCCTGCCAGGGTGTGTTGTTTTGTGCTTCTGCTTTTTGTGAATAACACACACACACACACACACACACACACACACACACACACACACACACACACACACACACACACACACACACACAGCCTACTGCTGATTATACAACTATGTTGGGGCAGCCGTGGCCTAGTGTTTAAGAAACCGGTGTTGTGACCGGAAGGTCACGGGTTCGATCCCTGCTGAGGGCAAGACATGACTAAGGTGCCCTTGAGCAAGGCACCTAACTACCCCAACTGCTCCCCAGGCGCTGTGGTTTGGGGCTGCTCCAGGCAAGTGTGTTCACTGCCCCCTAGTGTTCACTGGTGTGTGTTTCACTGCACGGATGGGTTAAATGCGGAGGTCACATTCCTCTGTGTGCAGTACAGTAGGCAAATAGTTCACTTTCATTAGACGTTTTATGATTGTACAGATTATCATATAAGTTTAGCATTATTTTATTTTTACATTATTATTATTTTCTTAAATTAAAAATGTCCAGTACTGATTTATCAACCTCAGTATTGGGGAGTATAAAATATGTGGATGTTACACACATCTACAAATAAAACCGACACAAATGTTCACAATTAATAAGAAAAACATGTCTGTATGTGTGCACACTGACATTTTATGTATTATTAAACGTTTTACTACACACGTACACGTACACTCACACACTCACACACACACACACACACACACACACACACACACACACACACACACGTACACATACACAAATACACATTAGTACACACACACACATATACCCACATACACTCACACACACACACACACACGTATATTATGTCGTTAATTTGGTTAACATTTGTTGCTAGACGTCCTCCAGCGAATGCACCGCTGTAAATAATAAACACACACACAGTAAACGATCGTTATAAACTTTACTGTGTTGTTTACATTGCACTGCTGCCTGCTATTTAATTGATTGTAGTACAACTGAAATTCAGTGATCGGTCTTGAACTCTTTACATCTGATTTCATTAAATAATCCAATTTCCCAAAGCCCGCAGGTCTGAACAGAGGAAACACGGAATTATTACGGACCGAAAACACTTCTGGAGTTTTCAGTGTTCTAAAACGGACACATCCATCTAACGGCGATATCATCAGCTACCTCGCGTCTCTCCACCGAGTCGTCTTCATGTTTACACAGACACTCCATTCATCCTGACCAAACTACAAATTGGATCAGATATGTAAGGTCACCGTTTTCTCCCTGTTTACCTGCAGCTTGCTTTCTCTCTCCTGCGGACAGATTTACACACCTTCAGCCTTCAGGCTTTTCTCCACTGCATTACGTTTCAGTCAGCTGGTTTATTTTCCCACCACCCCTCCAGGCCTGCTTACCCAGCACTCTGGGGCCCTCGGCTGACCCGAAACCTGGCCGTTTTTTTTTCAAGCCGTCCTGAATCCATCATGCCACCGGGGCCCGGGCCTTTTTTTTTTTTATCAGAGAAGTGGAGATGCATGCGTTCCATAAAGGAGACGGAGAAAAAGAGATTGAGAAAGATGAGAGGGAGCAAGAGAACGGCGAGATGGAGAAGCGGCGAATAAATGGAGGAAGAGGGAGGGATGCAATAAGCACCAGAGCGATAGGCCGAGGGAGGAGAGACAGAGATGGAGGGAGGTATGATGGTGCAGATAAGGCAGCAGAGAAGAGAGATGGAGTTAATAAATTGGCCTGTGCAAGGGGAGCAGCACAGCAAGTGTGGAAATGCAGAAACGGCAAGAAAATAAAGTGGTATTTACAAGAGTGTCGGATTTTTTAAAGAGGGCTAAATTGCCACTTTTAGGTCTGAATATGTAAATGGTGCAGGTGTGTCATGTTAATTAACTACGTTTATGTGCAGAAAATGTGATCCTGGGAACTGCTGTTCTCAGAACGTCTGATTATAAAGTTTATAAAGGAAAAACTGAACCAGAGTGGAAAATCCTTCACTATTTCATTTTACTTTAGCTGGAAAGTGAACTATTTGCCTACTGTGTTTGCACACGGAGGAATGTGACCTCCGCATTTAACCCGTCCATGCAGTGAAACACACACACACACACACACAGTGAACACTAGGGGGCAGTGAACACACTTGCCCAGAGCGGGGGGCAGCACCAAACCACAGCACCCGAAGAGTTGGGAGAGTTAGGTGCCTTGCTCAAGGGCACCTCAGTCATATCTTGCCCTGGGCGGGGATCAAACCTGCGACCTTCTGGTCATGAGACCGGTTCCCTAACCACTAGGCCACATAAGAAAATAAGGAAATTGCTTGAGTTATGGAACAGCTGCCCAGCAACCAAAGTGTTGATTACAACCCAATTTTGATTGGTTGGTTAATTTTGGACCAATAAAAACTGAAAAAAAATAAAACCACCATGATGTTATCATTGCTAACTCTTCCCCACCCGCCATTTTGCACGCTATACGGAAGGCAGAACCCTGGCTGAAAGTTTTATGGAAATTATGGAACTTACTTCACTAAAATGTTTCAGTGCGCTGAAGACTCGTTATACAAACTCAATCTAAAAGCATTGTTTACGTTACAATTGAATTAGTTGCTAATGTGAGCTTTTATTTATCCAAGTTAGTCTGTTTTCTTTGCTAGCATCAGGTTAGACGCGCACCAGTTCCAGTAGCTAGAACATACCAGCATTTAGAGATCAAGTCAAATACTAGCTACTGGTGAATACTGTTTTTTACTTCTGATAGTTTCATTAGCAAACTATGTAGTGTTAGTCATGTAAACTTAAACTTGAGGAGGATGGATGCGTTTTTCAGGCAGAATTAGCATGGCTGCTTTAAAATGTTTGTTAGTTTTTAAATAAATAATGAAAATTAATTACTAAAATAAATAGTTACTTTTCCATGTGATTTTCACTGGAATACTAAAGCGAAGAAAGGAAGGATCCTTAACCGCGGCATTTCTAGAACTCTACATCATTAAATGCCACTAAAGGACAGTTCTGATGTCTGGGATCCTTCAGGTTTCTACCAAGGATCACGTCCTTCCTTTAGAGCACTTTAGAATGCCAGAATGCTCCTGTCTTCTTAAATATCCCACAAGCCTTTTGCTATTAGTATATCTCCATTTTCTGTATTTCTTTTTTTTCCTTTACACCCTGTCTGGAAGCAGCTGATTAAGATTTTAGAATTTTAAAGAATAAAAAAAACCCCAAAATTGTTTATTTTTGTTATTTGTCATTAAATATTTTTGTTGCATTTTATTAGTGCAAATGTTGTATTCCATTTTTCTTTTTTTAAATAAACATTTATTGAGTATTATTTATTCTTATTTAAGACACTACTTGTGACCCACAGTTGTTATATATTACAGAAAATCGTATTTTTGTCATGCTTGTCATGTTTGTTCCTGCTCGTCTACTGAAAACAGTTTTGGAAGAAAAAAAAAAATGTAAAATACAAACAGTCTTTTTTTCCCCTTTTAAAAACAGAATCACCGAACTGAAGGAAAAAATTATTTCGACCCAGACGGATTTGAATCCCATTTCTGACACGTTGGCTCTTCCAGATTTTACACATTTGGTGGTGCCACATGAAAACTGATGTTATGAGATCTGAGATCATCCTGAAGCAGGAGGTTTGGGTTCAGCTTGAGTTTTTAACACCTGCTGACTCAGGGGTCTGTTTTATCAGCTTCTGGAACGTTTACACTCCTCACAGAACCAGAGGAACCACTGCAGAAGTTGTGTGTCATGTGTTCAGTGATATAATCCTGAGAGCCTTCTATAACAGGATCAGCAACATGGCTGACTAACTGAACCACCCAGGAACCGAATCCTTGAGTAGCCGAACCACTCAGTGACTATCTGAAACACTAACGAACACGAAAATGTGATTTTCATTAGCGAGACGACCAACTGACCAACTATTAAACCTCTCACTTTACTGCAACATTCTTCACTTCCTCATAACTGTTTATAAAAATGACCGTATGTATGGACGCCGGCCAGGAAAGTCTCCCGAGTCGTTTTATGTGCTGGCTTGGCACGTGTGGAATGCTTATTGAGTGAGTAGAAGAGCTTCTTTATAGCTCGTTATTTCTTTTCTTGAGCTGTATAAAAGATTACGGACCTTCACACACGTGATAATCATTAGACTGAAGGCAGGACAGAAGATGAAGTGGTAAAAGCATGTATACAGAGAAATCTACAATGCTGCATTTCTCCATGTGTAAATAGAAGACAATGAGTCAGGGACGGAGACGTATACGTGTCGCTGTATAGACCGTGTTGGAGGACGGACACGTATATGTCTCACTGTATAGAGGGTGTTGGAGGAAGGAGACATATACGTCTCGCTGTATAGACCGTGTTGGAGGACGGAGACGTATATGTCTCGCTGTACAGACCGTGTTGGAGGACGGAGACGTATATGTCTCGCTGTATAGACCGTGTTGGAGGAAGGAGACGTATATGTCTCGCTGTATAGACCGTGTTGGAGGGAGGAGACGTATACGTCTCACTGTATAGACCGTGTTGGAGGACGGAGACGTATACGTCTCGCTGTATAGACCGTGTTGGAGGATGGAGACGTATACGTCTCGCTGTATAGACCATGTTGGAGGATGGAGATGTATACGTTTCGCTGTATAGACCGTGTTGGAGGACAGAGACGTATACGTCTCGCTGTATAGACCGTGTTGGAGGACGGAGACGTATACGTCTCACTGTATAGACCGTGTTGGAGGACGGAGACGTATACGTCTCACTGTATAGACCGTGTTGGAGGATGGAGACGTATACGTCTCGCTGTATAGAGGGTGTTGGAGGGAGTGTTAGCCTGTTATTTTACATAATGACTAAACCTGTCGTTTTCCATTTCAGTTGATGAGGACCAGCAGCCTCATTGACTGACTAAAGGAAGTGCTACTTGAAAGAGATGAATTTCAGCGTTCCTAGAAATTCGCTGGCGTTTCTGCGCTGACTGGCGTAGCTTTTTAAGTGAAGCGGCCGATGCGGATGAATAGTTTCACAGTCAGGACATTTTTGAAGAGCGAACCCGCTTCCATTTCACCAGCTATAAAGACAGACAGAAGCAGTGATGAAGAACGCATGTGCTGTTAGTCTGTGACTCCGCTTAAGGAACCGAGTGAAGTCTGGACTCATCTGTAGAGTTAATATGGCAAACTATTTTACAAACATACCTCTCTCTCTCTCTGTGTGTGTGTGTGTGTGTGCGCGTGTGTGTGTGTGCGCGTGTGTGTGTGTGTGTGTGTGTGTGTGTGTATTAGTGTTTCCCAGGGACTCTGGTGCTTTGAGATGGCAAATGATTTTGGGCTAATTTATCAAGCTAGCGAGTGTTAGTCCTGTTACGTTCGCCAGTAAAACTCTAGGTTTTAATTTCACCATTTAAACATGTCTTACTTTGACTTTTATTACCTTCTATAAAATTTCAGTACTATGTAAGTAGATATCTGGAGGTTTCTCAGGGGTAAAACTACCAAATTCTCCCCATTTTCGTTCAGATTTGCCCCTTCAGCTTTACTTTTCTAATGGGTTATATTCTTAAATCCTAAATGTTTCCCAATGTTAAGGATACATCCTTGGTAGGATTGGGCCTTCGGAGGCTAGTCAGGAAGTACCTCCCTAGCATTTGGAGAGCACATAATAATGAAACAGCCTATCAAGTGTGAAGATGTCAGTTGCTGTCTTCGTCTTCATCTTTGTCTTCGTCATCCTCATTAATTAAGCGTGATTTAAGACTGTTTAGATCCTTAAATGTTTAAAACATCGTTATATCAAGCCTTAATTATGAGTAACTGAGGGATGGTGCTCTCAATAAAAGCTAACAGACACGTCCCCCAAGCGTCCCCTGAATTAACACCCAAAAAATAAAATTAAGACTCAGAATGCCCTTAATTACCCCTTAATAAGCATGAACGTCCCCTGAACATTAACATGTAGATAACGACATCACTGGAACTGTCCATAATGACCCTTACAGAACAAACTTCAGCAGGACTTCATCCAGGACCCCACAGTGTCCGACTTCAACTCCCAGAATGCCAGAAATACGTGACACTACAGTTTACACCCATTTTCAGTCTGCTGGATTTTGGTAATATTTTTCCCTACCTGTTTTATGCCTCCTGCTTTAGTCTGTTTTTACTTGTCCCCTGGTTTGGATTGTCCATGTAAGCTCAAGTCGATGCCACTTTACCTGCACTGCAAGTTATTTTCCATGTTTAGCTGCTGTTCCAGGATTTTCTGTCTTTATGCCCATGTTAGCCTGGAATTCCACCTCAGTCCTGTTAAGCCTGTTTACTAATTGTCTCAAACTCGCTTCTCCTGACCGCTGTTTTGGTTTCGTGTCTTTGGACCATGTGGCTGTTTAAACGGTACATTAAAACCAGTCTGGTGCACAAATCAACGCCCACATTCAAATAAAATGGTTGGTGCAGTTTCAGGAGTGGATTAAGGTAAGTTTATGTTATTGTTTTTACAAACATTTCTTTCTATTTTTATCTTGTTTATACTTTTGTGTACTGCGGTTTATTTTTTTTTTGTAAGCTGCTAAAAGTCCCCAGTTTCCCCTCCGGGATTAATAAAGCCTTATCATATATCATATCATATATCATATCTTATTTTATTTTATTTGATCTTATATATGACAAACATAGAGCTATTTGACTTGTATAAATATAAATCAATAATATATACAGTGTAGAATATTGGAATAATTTGTATAATTTGGAGATAACAGGATATCGAATGTCCAGTGAACTTTCTGTAATGTAAAAAAAAATACATTAAAAATCAATAAATCTGTCAATAAAATATTATTAAATGACCTGCTGTCAATGTTTAAAAGCAGTTAGTGATATTTCTTTAAAAGAAATTTCTTGAATTTAATCATCCATATTAAATAACATTAAACAGACTGATGATAAACTCGAGCGATGTAGCTGAGGTTGAGGAACTGTTGAAGTTAAAGAGGTGAGTAAAGTTCTCCAACACGCACTCTGTTATAATTGAATGGGGGGAAAAAATGACTCTCTTCCTCTTAGCGTAGGATTAAATCTTCCGAGCCAGACCACGCCCATTTTCCGGTTCAAATCCAGACAGAGATGGAGAGATCTGGGGCACGATACACAGACCCAGATAAGGACGTTTATGTCATCAGGACATGAAACCACTTTAATTTTCACATTTAAGTGACACATTTTAAACACTAAAGTAAAATAAAACGTATCGACTGAACGAAATACAAAAGACAAGAAAAAAGTTTCGAGCGGTTTGAACTGGTTACGTTTTCAATCACCGGCCTTCAAGGCACCGCGTTTACAAAGGCCCTGCAGTTCAATGTCCCTGAAAATGTGCTGATTAAGAAATTGATTTAATATCTTCAGGACAGGATTGACAGCTGCTGCAGAAGTGCTGGACCGGTCTGTGCATAATGAAGCAAAAAAAAAAAAAAAAAAAGGCGTTATGCAGGAAACTCATCGCTGGGGCTTAGTGGAGAGGAAGCTTAGTTGGAGATGATTTAAAATGAAGGAAATGAGGTATATAGAGGAAGGGAAGTCATAAACAGGAAGATAATTTGTTGGACCTTTAGCCTCTTATAGAGGTCAGTGTGTTTATGAGCGAGAAGCCGCCGGGTTTGTACGGGACGCACTGAGGAACAGCAGGATGCCGTCGTTCAGTAGCCAGAAAGAATTTTTCTCCAAAAAGTTCTCCAATTTCAAAGGAAAGTAGCAGTAAAGACCACAGCCATCTACAATTACAGGAATGACCAACTGGACTTGTGGTCCAAATGGCGGAGGTGTGTGGTGTAGGGTGATGTAGCTCAGTGGTGTTGAGATGGATGTAGATGTTTTACACAGATCTGGGGTTGTGGGCTGACTGACTGACTCACTGACGTTTGATCCGATGGTTGTGAGTTCAAATCTCACCCACGCCAACCTGATACTGTTTGGCTCTTGACTTGAGGCTGGAAAGGTCTCAACATGACTTCCTGAATTTCCCACAATTCTGTATAAATTCAAATCAGCGTCTTTTAAAAATCCTCATAGTATACTGATTGTACTTCATCACTTCACCCTTTATTGTCTATTTTGTCACTGTAGACTTCGTATATACAGTATGCCAATATCCTATGGTGTGTCATTAAGTCCAATATTAAAGAAAGTAAAGAATAAAGCAATGTAGAGGGCAGATGTGGCCTAGTGGTTAGGGAACTGGTCTCATAACTGGAAGGTCGCAGGTTTGATCCCCACCCAGGGCAAGACATGACTGAGATGCCCTTGAGCAAGGCACCTAACTCCACCAGCTGCTCCCCGGGTGCCGTGGTTTGGGGCTGCCCCCTGCTCCGGGTGTGTTTACTGGTGTGTGTGTTTTACTGCATGGATGGGTTAAATGTGAAGTTCGCATTCAGTAGGCAAATATTTCACTTTCTTTCAAGAAAATAATGACATACTGTCCACCACAAGGCAGCGTAACCATGCAGTCTGTCCTCTTCTGCATACCTGACTTTCCCAATACCCAGAATTCACCAGTATGCCTTGTCCCACCTGTACGTGGGGGCAGCCGTTGCCTAGTGGTCTGGGAACCGTTCTCAAAACCGAAAGGTCTTGGGTTCGATCCATGCACAGGGAAAGAGGTGCCCTTGCACACAATTGAGGTGCCCTTGAGCAAGGCACCTAACTCCCCCAACTGCTACCCAGGTGCCGTGGTTTGGGGCTGCCCCGCCCCACTCCAGGCAAGTGTTCACATGTTCACTAGTGTGTGTATGTGTTTCACTGAACAGATGGGTTAAACGCCGAGGTCACATTCCCGCTGTGTGCAAGCACAATAGGCAAATAGTTCGCTTTCACTTTCACTTTACTACAACACAGCTGAGTTTACTGTCTAGGGCTCTTAGTTGTTTAATCCTGTGATGCTTTCCTGTCAGACTGTGGTTAAGTGAAGACTTGGAAAACTTTTACGTTCTCACTGTTCAGATGATAAGAGTTGAAACAGTCAACAAACACGGCTGCCAACAACAAGCCAATCAGAATGAAGAATCCAGTAAGTCCCTGATCATGTGATTTACAGGCTGAAAACTGAAGACGTTTTATTATATAATACTCGGAGCCCTATGATCAACACCTGCAGTTAGGTTTCAGTTGTTTATATTGTGTGTGTGAAGAGAATAAACGGACGTTGATGTCGGTTTAATAGAAAGGTTGCCAAGGAAACCAATAAATAAAAACACACACAAGGTTGACAGTTGTGCCTTTGTGAATTCTGAATGGCTGTGAAATCGGTGCTAAACTTGACCATCACTTCTTTTGATCCACATGACCTTCAGCCAGCTGAAGTGTTTATATGGAGGTCAGAAAGTGAAAAATGTCTGAACAAGCCACAACCCTCAGCTCCCTGATATCGCTCCGCGCTCACGATAGTAACGACGGCTCGGCTGGACTGCGTAGCGTGACTGCAAGATGATTTTCACAGATGTAAGGTATAGAAGTCCTGAATCCATCCCTGATGAAACACTTTGGAACCAGATATTCTGAACAGCTCATGGAGGGATGGAGAAGAGGAGGATGAAACGGAGACGATTTTCTTTCTTAAATTTGATCGTGGCTTTGTCACAGATTCTTTTTTGTTGTTGTTGCAGCCAAGAAAAATGTGACCCCATTTCCTCCCCTCTTCCCTTTTTTTCCCCCAGCTGTGTAGGCTTCTCTTTTTTTTTTTTTTTTTTTTTTTGTTTTTAGATTGCAACATCTGGGAAGGGTTTCTCACAGCAATCTCTCCAAACTGGGGCTCTGCTCCGCATCGTAATAGCACTCGGCCCCTTTTCTTTTCTTTTCTTTTCTCTTGCTAAGCTCACCATTAACACACACACACACACACACACACACACACACACACACACACACACGGCTCTGGTGCATGAAATGAGGTAATGCTTACTTGAAACACAAATTGATCAGCCTTCTTGCAAAAGAGTTTAGGCCAGGATTACAAAATAGGCATGGACGAGAAGCAGATAAGGTTTGTTCTCACACGCCCCTCTCTCTCTCTCTCTCTCTCTCTCTCTCTCTCTCTCTCTCTCTCTCTCTCTCTCTCTCTCTCTCCCAGAACCAGATGTTTACTACGTCTCCCATTTGTTTCAGTTTCTTTCCTTTTTAATATTATGTTTCTTCCCGAAGCGCCCTGGCAACCGCGTCCCCGTCGATGCTCCCTCGTTTGATTTGATCAGTCTTCAGAGAGCCCTTGTGGGCTGTTCGGAGTTACTACACACTTTAAATGCTCTAGCTGCTCCTCTGCCTGTGAACATCTTGCGCTCGGCCGTATTTGTTATGACATCTTGGGTCGACTCGGGCATAAATATTAAGACGGTACGGTTATAAACATCAACCCAAAAATGAGCGTGTACGAGTCAGTGTAGAAGGAGAAGAGGAAAAGAAGAGAAGATCTCATGTATCCGACGTGCTCCCTAACCGCACTAAGGCCACTTCCTGAGGATCCTCAGAAGGCTTTGAGGTTGATAATAATATCTGTGTAAATTAGCCTCGCCTTGTTTCAGTGCACGTCAGGATAACAGACTATAAAAGCATGCAAACGTATGCGCATGAACAATCCATCTTTTCTTCAGTGTCACCTTTTAAAGATTCATTATAATATTCCTATTTTTTTTTTACGCTGATCAGTTCAATATATCAGGTCACAATTTGGCACAAGAAGCCGTTATAAACTTTGATTTTGCACAGACGAGCGTTAACGGAATGACGCTGACGTCTACAATTATGCAACAAGCACAAAACGATTAATCTGAAGTTGTCACTAGTGCAGGCGCAGCGTCACGTTCTTCCGATTACACGTCTCTGCAAGAACCCCAGCACTCAACATTCCTCTTATTAAAACACACAAATGCATAAAATAAATAAATAAATACACCAGTTGATCTGATCCACGTGTCTGTACCTGATAGACGTTTCTCACGTGCACTTCTCCAGAATATATCCCAAGCCTTATTGGTGGAGTCCTTAACATGCTCGCTGAAGGACCTCCGTAGTGGAGTTTTCACCATGTGAGCCATATCCATGTGCTGCTCTGGGAGAACCTTCCTTCACTCCATCTGCACAGAGACGGAGACGGAGACGCCACAGCTGAGTTCAGGCAGCTGAGCAGCACAAGAGGAAGAGAAGTTCCGCTTCCAAGTTTTCACCCCTGATGCAAAAACGTCTGCATGTAATTTGGTACATGCTCTCGTCCAAGCATGTGAGAGAGAGAGTGTGTGTGTGTGTGTGTGTGTGTGTGTGTGTGTGTGTGTGTGTGTGTGAGAGAGAGAGAGAGAGAGAGAGTGAGGGAGGAGAAAAATGTTTTCCCACCACACACACAAACTAGGGGTCAAAGTCGCCTGAAAAGGAAATACGGGTTGAGCACTAACGTTTTGGAGCAGGAGATGCTACTCGAGCTTATGTTCATAATTACACACACACACACACACACACACACCTGACTGCTGAGATAAATATTAAGGCTGAGAGAGAGAGAGAGAGAGAGAGATTCTGGGGAACTGGATAAATAACTGTCCCCTGTGTGTCGTTCCGTCTCGTACATCTTCCTCTTTTAAAAGCAGAAGCAGAAGTTCTCACGTCTCTGACATTTAACATGTTCGTGTTTTGGTTTTGCAGAGAAAATTGTTACTCTGGAGCTCCAAGATAAGAAAATAACTGCAAATTTCAGACACAACACTCTAGATGCAAAATTCACACTGACAGGGGTCTTGTTTCTTTTCTTTGTTTTGAGAAAAAAAAGTGAAGTGAAAGTGAAGTGATTGACCTACCATGCTTGCACAAAGTGAATCTGACCTCTGAAACACACACACTAGTAAACACGTACCGGGGGCAGTGAAAATACTGGTCCAAGGTGGTGGGCAACCCATGGGTGCCCGTGGAGCAGTTCAGGGGGGGTTGGATTAAGGTGCCCTGGCCAACTGCACGTCAGTGGTGTCTCGTAAAGGGGGTAAGAACACATCGGTCAACCTTCTGATCACAAGGCGAGTTACTCTTCTGACTACTGTGGAAAATAGGAATTACAGGAAAAATTGACCTCCGCATTCAACCCATAGGTGCAGTAAAACACACACACACACACACACACATGCCCAGAGCGGTGGGCTGCCCCATCCACAGCATCCAGGGAGCACATGAAGTGTGAGTGCCTTGGTCAAGGGCACTTCAGTCGAGTCGTGTTGGTTGAGAGGTTTGAACCTGGTTATAAGGCTGGTTCTCAACCACAAACCTACAGCTGGACCAACATCGGCTGGAACATTTTATTTGTTTGCGCCTCTCTATTTGTTTCTCTCTTTCCCCCTCTCTCTCCATCTTGCCCTCTCTCTACCTATGCCCCCCCTCTCTCCCCTCTCTTTCTCCCTCTTTCCCTCTCTCTCTCTCTCTCTCTCTCTCTCTCTCACTCTCTCTCTCTGTCTCCCTCTGCCCCCCTCTCACTCCCTCCCTCTCTCTCTTTCTTTCTCTATCCCTCTTTCCCTCTCTCCGTCTATCTGTCTGTCTGTCTCTCTCTCTCTCTCTCTCTCTCTCTCTCTCTCTCTCTCTCCCCCCCCCCCCCTCTCCCCCT
>JAOVVF010000019.1:19894582-19907082 GCA_028565595.1 Duopalatinus emarginatus
GGGGGGCTGGGGGGCTGAAGTAAGGGGGATTGCTGTGGGTATGATGGCTGCCATCAGTCGAGTGTGTCCCATTTCACATTTTTTTCTGACTTGAAAAACCGGACAATGTTGCAATTGGAGAAAGACGAGTAGCAAAGAAAAAAAAAATAAACCAAAATGCCACGACACACGTATCTTTCTGGGAGTGAAATAAATCCATGTCAACTTTTACTCAACGAATGAAAGAGAAGAATGTAGGAGGTAAAGCGAATCCGGTAGGGCACCGCTGACGGTTCTGCTATCGTCTTTTAAAGTAAATCTTTACAAGAGGAAGTTCATATCGTCATCTTTAGAGGAGCAGGGTTGCAGTTTGTGTGTGTGTGTGTGTGTGTGTGTGTGTGTGTGTGTGTGTGTGTGTGTGTTTGTGTGTGGGTGTGGGTGTGTGTATGTGTAAGGTTGTACGTGTGTGTGTTTAGAGAGTGTCTAGAGGCAGACGTTGTTGCTGATCTGGCAGGTGGACGCTGTTCCTGCTTGGGATAAGAAGAGTTTCCCGTTGGGACACACACACACCTCGAACACAGTCTGTCTGGTTGCGGAGGGAGAAGCCTTTCCCTCAGGGAGACGAAGGAGCTTGATCTTCTTCGCATCCAAAGTGATCTAGAGAGAAAGAGAGAGAAATATTTTAAATAAATCTGAAATTTAAAAGTAAATGAATCAGGTGGCAATTCTGGTTCCTGGTTTGTTTCCTGGTGTTTAACATAAAAGTCCTAGAAATAGATAAAACCAGATCAAACAAATGCGACAAACAGATTCGATTCGGCCATTTATTTATTGATGAAAATGTTCAAGTATTGCATAACTGTAAGTGGCAAAAGTATGTGAGCGTTTGCTTTCAGTACCAAGAGAAACCAGAGTGAACTAAACCCACAGTTCACTGAGTGTCATTTTGAAAATCATGCTTTAATTAAGCAAAATACACTTAAGGGTTGTGCTATATAGTGAGATATCGGCACTGGTGTGCTGCGGTCATAGACACGAGATCAGTCCACCAGTGCCAGTATTTCACCATCCATCCCGACCCTGGAGTGTATTATTGTGATTATACCACAGTTCTGTTCTCAGTGTTTATTGATAGATTTTAGGATAAAGAGGACGGAAAAATACGATTGGTTTGTTTATCAACATTCCTCCAGGTAAAATAGTTCCATTCTATCAGACGACCCGCTGATAAATCATCTAGTGTTATATACACGGGCATCGCCGCCGTTCAATCTGAGTTCGACATTTACCATAAAATATTAGTTGACCAGCACTGTTTCTGTTACTTGGTGAAAGAATCCATTCCACTTGATCAATAGGAGACACAGACCACTGAAAGTCCACTCCAGGTTTTCCGGGTTGTCCTACAACAACTCACTGCATGTCAGTGAAGTGAATCTTCAGTACAGAGACAGTAAAGGTGCAGACTGATCCACACTGAAGAAGGAAATATTAGGAGGAAACGTCACCGCATTTAACTTTATTAACTTTATACCTGTGGTGTTTGGTTTATAAATAGTGTTAATAGTGTTACGTGTGTGTATGTGGCGGAGTGATATTCGGTCCTGGTGCCATTATCGTGCAATAACGGCACTCATGGAACGTCTCTCGGACAATCAGATTGCAACGTTGGAAGTAACTGTGGTATAACTGTGGATAAATCACAGCTGTCACAGTATCATAGACCCTTAAAATCCTACATTGGAACATTACTATAAAAACTTTAACTCTGGAACCTGGAACAAATCAACAGACGAAATACAAACAAATACATAAATAAAGCATGACTGGACCAGGGGTGTATAAACTTTTGCATACAGCTTGTGCATTTAGTGTATAAACATGATATCCGATAAGACAGTCAGGACTTTATTAATGACTTTATTTTTTTGAGTTAAGTGTTGAGCTGTGGTGTGCAATTACTTCAAAAGTCCCCACAAGTATAGGAATATCTGACTTTGAGAACACATTTAGCTTGACAGGACATACACCTATGTTATTAGATTTAAATATTGTCACATGTCCACCATCTCAGTCCCTGTGAAGGATCTGTTACTGCATGTTAGTATATATATTCAAAAATTGTGTGAACATATGGTGATCAACTTCCCTTTTCCCAAACCATTTGACAAGTGTGCCTCTTACAGGGTTATCAGTTATTTCTAAATATCATGTGGTGGGTTATCTCCTGTAATTGCCCTTGAAATATTTCTCCTCGCTGTTAGAAGATAACAAAAATAATCCTAGATTCTTATTTAACTGTAAAAACTAACTAGGAATAAGACCACTACAGAAGCATCCACACCATCTGTATGAAGTAAACAGCGACACTTTTATGGATTTTTTTTTAATATAAAGTTAAAAACATAAGGCACAAAATTAATACTGTTAATCTAAACCCAAGCAATCTGATAACAAACCAGCTAGATGTTAACATAGTTACATCAGATCATAGTCTTTTAACCCTCTTAATTATTTAATTTCACTAGTTTCATCATCAAAATCATCAACATAAAGCCTATGCTAGATCCTTTGCTTAAAAAGATACTACCGGAAATTATCATACCCCTGTTAAAAATGATGAATTCCCCTCTTAGTACTGGCTATTTCCCTTAACCATTTAAAGTAGCAGTTATCAAACCTCTGATTAAAAAACTTAACCTTAATCCCTGCCAGCTGTCTAATTACAGACCAATCTGTAACCTCCACTTCATCTTCAAGATCCTAGAAAAGGTTTTAGTGAAGCAGTTGTGTTCATGCCTGCATAAAAATAACATTTTTGAAATTTGTCAGTCAGGATTTAGGCCTCATCATAGCACAGAGACAGCGCTGGTTAAAGTTGTAAATGACAAGTTACTGGCCTCTGATCAGGGTTATGTCCCTGTTTGTATGTCCCTTTTAACACCACTTAACACACAATTCTCTTTCATAGACTACAAAATGTTGTTGGAGTTAAGGGAACAGCCTTGTCCTGGTTCAGGTCTTATTTGAGTGACCGTTATCAGTTTGTAGATGTAAATGGTGACTATTCTATGACCAGTAAGGTAAAGTTTGGTGTTCCACAAGGTTTTGATTTAGGCAGATTATTATTTTCTCTATATTTGCTACCTTTGGGTAATATTATTCGTAAACATGGTATCAGCTTTCACTATTATGCTGATGATACACCATTATATGTGTCTGCAAATCTGGATGCAAGACACCAGTTTAGTCAAGTTGAGGAATGTGTGAAGGACATTAGACAGTGGATGTTGAACAATTTTCTATTACTAATTTCTATTAGGAACACAGGGAGCTAGAAGTAAACTTTCTGATTCCATAGTAAATCTGGATAGTCTTTCAGTTACACCATGTACAGCTGTTGAAGACCTAGGTGTGATTATTGATTCTAGTCTTTCTTCTAAAGCTCATGTAGATAATATATCCTTCTTTCATCTTAGAAACATTGCAAAGATAAGAAATATGAATTCACTACATGATGCAGAAAAACTTTTTCTACATTTTGTTACCTCTAGGTTGGATTATTGTAATGCCTTGTTGTCTGGTTGTTCCAGTAGGTGCATAAACAAACCACAGTTAGTCCAGAATGCAGCAGCCAGAATCCTTACTAGAACCAGAAAATTTGAACATATTACCCCTGTCTTAGCCACACTGCACTGGCTACCAGTTAAATTTCACACAGTCTATAAAATACTACTACTGACGTATAAAGCAGTGAACGGTCTCACGCCAGAGTATCTTAGTGAACTTCTAGTCTCTTATGATCTTCCACACCTACTTTGATCAAAAGGTGCAGGCTATTTGCTGATACCTTGAATTATAAGGGCAGGGGGCAGATCCTTTTCTTATAGAGCCCCATACCTATGGAACAGCCTTCCAATTAGTGTTCGGGACTCAGACTTTCTGTCTTTAAGTCTAGGCTGAAAACATATTTGTTTAGTCAAGCAGATTCTTCATAGTTTTTCCATAGATCAAGGCACAGGGCTGGAGAGTTCATGGTCATAGAGTGTTCTGGTAAACTCTTACACATTCACTCAGGTATGATGATGATGGTGGATTGGCTGCCTGCTTTATGTCCCAGGACACCCTCATGTCTGTGTCACCTTCTGGTTCTCCCTTGTAGTTATGCTGTCTTAGCGAGTCTGTCAGAGTTTCTGCTTGCTCTCTGAATAACTTATATTTAATGTGACCTTTACAAAAAAAATCACCCCTAACTCTCTGTATTCTCTTCTCTACCCTCTCTCTTCACCTCCCATTCTGATGAGCTACACCTGATACGTCTAAGGCACCAGGAGATACCGGTGACCCCGATTTCTGATTCCTCCTGTCCCCCAAACCTATCTGAGCCACTCTGACCCCCCTATCTTCTTGGAGTCTCATCTGACCAACATGAACATGGACAGTCTACAATACACCATAATTGACAGATGTAGAAACCATAAATTAGTTCACAGACTTTAATTAATCCTCTGGCTACTTGCACTTTTTTATTTATAGTCACACTGTCTGTGTCACCCAGATGAGGATGGGTTCCGTTATGAGTCTGGTTCCTCTCAAGGTTTCTTCCTCTTGTCATCTCAGGCAGTTTTTCTTTGCCACTGTGGCCACCAGCTTGCTCATTCTATACATGTATAACCCTTTCTGTTATTTCTTTAAAGCCGATTTGGGACAATACACTATACAAATCAATACGCTATACAAATCAAATTGAATTGAATTGAACTGAAATTATGTGTGACAATTGATACATCAGGGTTTAATTCATACTGGACTTCATATTAGACTGAAATGGAAATGCTTTAACAGATGTGTATATAGTCTAAATAGTCCTCTATCAACTAGAACAGCATTCTGCAGTGGCTGGGCTCAGAGGATAATCTCACTGATGCTGTAACTCCTCCAGACCACAAAAAAAAAAAAAAAACACATTTAATGTACCAGTCATCTCTGAAACAGTCAAACTCCACACGTCCAAACCATTTCAGTGACATGAGCACTACAGACAGTCTCACTTAGACAAAACTCTCTGCCAGACTGCATCACTCTCATTTCTCTCTCTCTCTCTCTCTCTCTCTCTCTCTCTCTCTCTCTCTCTCTCTCTCTCTCTCTCTCTCTCTGTGGCCTCTAGAGAGCATTACCACAGCCAGTAGAGGAACCCTTCAGGATATAAAAAAGGTAAAAGGAGTCATTACTGACAGCCTTGGGGAAGCATTTCCATCAAATGACCTGGAACACTTTTTAAGCAGTGGTCTCGGCCGATTCTCCAGACATCTGCTATAGAGCAAAGTTGAGTGTGAAGGCAAGCTGGAGGGCTTTTTTTCTGGGACTAATTGTACCGGAACCTCTGAGGGACTGGCGAGTTGTATGAGCGGAGGGACGTGTCTCTTCCCCCAGTAATAAGTGTTAAGAACTGTTGTAAAGGAATATGAAGGCGTGGGGTGGAATAAGACATCACACAGAAATAATCTGTGTTGGGTTTCTGTGACTCATTGTTCCACTGTTATTCCACTTAAACTGCAGCAATTTAATTATTAATGAATGTCACATCTGTCTTCTAGTTATTGCTTATGTAATAAACCATCTATTTGACATTATGAACAGGCTCTTTTATATTGAAAACCATTATAACCAGGCTATTTTTGTTATAAACAGTCAAATTTAGTCAATTTTACATTATAAACTATCTAGTTCTTTCTGTTATAAACACTTATAAACAGTTATACAGAGTTTCAGTTTACATTATGAACAGCTATAATATAAATCTGCTATAAATTGTTATAAACATTGTATTTTAGTTATAAACATCTATAAACAGTATTTTACGTTAGAAAACAGTTATACACAGTCTAATTTAGCTATGAAGTCTTTCATGTTATAAACATTTATAAACAGTTCTTCAAGGTTTATTTATTTAGTTATAAACAGTCTATTTTACACTATAAACAGTTATAAATAGAGAATGTTATCTTAAACTGTTAGAAAGAGTCCTTTTACCTTGTAAACATGTATAAATCTAATTTAGTTATAAAGTTGTTTTTGCGTTTATAAGCAGTTATACACAGTTATGTACTACTTTTAATATAAACTGCTATAAACTGCCTATTTTATGTTATAAACAGCTATAAACAGTTACTGCTTCACCACCCTGTCTTTTTTCTCTTATTAGAAGAAGTAAAAAAAGAAGAAAAAAACTCGTATGTTATATTAGAGAGAAACTCTTCTGTCTTTCCTGACACTGGAGACTCCTTCCATAAAGCTGACAAAAATGCAGTAGCAAATTTCATCACATGGACTGTACACTTTTTCTTCATTAAACATCCAGCTGTTTATTACTAGGTTTTAGGCTTGTCAGACGTGGCCGGAGCTGCTGTTTTAGCATCATGGCCCATTTACAGCGAGTTCACCCACGGAGCATCAAGAATACGTTCATCATTCTTCATAACCCGCAGGATTTGTTGTAATTATTCAAATATTTTGTGAACATATGGTGATAATCTTCCAATTTCTCAAACGCTGCGACAAGTGTGCCTCTTACAAGGTTATCAGCTCTCTCCAAATGTTGGGTGGTGGATTATCTCCTGTAATTGCCATTGATGTATGGCAGCCTGAATATTAAGCTCGGGGCACGGCAGAAGAGGAGGAACCATATGGAACATAGCGACGCACTCCTCTGGATACGGAGCCGTGGCAGATGGAGATGTCAGAAATGTGAAGCGGATCAACTTGTCCAACACGTTCTGGTGTCACAGATTGTGTGTCTGTGTGTGTGTGTGTGTGTGTGTGTGTGTGTGTGTGTGTGTGTGTGTGTGTGTGTGTGTGTGTGTGTGGAGGACATTTACCTCTCCGTCTTTCGACTCCAAGCGCAGGTCACTTCTGCAGGTGGCCTGAATGTCGCCTGCTTCAGCTTGAATCTGAACACCTTTAGGAGCCTCCATGTGCAGGGAACGTGTTGGAGATTCCAAACTGTGAAGGAGGAGACAAAAAAAACACACCTAAATAACATTCAGACACCATCTGGCATACAACACAACCTTCAGATACTGTGACATTTCTGACATGAGGAGATGGTCCTCAGTAAAAACTCTGGAGAGAGCGTAAAGGGCTGGAAGGCGGATGGATCTCAGGAGGTGATATCATTAACACCCCGTTTTATTTTCTCAAGATTTCTGAGTCTAATGTGAAAACCAGAGCCTTTACTGTAATCAGGCCTAAAAACATGATGCACAGGTTCAGACTGAAGAAGCTTTTAGACGCTTATGGTATTTGTTTGGAGGAGCAATTAAAGTTGGAGTGATTTTTTTTTTTAATGTAGTTTGGGTTCAGCTCTGTTTTAAAAGCTCCTTCAGGGACAAACAAGCAACTCGCTTCAAACATGGCAACGTTAGAAATTATACCTCTGTCTGAATTCATGTGCTTTAAGGGGTATTTATACCACCACATGGCTGAATTCTCACAACCAAAGACATTTAGTCATTTGAGTTTATACATGTTAAACGTGTGCCTTAATAATGTAATAATCTATTGTTTCTATAGTAACCTCTCACAAAAAGGGACAACATACAGTTTATTATCGACTATATAATAATTTTATATATTGATGACATTATTATTAAATTCTCAAATATTAAATGTATTTTATGTTTCTGGAAGGAGTCTCCAGTGTCGGTGCTTTATAATGGTCAGTCAGTATTATCATTATTATCATTATTATTATTATCATTATAATAATAATAATAATAATTCTGAATAACTTTTATTACTATTATTATCATTATTCAAGTAATATAAATGCTGAATGATAATAATAAGAATAACAATAATAACTATTATTATAACTATTTATTGTATTTATTATTATTATTATTATTATTATTATTATTATTAATTCTGAATGACTATTATTATTACTATTATTATCATTATTCAGGTATTATAATAATATGAATGATAGTAATACGAATAACAGTAATAACTATTATTGTTATTATTATTATTATTATTATTATTGGTATTAATAACAATAATAGCAATACTACTACTACTACTACTAATAATAATAATAATAATAATGAGATCAGTTCTTCTAGTCATTGTTACAAAGCTGTGCTGAAGCAAAATTACATTTTATATGATTATACAAATCACAATTTTAATTGTCTTTTGGAATTTTTGTCCCGATTTCATAGATTTTTCCAAAATATATATTTGAAATAAATTAGTCCGGATTCTCATGTGAAATCTAGTCTGTATTGACATAGTGATGAACTTTTATGACCACATAAAAGAAAAAAAAATCCCATTATTTACAGCGAGGTGTGTTTACTCTGCAAAGCAGCAAGACGATTCCTATGACAACAGACCCAGCGGTGTTTATATAAGATAATAAGCCAAAGTGTGTAAGAGATAACAAGCCAAGCATTAAATGATAACTTTGTGTTTGTGCAAGAATTTGATGAGAACATGGCAACGTGGCTAATGAGGCATTATTCAGACGAGATTGGTGTTATTAGTGTTGTTTCAGACAGGCGCGAGGAAGGAGTCATGTGGTGTGAGGTTTTAGCGAGCCAAAGTTGAGTGTGTGAGATAATGAAATAAGGGAGCGTGTCCGAATAACAACAGCAGGCTTTTGTAAGGACGTAAATAAGCTCGTCACGTTGACAGCTTTTATTCAGACACATTTCACAAAGCAGGATTTTTCTCACCAGTTAAGTGATACAAGTAGGTGTAAAATTAGCATGGTTGGCCTGGTCTGGTCTGATCTGATCAGACATGAAAGCAGCCTTGATGATTTCAAAAATCCGTCGCTTGTCCCGTTGATCTTCAAACAGCGCTGACATCTGCTACATGCGGATGTTGGGGCGGAGGTGAAGGATTATTGTACGGCAGCATATTAGGGAAGTCTCTCGGGATGGATGTGGGGAAGATGATGAATGGATGTGATATTAATAATGAACAGAAATCATATTGATCCCTTTTTTAAACAGAGGAGAATAAAGATAAGGTGGTTTTCATTCTTCCTGGATGATGGAGTGAAGGGTAATCAGTATTCAGTGTGCACGGTTAGGTTTATTTCATCTCTCTCATCAGAAAAGACTCGTCCACTGAAGACAGAGTACCAGCCTCGCTTAGGATTTTAGAGAAAAATAAATACAAATGTAATAAAATACTCTCTTAAACTACCACTAATAATCAAATCTGATCACTTTAAAGTCATGAAAATCAGCTCCCTGTGTCAAAATACTGACAGCGCCCCCTACCACAAGCCTCCCATTAATTAGCCCCACCAACTCATGCACCCTGGATATAAACATGATGATTAATGGGAGGAAGAGTGAACGAACCCCACTTCAGGCAGGTAAAACCAGAGGTCCTGGATTTAGTGTATACGTGGGTTCGATCCCCACCCAGGGCAAGACACGACTGAGGGGCCCTTGAGCAAGGTACCTAACTCCCCCAACTGCTCCCCAGGTGCTGTGGTTTGGGGCTGCCCCTCACACGTAACTCAGACGCTTAAATTTGCCCATTTTTCGCCGCTTCCGACACGTCAACTTCACGAACTGACTGTTCACTTGATGTCTAATATATACCACCAGTTTACAGGTGGCATAGTGATAAGATAATCAATGTTCTTTACTGTCAGTTTTTTTGTTATGGCTGATCTGTGTGTGGTTATACAAAGTCAATCGATGATTTGTGTTTCATAGTGAAGTGGATATTTGTGCTGAGTTTATAACAAACAAACAAACAAACAAACAAAATAAGCCACATGAGCACAATGTAGAAAGTTACAAATGTAATCAAGGAAAGAAAATGAAGTGCCGATGTCCTTTCAGATCATCTAAGGTCTCAGAGAGAGAGAGTGAGAGAGAGAGAGAGACAGAGAGAGAGGGAAAGAGAGAGAGAGAGACAGAGAGAGAGAGGGAAAGAGAGAGAGAGAGAGACACTACTTCACATATAGTGTAAATTTATGTGCATTTTTATGGGCTGTTCGTTTTATTTTGTCCTTTACAATGCCTCCTAATGATTGCTATCTGCATTGCCTGAGATTTGAAATCAGTCAGATCGCCACGTCTATTTGTTTACGTGCTGTTATCTAGTCGACAAAGCCCGGCGTTATCCGGAATAAGCAGAATACTCCGGTATTAGTCATGCCGGGTGGAGGAGGAGGAGGAGGAGGAGGAGAACGAAAGAGCGCTCGCAAAAATTGACAACGTTCAAAGAAACTCAAAATGCCAAGGTGACAGACTCCTTATTTACTTCAAGTCAAACTTTTTGTCCACGAGCCGATCCTGTTCCTCGGGTAACATTTCCCGTCGTGTCACCAGGGGCAGGATGTGATTATTCCAGTTTGTACTGAGATAATGAAAGGACCCTAGGGTGAGTCTGACCTGCACAAGGCACACCATGTTCACACAATTACTCTCATAAATACAGCCTGGACGGCCTATTTTCAAGTCGAAGCAGAGCAACGACCCTGTCCCAAGGCCACCCGGGGCTGCTTCAACAACTCCTGCACAGATTTTAATGATTACAAATCACCTTTCGCCTGTGGACTGGGAAGAAATGGGAAGAGAAGCAGCCATGACTGTTGAGCAGTGAGGATACGAGATGAGCGCTTGCCAGCCAACTCCCTTTGATTTATTTATTTATTTAATCATTTAATCATTTATTTACTTATTTATTCATGTACAAATCAAACGCCTCTTTAACTTCTGCACCAGCTCGGTTACTATCCATCACCCGCCCACTGAAAGACCAGATAACCAAAATAACTTGATATTACGTAGAGGCGGAACATTAAAGTGAAAGTGAACTGTTTGCCTAATGTGTTTGCACACAGAGGAATGTGACCTCCGCATTTAACACGTCTGTGCAGTAAAACACACACCAGTGAACACTAGGGGGCAGCGAACACACTTGCCCGGAGTGGGGGGGGGGGCAGCCCCAAACCACAGCGCCCGGAGAGCATTTGGGGGAGTTAGGTGTCTTGCTCAAGGGCACCTCAGTCGTGTCATGCCCTGGGGGGGGTCAAACCAGGGAGCTTCTGGTCATGAAACCAGTTCCCTAAACACTAGGCCATGGCTGGCCCCGTATAGGCCACGGCTGCCCTCCACTAGGCCACGGCCACAGCATGCCTTGCCAAGTCGTTTTAAAACAATCCAATTGTCATTCGTCAGACTTTTTAAACTTCTGTTTTCTTCTTCTTTTTCTTCTTTTTCTTCTTCTGCTTGAATGCTTGGACAGAATCTCAGGTGAAATTAAACAGCTGTAAGAACCGATATTTCACAGACAGAAACAATAATTGTGTAAGAAAATGTCATCAGTCTCAATATTTTCCAAACTTAGAAATAAAGATGATGACAGATGTTTCATGGCTCATGCAGCAAATCTTCAATTTATTTAGTTGTGACAGAGGAGGGCGAGTTCCTCTGATGTTTGACAACACACACGCACACACACGCACACGCACACACACACACGCACACGCACGCACACGCACACGCACGCACACACACGCTTTCTGCAGTTAAATGGAGAAAATATCCATTACTTCCTACAAGAGCATCACAACAGTGTCTTCCTCCATAATTATGGGTGTGGTCTTTTCCAGGATGACTCCGCCCCTATTCTCATGGCACGATGCCTCACTGAATAGGTAGAGGACTATAAATTTAATGCTATGCTATCTTCTTTTCTTTACTGTTACTCTCACCAGAGGGGCAGCTGTGGCCTAGTGGTTAGGGAACCGGTCTCGTGACCCGAATGTCACGGGTTCGATCCCTGCCCAGGGCAAGATGCGACTGAGGTGCCTGTGAGCAAGGCACCAAACTCCCCGAACTGCTCCCTGGGTGCTGTGGTTTAGGGCTGCCCCCCTGCTTCATGCAAGTGTGTTCACTGGTGTGTGTGTGTTTCACTGCACGGATCCAGGACAGTTTCAGAAACGTGTACTTTATACACCAGGAAGCTGCTCTGGTCACATGTAGTGTTATGTAAAGATCTCATTAAGACACAATATACTGTATATAAATATTACAAACACCTATAAAACATCTGTTCAGATTAGTGCACTGTATCCCGTCCTTCTGTTTTTCCTTTACATGAATACAAAATGACTTGGACCTGGTTTATACTTCACCGGTTCTTACGAGCTGTCATACGCAAGGGTGCAATCTTAGATTAGCGCTCAGACCCTGACACTGTCAATCTGCCCCTGCTGGACCCTCAACCCTCACCTGCTCAGTGGTACGTACAAATCAGATGAATAAAATGTAGGTCTCTGTAGATAAGAGTATACAGGCGTGTGATAGGCGTGTGGCATAAAAGTAAACTTACTTTAATTACCTTTGTTTGCTAACAGGCGTGTCATGTGCTCTACTGCCCCCTGCTGTTCACCTTGGTATTGCACTGTGAAAATGCTAAGTATGTGCGCTGCAGGACAGGACATGCACGGTATGCATAGGGACATTTTCATGCACTACTTT
>JAOVVF010000019.1:19920195-19930817 GCA_028565595.1 Duopalatinus emarginatus
AGACGTGTGTGGTGGTCCATTGTCCTGTTAGAAGAGGACAAACCCATCAGAATGAATACAGGACATGAACAGGTGGAGGTGTCCCAGGGGTCTGGAGGTGTCCCAGGGGTCCAGTGGAATGACAGTTAAACAAACCCCACATCGTTATGGAGACGCCACCAGACTGTGTATTTTGCATAAACTCGTCTGTATCAGTTTTTCTGGCACTTCAGTGAACATTAGTGTGATTTTTTTTTTCAGCACAAAGTTTCCATAGAAGCCTTTTTCTTTGAAAAGTCCTTGAAGTTGAAGAGTCAGGTGGCACGACCATTAAAAATAAAATAATAAAAACTGCATTATTAGGTAACGGCTGTCACTGGAACCACTTATGTTTTGCATTACATTGATTTTTTTGCATGATTTTGTTTCTTTTAATGAAATATTTGACTTTACACTAAATGAATATTTTGTAATTAATCCAAATACACTATGTTTTACAGTAACATGCAGTTGCGCCACATGACATTTTCTCCCTGAACGAAATAATGCCACTTTCATCCCTCCAAAGCTGCTGCTCCTGTCTCCGTAATAAATTTGCTAATACTTAAATGCGCTACTGTTAAGAGAACAGTGTGCACAAAGCGTAATCCATCATTGAACTTGAGTACACATGCTAATTGCTTTGCCCTCTTTAAGCACAGATTGTTAAAATTAATGGAGAATAGAATTCCGCGCTCGAGTCTAGCAGCGTTCTGCCTCCCACCACAGCATCCAGTACACCATCATCTTATTCAGCGGGAAATCTAATCTGCGATGCTGCGTGCACTGTAATTCCTCTTCACCTCGTTACAATGGAAGCTAATCAATGTCTTGAAACAGGAAGTAGTTTGGGAGGAAAAAGATGCCTTGCTTATTTAAACAGGATCTCTGAGGATATGCACAGAAAAGTAATTGGGAGACAAAGTGAAGTCCTTTTTATGAGGACAGTGGCTCCCACGAGGACGTGACTAAAACTCTAATTCGGAGCGCTAAAGAGTTTCCCGCTGCTTATTGTTTTCATTTCTCTTCACGCGAGGGTGTGTTTGGGGGTCTGGGCGACCTGTTTCTTATTCTCAGGCAATTCTCTGTTCTGAGCTGCTGATTGTTTTAGAGATGTTTAATATTCAACAAGGTCATCAAAGTGCTAATCAAGTCTACTAGCTTCGGTGTTTGCGAAATAAAACAAGATGCACATGCAACCTGGCTGCAACAACAAAAAAAAAACAAAAAAAAAACTAATTAGCCTAGCAACCTGACGCTGCTTAATAGAATCTGTTTGACGTTAGCTAAAATGTCAAACGTCTGGTTGCTGTTATGCATTAGCGCTAAAAGACTGAGCGCGCAGTTGAGCAGTTTCTAGAAGAGCAGTACGGCCCAGGGTCCTGTAAGTTGCTAATTAATGCTAACGATTCTTGCTAATTAGCCTGCAGCGAGTGTACGTTCCTATTTAATGCAGACTTTGAATAATCTCTATACTGAAGAGAAATTGAGAGCCTACATATCTCTTGCTTAGCATTTGTTGTTTACAACATTCGATGTTTTACAGTTAGAACTTCAAGGACGTTGTGACACTAAAAGCCGGAATGTTATTTAATCAAATGATCTGTTTATTATACTGAGGCGACTCATCAGAAAGAAAACATATAGCTATGGAGTGATATGTACCTGACTCCATGATTACATTTTGTAGGTGAGTTATGTGGCTTTGTTTAAGTGTTATACTGTAAATGAGGAATGTAAGCTAACTAGCTAGCTGTGTTCGTGAAATTCGTTAGTTAGCGTACCAAACTTCAGACTGCTACCATAGTTAGCTACTTGGCTTAAAAAAGGTGGCTGCAAATACGAAGGTAAAAATGATCGTTCTTGTCAACCAGAACTGTCTTCTGATAGATTGTAAAAAATGTCCGACTGGATGCTATGTTTTATTATCTTGAAATTCTTGAAGCCTATTTGAATTTCCGCTTTATTATTTTATATATTTTTGTTGTGGATGTGAACAGAGACTCAGACACTCGGGCACTGATAACATCACAGTATTTATCTTAAGAGACGTCCACACCACCTTCTTCACCTGCTCTGTGTTGAGACATGAGCGTTGATATGAGAGAAAGAAAGAAAACAGTTGCAGTAAATTAGTTAGTGTGAAAAAGTCGGCGTGTTCTCGGAGCTGCCGTACAGAAACGCGGACAGAACCGAGAGTGTGATACAAACCGCTCCTGAACACTGCTGATGAAGTTACAGCAGAATTACAGACTACAGTTAGTAATAATTAATAATAATAAATAATTATTGGTAGCCTATTGGACTGTCGATCTTATTTATTTATGCCTCTTTGTTTGTGATGTGTAATTTTTTTAGCTTTATTTCCTTTGAATTATTGTATAATGTATATTGATTTACTATATAATTTGACATACTGCTTGTATTTTTTTCCTTTCTTTAAAAAACAAAAATGAAAATAAAACATTACCTCTGTGTGATCTCCTTACATCACATTTCATGTACGTTGTTACAGTCCAGCATTAAATGTTAGTGTAGAAGGTATCGATTGATGCTGCTTGTTAGATTTCATCCTGAAGGTAATAGTGAGGAGGTGAAGAACGGCTCCGGCTGAATCAGGTTTTATCATCGTATTTAAAGTGCTGCATTGTTCACAGGAAAGTTCTATTTAGACATAAGACATGAATCAGCTCCAGAAGTGCCTATAAACGCAGTGCTGCCTTGTAATGCAGACTGTGAAAACCATCAATAACCCCTCTGGGGGAATGTTTGGCTCAGGAACATGCGGTGCGGTCATGAAAAGGTGGAATTGCAGCCATTATTACTCTGTGCATAAAGTGTCGTCGGAGCTGCTGCTTCAGGAAGGGGCAGTGGTCAAGGCCGGGTTACAAAGAGGATGTCGGGAACCTGATCGCAATGGAAATGTGAAATACGGAGGAATGCAGACGTCAGAGAGATTGTGACGGAATCCGAAGGTTGTGTTGGTGGCAAACAAAGCAGGCTACCAGGTTATTGGATGGTTTGTTGCCACGGCCTGTGAGCTCTATAATCCAGTCGTGTAAAAATAATAATAATAAAAATACTTCTGTTCTTGTCTGGTTTTGGGACAGTTTGATGTACTAGCGCCCTCTCAAGGACAGTTTCAGTTCACGTTTCCAAGCTGGGTCTACACCTATCATCTGACAATAAATGACCAAACGTGGAGACTGAAGACTTCTACAACAACCAGAGGCAGTGCAGAAATAAGCAAAATAAAAAAATAAAATAGAAAATTCATTATGAACAAATGGGCAGCCGTGGACTTGGTCTTATTAGGGAACCGGTCTCCAGAGAACAGAAGGTTGCGGGTTCGATCCCCACCCAGGGCAAGACATGACCGAGGAGCCCTTGAGCAAGGCACATAACTCCTCCAACTGCTCCCCAGGTGCCGTGGTTTGAGCCTCACCCCCCCCCCCCACTCTGGGCAAGTGTGTTCACTGCCCCCTAGTGTTCACTGGTGTGTGTGTTTTACTGCATGGACGGGCTAAATGCGGAGGTTGCGTTCCTCACAGCAGACAAATAGTTCACTTTCACTTTCACTTGGTAAAGTGAAGTGTTTATTTTATTCGTCATCTGTTTTGACAGGTGTACTTTCAGTGTGTTGAGTCCTGCTGAATGAACTTAAATAGTAAAGACTGGAATAAATAAATGATGAACCCCTTGGTGCTCCTGCCAACACCCTCAGGGAGAGACGGAGCATCCCTGCAACGGCCCCAAGTGCTGCTGGCATTACTGTATAAAAGCTTTCCCAAGAAAACAGCATTTTCCTGATGGATGTCAGAGCTGCGCTTGATGGGGAAAAAAAAGACAGGAAGTCCTGCTAAGCCGGTTAGGAACCTCTCAGGAACCGAGATCTTTCTGTTAGATTGCACGGCAATACGAGTGAAACCAAAACGATGTCGGTTATGTAACCGGCGCATAATGCGTCCATGAGAATGTGTCAGACATAATAGCAGATTAATTATTTATTCAAACACGCCATCAAGCCTCTTTATGTGAGGGTTAGATTTAATTACATTTGCCCCTGTGCCAACTCAATCTACATACACAATAGGGTGCTTAGGTTATTAGATGTTGCAATCAAATGTATGTTTACCTCATTTAGCCCAGCAGACCTTCTGCAAATCTGCATTGCAAACTTCAGTTCATTTACATCATCCGACTGGATCACAAGAAACTCCATATCTGAACCCTAGCATCAGATCAAATTCACGGTTCTCTTCATTTGGACCGGACTGACAGGGAGGTCACGTCCGAAGCTTCTGGGAGAAAGAAAGTCCATAATCATTAGCATTAGAGCATACAGGATGTTTGTACTTCGCCTCTGTGACGCATGTAATGCTTTTATTTGTTCTATCAGCAGCAGCTCAGGGTCACGGTGCCTTAGATATGCTGATATCATTACATTTTGGGAACTAGAACCGAATATGCTCATCAGAAATAATTGCAGACTGGTGCACAGAAAAACGACAGGTCCTTCAGAATTCACTCAGGAGTCGGTGGTATTGGTTTGAAGTCCAGTGAGGGTAGGATGGGGTGTGATTGGTCAGAATTCAGTGAGAGGATCGGTCGGTAGTCCTTTGAGAGAGGTGGGATTGAAGTGAAGTAAAGTGATAGTGATAGTGATAGTGAAGTGATTGACCCACTGTGCTGGCACACAAAGGAGCGTGACCTCCGCATTTTACTCATTCATACAGTAAAACCAGGGGTGTAGATTTGGTCTTGACATTGGTGGGGACCCAACACCCCCAGCCCCCACCCCCCAATGGGCACATTATTTATTTATTTGTTTGTTTGTTAATTTGTTTTTCACTGAGGTGCCCTTGAGCAAGGCATCTAACTCGCCCAACTGCTCCCCTGGCGCCATGGTTTGGGGCTGCCCCCTGCTCCGGGCAAGTGTGTACACTGCCCCCTAGTGTTCACTGGTGTGTTTGTTTCACTGCACGGATGGGTTAAATGTGGAGGTCGTATTCCTCCTTGTGCAAGCACCCCCCCAAATGGGTGCATTATTTATTTATTTCTTTATTTATTTATTTGCTTATTTGTTTATTTATTTATTTTCACTTTTCTGCGTCATAAAATCCGCGATTTCTCGGTCAAATGATGTCGCTGTCTCTATGGAAACGCACGCTCAGAGTGCAACTACGGTGTGGAGCAGGTGACAAAAAGCTGTTTTATTAAACACGTAGCCGCGGCTATCTGTACAAACTCAGAAATGATCAGAGTTCACCTCCAAGTTCAGCGAAAAAGAGGAGGTAAATCTGCCTGTTATTTTCGCTGAGGGCATCTGAGAACAACGCAGACATGGTCGTGACAGGAATAAATTTACAGAGGACCCTACGTATAACAGAGTTATCCCTGGACCGGTCTCGCATATGACTCTTCTCCTGACAACGAGATTTAAACCTTTCTGCAAGAGAAAGAGAAAGAGACCTTGGCCGATTGTTTTTTTTTTGAGGGATCAAATTATTGGTGGGGACAATTCAGTAATTGACGGATATTGCTCACCTCCGTCCATGCTAATTCTACGCCCTTGAGTGAAACACTAGGTGCCTTGCTCGAGGGCACTTCAGACACGTCAGGGGATCGAACCTGCAAACTTCCGCACTCACAGCTGCCGGTGCTTTAAGAGAGGGTGGAGCGTGTGTGACTGGTCTGAATGTTTTTAGGGCTAGAGGTGAGATAGTAATATTGAATGTGGGTAGACGTTACGCCATGACCTGCCGTTGTCTCTTTGGTTTTTTTTTCTAGTGTGAAAATGTTGAGTAGTTGTTTACTACAGGCCATTTAAGATTATTTCTTTTTGGTTAATTTGTAAAGACCAAATAAACCAAGTTAGCAGGTCGGATTTAACCTGTTCGATCGCCGGTTATGTGTGAATAATATGGTGAGCATCTGTCAAATGAATAAACGTGAATAAAGTGCTTAACACATTTCCATTTGGTTTGTATAGGCAACAAAAGCACCGTCCTTTTATAAAAAACATGAACGAGTCGATGACGGTAGGACAGATTTCTAAGCATCTTTAGAATGTCTATAGTCCACTGGTTGTAGGATGGTAGCGTGAATGCGAGGTAATGAAGCGTGCATTAGTGCATAAGTTCTGTACTGTACTGCCTCGGAGAGTAATGTACGGTGAACTGCTACACAAAACAACCTTGAAAAGTCAAAGCGGTTTTTATTTCCTAAAATAAATATCTGATGGGAAAAAAAGGAGGATTTTAAATGAATGAACCTGGACGTCTTTGCTTCCTGTCGCATGAAATACACCGTCCTCAGTCTGGCCAAATGTGATGAGGGGGAAAAATGAAGATGCTTTCAAGTGGCTGCGCCGGTGCTCTCGGAGTGAATGAGTCACTCGGACGTGTGTGTGATTTATCACACAAAATGGACGCGTTGTTTATAAGTAGATGTTGTGAAATACTAAGAGACGGAACACATGCTTATTATGATGTTTGTAGATTATTCTGTAATGTAGTGCAGACACTTTATTCCATCACCTCCACACTTTTTATATCATTCAGTATTTGTCCAATCTTCAGTGATGGACGCTGGCTTTCAGCAGACCAACCTGATGGTTTGGGAGACCATGATTGTATTTATTTCAGTTACTGTAGTCTTCCTGTCAGGTCAACACCAAGTCTTGCCATGTTCTTCTGACCTTCATTCATTACAGACGTGTTTCTACCTACAGGATCTTTCTCAGAAAATTCAAGGAGATTTCTGAAATACTCACTCCAGCCAATACAGCACCAACATCCACACCACCAAGTCAGTCAATTCACATTTTCCCCATTCCGATGTTTCACTGCTGAGCTCTTGACCTTTACCTCGGTGACTTTTCGAATTGTGCTGTTAAGCCATTGGCTAATTAGGTAATTGCATTACATTCGTGAGACACAATTTATAATTCTGAGGTTTAAACTTGCTTCTGGTCGTCTGTGAATTTCTCACTTGTAATTTGACTTCTGCCAAATCAATAAATGTTGCATTTACGTTTATTCATTTAGCAGGTACTTTTATCCAAAGTGACTTACAAATGAGGCAGAAACCGATCCAAGGTTCTCGCTGAACTCGGCCCAGGAATACTTAAGGATCCAGATGATTCTGGTTCTGAGACTGGAGCCGAAAGTTTTCTACTTGTTTGTGCAGATCTCAGACTGCAACACTACAACTGCCCATGGCCACTTGTATGGTTCAGTATTTACAGCCTTGGTATGTAATAATGTACAAACTTAAAACATGTACAAAAAAACCCACCAGGAAATAAACACAGATAAAGGCAAAGTCTTTATTATATATTTACTTTACACATCTTTTCACCAGCTGGGTCTATTAACCTTTAATTAATCTGATGTAATATTAGTAATGATGCCCTGCCAGAATGATTACAGCAGCAGATAAATTGATTAAACTCATCTCGAAGAAAGACGCGTACAAATTAATTAATTATGCTCATTAATTAATACTAATGCTAATTTCAGCCTGCCGGTTTAATATCAGGTTTGCTGCCTGGAGTCAGGTTTGCACTCAGCATATACATCCATCCATCTGGTGCAGTAAGTACCAGTAGGTCGGATCAGGACCAGGATCAGGATCAGGATCTCATGGTCATCGAGTCTATCTAGAACTCGTACTAGTAAGCGGTCTCCAGTCTGATTCGCTCATTCACACCTTGCTATAATACAGCGTAGCTAACACTTCTGCAGGTATTTTACGAGTATAAAGCATCCAAACATGCACAATAATCACCTGCCAGATTCCACCACCCGGCAGCCTCCTTACCGCATGACGGATACCGACTGACGAGCCTGAACTTTAACACATGCTTCTTCTGAGACACTTGAAGCTCCAAGTTTACACGGCTATGAGAAAAGAGCTATCCGCCCTCTTCCACATACACAAGTAAAAAAAGATCTGCTTAGGGCCCCATAAAGGCTTGGGCCGGCCCTGATTGACGGGGTTCCGTGTGGCGTCTCAGCCGTGAGGTCAATCCCAGCATTCAGCACTGCACAGGTGTTGATTATTTACATTTTTGGGGGCTTTGTCAGTAACAATTTGAGCATTTTTAGTGCACACAGGGACTTGTTAGCGGGGGGGTTGTGTCACCTCTGCCCATTGGTTTGGTTTGTATAGCCCGATGGTAACTCTATTAGCTCAGTAAACGAGTCAGTGTCTAACTACAGTGTCTCAGTAATCTGCATTCTGAAGAGACAGACCCCATGCTGTAAAAATAACACGATCTGGTTGCACTTCTTCCTTGAACTACAGTTTTAAACTCGATCCAGGACAGACACTGATTCTGTCCAATCAGATTTAACGTCTCTCTGTGACGTCTCTCTGAGCCTATATTAGTTTATAAAGACATAAGGCCACACAGCAGAAAAAATACATCCGCTTTCCTGCCGGGACACGATATCCTGACCAGCGACGTGACAGAAAAATGTCTGGTCTCTTGTTGTCGGGCTTGAAATGATGACAAGGAGCGTCCTTAAAGCTGACTGGATAAATAGCTTTGATTATCCAGGATCATCAACACAGAAGTTGCAACCCGAGGAAATCAGACCATCCGTAAAAACACAGCTAATTAGTTACTTAAGTTTTATTTATAGCTGAAAATCCGCAGTTGATATTTCCTCAATCAGCAACCGGACCGGTTTTATTCATTCTGATTAAAAGACAGTTAATTACACACCATCTTCTTTTTTTTTATCTCTAATAACTGCTTTGTGTTTAATTACAACACCAAGATTCCCCAAACCTTTTCCCTGAGAGAGTCTTCAGCACGCCCCCCCTCCCCCCTCCCCCTGAGCCGTCTCTGTGATTAATGAATTCAAATCAAGAAATACAGAGTTTTCCATTCACTCACCCAGGACTCGTAATCTCTCCGCTCCCACCACCACCTCATGATCGTCAGCCGAGAAAAGCAGCTTTCCTGTGCTTGACTTCACCTCCAACATCCTGCCCCGTGCGTGAACTCCGTGAGAACCTGACACAGGATTAGAGAATCGACTCCTTTTAATTACACCTCCACATGAAATATTAAATTCCCCTATTGATTCCATTAATAATACAACATCAGATTAAGGAAGAGTGGAGCGGAGTTTACCGATGAATAGAGAGAGAGAGAAAAAGAGAGAGAGAGAGAGATGTGGAGGGACAGAGCTATAGAGGATAGATAGAAAAACATGAAGAGAGAGAGACAGAGGGAAAGATAGAGAGAAAGAGAAAGACAGAGAGCTGAAGAGATGGACAAACAAAGTGAGAGACAGATAGAAAGTGACAGATTGACTGACACATTCAGAGAGAGACAGAGACAGACAGATAGACTGAGACAGAGAGAGAGAGAGAGAGAGAGAGAGCTAGAGTGATAGACAAACATAAAGAGAGAGACAGACAGACAGATAGACAGACAGACAGATAGATAGATAGATAGATAGATAGATAGATAGATAGATAGATAGATAGATAGATATACTAAGACAAAGAGAGACAGGGTGAGAGAGAGTGATAGACAAACATAAAGAGAGAGATAGAGAGAGAGAGAGAGACAGACAGACAGACAGATAGACTGAGACAAAGAGAGACAGAGTGAGAGAGAGTGATAGACAAACATAAAGAGAGAGAGACAGACAGACAGACAGATAGACTGAGACAAAGAGAGACAGAGTGAGAGAGAGTGATAGACAAACAGAGAGACAGGACAGAGAGGTGGAGAGAAAGATACAGACAGGAAGGTGATTTCAGCTCTTCTGCTTTTTATTACGAGTGAAAATAAAATGATGAGGATGTTGGACAGATGAGACAGATGTTGTTTTTACTATTTCATAAAGAAAGACTTTAGTCTTATTTCAGGTGGGATTACAAACAATCTCTAACTAACCTGTAACTAACAGAAATCCTGAGTAATAACACTGAGTGGGTTTCAATAATAATAATAATAATAATAATAATAATAATAACACTGAGTGGGTTTTCAATAATAATAATAATAATAATAATAATAATAATAATAATAATAATAATAATAATAATAATAATAATAATAACACTGAGTGGGTTTTCAATAATAATAATAATAATAATAACACTGAGTGGGTTTCAGTAATAATAATAATAATAATAATAATAATAATAATAATAATAATAACACTGAGTGGGTTTCAGTAATAATAATAATAATAATAGTAATAACACTGAGTGGGTTTCAACAATAAAAAACAGATTAAAATAGAAAAGCTGAAATTTTATTAGTGGTTTAATGAAATAACAAACCAGGTTTTTCAAACCCTTAACAAGTCGATGACACTCTACAGTAACCTGAGACACTCTGGGTAGATAGACAAATGAATGAATGAATAAATAAATAAATAAATAAATAATAGCAGCACTGGGCAATTAACTGGAAAAAAAAACAGGGAAAAAAACCTGCTGGTTTTCGATAATTGGCTTTTCCACTGAGCCATAAATAATGTAATGTAATGTAATATAATAAAATTTAAAATAATGTAATATAATAAAATTTAAAATAATATAATATAATGTAATATAATATAATGTAACAT
>JAOVVF010000019.1:19951203-19968703 GCA_028565595.1 Duopalatinus emarginatus
GTGCGAGTGTAAGAGAGAGTAAGAACGTGTGAGTGTAAGAGAGTGTGAGCGAGTGAGTGTAAGAGAGAGTGTGAGCGTGTGAGTGTAAGAGAGAGTGTGAGCGTGCGAGTGTAAGAGAGAGTGTGAGCATGTGAGTGTAAGAGAGAGTGTGAGCATGCGAGTGTAAGAGAGAGTGTGAGCGTGTGAGTGTAAGAGAGAGTGTGAGCATGTGAGTGTAAGAGAGTTTGAGTGTAAGAGAGAGTGTGAGCATGTGAGTGTAAGAGAGTTTGAGTGTAAGAGAGAGTGTGAGCGTGCGAGTGTAAGAGAGAGTAAGAACGTGTGAGTGTAAGAGAGTGTGAGCGAGTGAGTGTAAGAGAGAGTGTGAGCGAGTGAGTGTAAGAGAGAGTGTGAGCATGTGAGTGTAAGAGAGAGTGAGAGCATGTGAGTGTAAGAGAGAGTGTAAGCATGTGAGTGTAAGAGAGTTTGAGTGTAAGAGAGAGTGTGAGCGTGTGAGTGTAAGAGAGAGTGTGAGCGTGCGAGTGTAAGAGAGAGTAAGAGCGTGTGAGTGTAAGAGAGTGTGAGCGAGTGAGTGTAAGAGAGAGTGTGAGCATGTGAGTGTAAGAGAGAGTGTGAGCGTGTGAGTGTAAGAGAGAGTGTGAGCATGCGAGTGTAAGAGAGAGTGTGAGCATGCGAGTGTAAGAGAGAGTAAGAACATGTGAGTGTAAGAGAGTGTGAGCATGCGAGTGTAAGAGAGTGTGAGCATGCGAGTGTAAGAGAGAGTGTGAGCATGCGAGTGTAAGAGAGAGTAAGAACGTGTGAGTGTAAGAGAGTGTGAGCGAGTGAGTGTAAGAGAGAGTGTGAGCATGCGAGTGTAAGAGAGAGTGTGAGCATGTGAGTGTAAGAGAGTTTGAGTGTATGAGAGTTTATGTAAAAGTGTGTGTGAGTGTGTGACTGTGTGACTATCTTTCTTTCTCTCTCTCTCTTTCCCTCTCTCAGCTCCCTCTCTCTACTGTACTCTCTCACTCTCTCCGTCTCTTAGCTCTCCCTCTCTCTCCCTCTCTCTCTCTCTCTCTCTCTCCTGTATTGTTTATTCAGTGAAGGAAGCCTGATATTTTATCAATGACTGAAATAAAACAGTGGGAATCGATCAGACTCCCAGCATATGAAACACCTGTTCTCAGCGTAGCTCGTTTTCCTGCCAGATCCGCCTCGGTGTGTTGGCAGTTCACCAAACTCACGCTGTCACACAACACGGCATCCTGTCACTTATTTTCCTTCACCTCCGAGTACAGAGACACAAACATGCTCAGCTTATGGAGGAGCAGAAACTCAACCCCAGGCATATGGTATAGAGTTTATTTATAGGACGTCTGCTTTTATTTCCAATCGGAATAAATCGGAAGGCAGAAGGCTGTTTAGTGTGTAGTACATCTAAGATACACAACCAGTGTGTCTGAAGTGTGAAGATTCCTAAAACTCTGACCTTTAGCTTAAAGCTATCAGGCTATTTTCTGCTAACTGGATTCTCTCCCAGATCTCTAATAACTACAAGCCCTCAGGATAAGTGTGTGGTTCTGGGATGAAATGAATGAAAAACGAGTCTTATTTACTGTGAGGGGAAAAATAAACCTTTGGTAGTGGTAACACCATTGGCTCCCATGTAAGAGACCTGGGTTCGAATCCCGGTCTGGGCAGCTGGTCTGTACTACACCAATAAGGGTCCTTGGGCAAGACCCCTAACACTACATTGTGATACCACCTGTAATACCAGTAACATTGTAAATCGCTCTGGATAAGAACGTCTGCCAAAATGCCATAAATGTAAATGTCAATGTAAGTGAAGTGAAAGTGAAGTGATAGGCCTATTGTGGTTGGACACAACTCTGCATTCAACTCATTGGTGCGGTGAAACACGCAGTAGTAAACGCAGACATCAGAGAGCGGTAAGTACAGTTAACCGGAGCGGTTGACAGACCCTATAGGGGAGACCAGGGACAGCTGTAACATGGGACGGTTGTAACACCTTGAATTCCTCCAATCAGAAACAAGTTAGAGTGATGACACTCACTGTACACAGGTTCAGTTAGACCGTCTTGTTGCTAACCAAAAGGAGCCACATTTGAAAGTCCCAGAGGCTGACTGTATTTAAATCAATTCTACAGCCTAGACATGTTTCATAAAACCACTTAAATATGTTGTTTCAGTAGTCAACACGTTGATGTTTATAATATAGCAGATTGCCTATTCCAGTGTAAATCATTTTTGATTTATTGGGAAAATTACAAAAAGTGTTACAACCTTTCTTGGTCTCCTCTACACTGGGCCCGGGGGCAGCCGGGGGGGTTTAGGTGCCTTGCTCAAGGGCACTTTAATTGTGTAGTGTCTGTACAGGGGACTCGAACCTGCAACCTTTTGGGCAAAGACCTGTTCCCTACTCTAAAGCCACAGCTGCCACTTTAAACATGACTGTACATTTTGTGAAGAATAAATAAATAAATAAATAAATAAATAAATAAATAAATGCTGGATTTGGACAGGGTAAAACTGGACAGGGTGAAATTTGACAGGGTGAAGCTCAGCTCGGTGAAATCAGACATGGTGAGAGATCTGTAAATAACTGCAAGCCTATAAATAAGATCCCTGTGGAAAAGTGTGCGGTTGTGGGATTATGAAAGAGAGACGGTCTTATTTACTGCGAGATGTGGAGAAAGGAGAGAAAACAACTGACCCTGTGCTTTCTTTTCCCAGGAGAGCTGGAAGTGTAAGAGCTGAGTACATGTCCACAGAGGAGTGAGCTCAGAAGGTCACAATGTTCTGTCACTCGTTTACAACTCCATACGTCTTAAATTACATTAAAGTACTAATCACTGCTTATGAATGACTAATTATTTTTAAAAGATCATATCATGTTAAATAAACAGACTACGTTTAAAACGTATTTAAAAAAGACGTTTTATGAGCGTGGGGCAGCCCCAAACCACAGCACCCGGGGAGCAGTTAGGGGAGTTAGGTGCTTTGCTCAAGGGCACCTCAGTTGTGTCTTGCCCTGGGTGGGGATCGAACCCGCGGCCTTCCGGTCACGAGATAAAAATAGTTCTTAATTAGACTGGAACATTTTTAATGTCAAGTGGCACAACCAATGGAAAACTAGAAACGTTGTTTTATAATAAAACTATTTTATTTGATGCTATTTATGAAAATGCTAGAAAAGGCCAAAACAATTACAGGCATTCAAACAGACGCCTGTAGATTAAAATGAACAGCAGGGACAAGACCCTAAACACCAGTCTATGTTTTTAAAGATCTGGTTGTACCACCTGACTAGTGAAGTCGAAAAAACTTCACTTTTATAAACACTTTTATATATATTTTTTATAAATACGATTTGCTCAAATTAAAAACATACATTACATCAAAGACTTTTTTATTAATAGAAGCTAATTTTTTTCCCCTTTAACTCCTCTATGTAAAGCGTCCTTGGGATTTTAAAATGCATTAAATTGAAGTAATATAAGTAAATAAATAATATGACAGTTGTTATTGTTGTTGTTGTTTAATCATTAATTATTAGTTTAAAACACTCAGCGACTAGCAAACAATCAGAACTAAAAAAAAAAGTGTAGGTACTATGTATCTATACTATATATACTATATATCTTAACTTACTTTTTATATATATAAAGTAATATATAATTTTCTTATTCCATTTTATTTTATTCTATTGTATTTCTTTTATCTATTCTTATCTGGGTTATATTCTGTGGACGACAGTCATTAGCATTTCACTGCATGTTTGTACCATGTATGACTGAGCATCTGACAAATAAAACTTTGAATCTTGAATCATTTTGAAGATGTGTGTGTTATAAATACGAGCCATGTTAGGTGTAATAATATATAATCACTTCGATACATTGCATGAGTTTGGTCACTCTTAAATCCTTATTTAACACATCCACAATATCCAGCACTACATGCCTCCAGATTTTTCCAGATCTTTTTTTTTTCCCGTATTATACACTGGCCCATGAGAGTAAAGCAGGACCCTCAGCACGCCTGGCTGTGAAGATACGAAGGACAGCCGTGTTGTTGAACTCACGTGGTTTAACTCGCCAAGGTTCTCCTAGCTCCGCATTCTGCTAGAACATGCCGAGGGACCCCGAACTCCAGAGCATTTTAGAAAATATGTGAGAAAGGTAGAATAAATAGTGTATAGCCGGAGGAAGCTGGAGTCTGACTGGAGATGATGATAAAAAGAAAGTGAGAATAGTTTATGTTAGAAGTTTTTCCTTTGCTTTCCTCAACTTCAGCACAGGCCTGGAAATCAATCCAAGGCTGACACTGGAGACGCCGTTTACTTCTGAGTCAGTAGCAACAGACAGACAGACAGACAGACAGACAGACAAACAGTCAGACGGACAGATGGACAGATAGAAACCCGAGTCCTCTGACGTCCTCTTATTCTCATCCTTTACAATCCAATATAATTTAATGCGCTAATCACAGAAATATCGCGGCTAGAACATCTTACAGCGCCTGGTGATTTTTCATGGGCTAACCGGTCAGTGGAATCCGTCCCTGCCAAGCCCTGCTGTTAATTATTTATAGCAACACAGCCGCCACGGGGCCGGGAGTAATTGCAACCAAATGCAGAGCAAACGCAGGGCAACAGAAGCGTCTGAAAAAGTCAGACACGAAGTGGAGGAGGGGACGAAAACCTTTTGTCAGAACTTTTGGCACTTTGGAGTTTCACTTTGGCATGAGATAGTAATATAATCTCACTTCAGGATCCTCCTCCAAGATCATGACTCAGACCTAAAATAAACCAAGCAGGCAGGAAAATCGAGGTCCTGGCAAAGCAGAAAAAGAAATCTTTCCCAGTCAAGGCAACGAAGCAGCAAAGTCGACTTCCTGTCAACCTACATGTTATAGAAAAAACAAAGAAGAATCCAGGATCCAGGAACTTACCATCCTGCTCTGCTGTAAGTCTCCAGTCCGAACTCCCAGGCAGTCGGGGTGTGTCAGATAATACACAATAATACGTGATTGGCTCCTCAAAATCGCAGCATGAGGCCTCTCTGTCTCTCTCACACACTCTTTTTCCTCTCTCTCACACTCTCACACACTCTCTCTCTCTCTCTCTCTTTCCATGCACTCGCTCCCTAAACCCCCCCTCTAACTTTTCCAATAACACACAGGCTTGGCCAAGTCCCTGCCCCGTGCCTGGAGGAATTCCCTGGACTCTGCACACGCCGTAGATATCCGTGTGGACGCAAGCCTTGCCACCATGTGGGGAAAAAAAGAAAGAGAGAGAGAAAGAAAGAGAAAAAAAGGAGCAGTGGCTAAATTCTGCACTCCTCTGTTACATCCCCCTGTTGCCTGGTCAGATTTATATACAGGACACACATGTGGAGAGGGAAGGAAGGGGAGGGGGGGGTGATCTTTTGGTGACCCTTGTCTATATATATGTGTGTGTGTGTGTGTGTGTGTGTGTGTGTGCGTGTGTGTGTGTGTGCTCTCTCACCGGATGAAAAGCTGGTGAAAAAATACACACTCTACCTCCGTGTTAATATGCCTGCAGAGGAAAACAGGCACTAAAACCTCCTTTTCCTTTTTATTTTTCTCCACACGGAAGTGTGAAGTCGAAAGGCTGATAAATAACAGTAATCACTGCGTGCCATTTTAAGGTACAACATTACAACAAAGCACCTGGACTCTGTCTGTGTGTGTGTGTGTGTGTGTGTGTGTGTGTGTGTGTGTGTGTGTGTGGAATTTACACAGGGGATTCTCAGTATTGACGTATTGGAATAAGATGGGGGGAAAATAACCTCATTGCAATATTCCCAGGTCTGAGTCCAGTGTAATCCAGTGAGAATACTGAGAGAATGAGGAGATAGATAAATAAATAAATAAATAAATAAATAAATAAATAAACCGACAGACAGTATAATCCAGATGAAGAACTAATAGGAAACTTGGGCATGACACCACTATGAGTTTGAAGTCCAGAGTCGGAAGCTTTAGATTCCGACAGCATCTCCATCTACCGTTTCCATAGTAATAAGACATTTATTGGGACTTAACATCATCTAAAACTAATAATAAAAGATTTAAAAAGAAGACACGTATAATCGATAATGTGGTGATGTTTTCTGTTAGGTTTATATGGCGTCTAAAGAAGGAGTCTCCAGTGTCAGGGATTTCTAACAGAAGCAGACATTTCCGTAACTATTAACATCTAAAATCGTGATTTTAGTTTGCACACATGGACGCGGACACGCCTCTCATCCCTAAATGTCTTGTCTGTATTCATATCTATACCAATCAGCCATAACATTAAAACCAGCCACACAAACATCCCTGACTGTCACGGCACGGTCCACAAGACCTCTGAAGGTCTTCTGTCGTACCTGTGGAACCAGGTTTTAGTAACAGACCCTTCTGTGGATCTTCTGAAGGATCGGACCAGACGGTCTAGTCTTCAACACACACACACACACACACACACACACACACACACACACACACACACACACACATCAGTGAGTCCTGGGTGTCCATGACCCTGTCACTGGTTCACTGGACGTCCGTCCTTCGACCACTTTTGGTAGGTATTAACCTCTGTATACTTGGACATACCCCACAAGACCTGCTGTTTTGGAGAATTCACTTAGATCCTTATACTTGCCAATTTTTTCTGTCTCCAACGCTACAGATGGTTACATGAGAAATTACATTTTTGAATCTTATTGTGTTTTTTATTGATAATCTAGAAACTGTATTTGTACATCATAATGAAAAAAAAAACAGAAGAACAAAACAAAATACACAAAATAATCCATTTCAACCTACTACATTTCACAGTACCCCCCCCCCCTCTCTCTCTTTCTCTCTCTCTCTCTCTCTCTCTCTCTCTCTCTCTCTCTCTCTCTGTGGTCTGGAGAAATGAATAAAGGAACAGGAAGAAGTTCTCATGCTGTTTCACTTTCTGCAGGTTTTTTATAGCCTGTTTATAAAGGAGAAGGCAAAAGTAAAGGAACATAACACAAAACGTTCCGTATTCACAGCTGAGTTTCCGGAACGCAATTAAGGAAGGTGATAAAAGGCCTAAGGTGGCCCAGACCAGACCTTTGGGATGGTTTAGTGTTATTTGAGAAGAGTATCATGACATTTTAGTGGAGAATTGTCCCTGGTTGAGGTTAAGACTTGGGTGTGAATGGACTTTTCTGCACTTTTTTTTCTGAATGTGCAATAAATCGGCACAGAAACTGTCACAGGAATACAAAATGACCAGTAGTGGATTTAAAGGAGAGAGAGATTCTACCCCTTTCCCCTGGTTCATCCAGGTCTCTGGGGTTTGTAATGAAACGTCTCTGTCATTCTTTGGTAAAAAAAAAAATATATAACACGAATCAAACCACCCTGTCTAAAACAACTCTTTCCAAAAGCTCAGTTTCAGCGCCTGTTACTTTAAATGATAACGAGTCACTGATGACTCCGCCCCCCTCTGCCACAGGGTGTGTCGACAAGCATATTGTTTAGTTGATTTTGGCCAATGAGGCTGAGGTCAACCATGATGTCTGACACCTCTGCCATTTTGGATGCTGTTTTCTTTTGGATAGAAACCTGTATAATGTTTCAATTTTTTTATAGTGTTTTTTATATTTGAGGGTTTCTGATTTACATGGAAGACGGAATGTTTAGTCTCTAATTAATTTAAATCTCTGCTAGACTCTTGAGGAGTGTGTTTATTCTTGCATGCGAATTACTTTCATTCAGAGTAGATGAATGTTATAAGGAATTGTAAAACAGTTGTTTTATTCCCATGACGACCCGTCTTGTACTGACCCAGGTTATAAAAACAGTCAGACAGTCAAAGTTTTTATTACACATTTACAGGTTTTTGCCGACTGGACCCAGGACGTTATATTCAGATGGAGAAGTGGGATTTTTCTAATGAGGCCCAGTGTGACATCACACACAAAACGGGCACAAAATCTGAACTGCTTGTTAAATTCCATGTTTTCTTATCTAGGCAGATCAGACAGAACTGACTGGCTTGTCTTATTTCACAGTGTGTGGGATGGTGGTGACTCTAGATACACAATTGAATCTATACAAACATAGGAGAAGTGTGTTTTGCACAACATGCCTCCTTTAAACACTGCCTAGTAAATTTCGCACTAGCGAATGACAAAGCAACAGCATTTCCCGCGTACGTCTGTGTCATGGAGCCACAATTTCAAACACAGCACCAGGCAAGAAAATAAAAATGAGACAAGAAACAATGTGACTAAGCTTTATGCATATTATGCATGAAACAATATATGAATATAGATGACAGCACAGTGTCTCTGTGTACAGAGCTGGTCACTGCTAATCAAATCCGCTAGTAGCTAATCTGAAATCTGGTTTATAACATTTCACCCAAGCACTGATTAATCTGCTATGCAACATTTATTTAACAAGTTAAAACAAAATATATAAATTTATACAGGCATATGTCTGTGCCTCTGACTGACTGTAGGTAACTAGCATGCTAGCAGGTGCCGCTAATCTGCTAATAGCTAATAAAAACAAGCAAGTAGCAAGCAGACTTAAGTGTTAATTGTTTAATATGTATTGCATTATCTTTCTACGTAGAAGAGAACAAATATATAAATATATCATAATATATCAGGATGTCTGTAGAACGTTCGTAACTAGCACAGTTAGCTGGTGCCGCTAATCTGCTTATAGCTAATAAAAACCTGAAACAAGTAACAAGCAAACTTGTTTCAGACTGAACAGTTTATTGTTTAGTATGTATTGCATAATGTTTCTACGTAGAAGAGAACAAATACATAAATATATTGTGATATATCCGTGTGTCTGTAGAGAGTAGGTAGCTAGCACAGTTAGCTGGTGCTGCTAATCCGCTAAGAAATTGAATACAATCTGCTAATACAAATTTAACTGTTTAAAAAATGAACTGTCACATAATTCTGCATCATTTTCTATTAATTTATTTTTATTTTAATAATAATAATAGAAAGCACAACTGCATTTTAAACAGGAGTAAATGGTGCACCCGAGGCTACATTTCCGCTATCAACATTTCTCATCGGCGCTACCGACACCATTAAAAGAGTGAAAACACGCCATGGCCCATATTTCCTAATGCAGACCACAAAATCTCTCACAAGATGCTTCGGCATCGGATTATTGATTCGGCATAAAAAGTTATTAGGTCCTGGGAGGGTCCTCAGCTTTGAGCTGACATTTTAAAGGAGCGGATTTGGGGCAGAATAGATGGAAGGTACGGTGAAATATTTCTCATCTGCACAGGAAACCGAACAAAGAGAAATAAAACAGACAGAGTGGAATGTATTGGAGAAGGATTCATCACATAGAGGCAAACTTTAAAACCGGTTCCAGCACAAGATGATGTCTATATGGCGTTCTCTAAGCATGGAGGTTTCTTTTATTCAAGTCTTTTGTTTAATTTGGTTAATTTGGTAAATACAGGTTTATTGATCTAATAAGGAAGATATGGGGCTTATAATAATAAGCTGATGCTAAAACAAGATACACAAGGCAGCTAGTAGGACTTAATATGCTGCATGGCACCTATATAAATCCTTTATGATGAAGAAAAATAAAGATAAAAAAGATCAATTCTTGATTGTAAGCTTTGACGTGTAACAGAAATGTGAAAAAGTAAAAAGAAAAATTAATTAAAAATCATAAAACCAAATCTGTTGCTTAAATTTTAGGTTGAAAAATCAAGGATGTAATGATGCATAATTAAAAAAAAAGTCATACATGTTTAAAAAAACAAGTGCTTTAATTAATTTTTTATATTGTATTTTTAACTTGTTAAGTTTTTCAGTGATCTGAACAACTTTAAAACTATTCGTTTATGTAAAACAGATTTAAATTTATTGTCATTGCTCAGAACAAGTACAAGGCAACGAAATGCAGTTTGCAGTAAATCTGATTTATTACAACGATTTCAAACATAAAACGACACCACCGTACTTTATTTTGAATTCATTACCATTAAAACTTTATTCCTTTAACAGTGTTTTACTCCAAATTTCTTGTGTGTCAGCATATTAAACTGATGCATCGGATGCTAGGTCTGATTCTGAACACATGGTGTACTGTATGATCATGTAATGTACGTTATTGCCCATGAACACGACCCTGTGCTTTAGTGCAGTTACGCTTTAGAAAAGAAGCCATGACGGCGGAATGAACTCACAGACCCGTGGTCAAGACATTTATATAGAAAACAACCCAAATGACTCTGTGGAGGCCGAGTGTGAGTAGAGTTTCTTAATCAAAATATCTGCCATCTTATCAATCAGTCGCCTTCTTTTAGATGCAAAACACTGCTGGTATTATAGGGGGGGGGGTGGCAAGAGAGAGAGAGAGAGAGTAAAAAAAAACCAAGAGCGAGACAGAGAGAGAGAGAGAGAGGCAATGATTGTTCTTCAAGAGCCGAGAATGATCTAGATCAAGACGACGGTCCCGCTGTGGTGAAACTGAGCTGCCTGTGTCAGCGAACCCTCAGAGGAGAAGGAGGAAGTGAGCGGATAAAAAATTCTCTCATCTGCTTCGGCACTGTAACTGTTTAACTGTTCAGACATAAAACAGCCTTTCTGTGTGTCGACTTGATTGTTTGAATCGAGGGCGGAGGCAGTTTCAGAGTCAGAGGTAGAGTCAGAGGCAGAGGCAGTGTCAGAGTCAGAGGCAGTGTCAAAGGTAGAGACAGTGTCAGAGGCAAAGGCAGTGTCAGAGGCAGATGCAGTGTCAGTGTTAGAATCAGAGGAAGTATCAAAAGCAGAGGCAGTGTCAGAGGCAGAGTCAGAATCAGAGGCAGTTTCAGAGGCAGACTCAGAGGCAGTGTCAGAGGCAGACTCAGAGGCAGTGTCAGAGTCATACTCAGAGGCAGTGTCAGAGGCAGACTCAGAGGCAGTGTCAGAGGCAGTGTCAGAGTCATACTCAGAGTCAGAGGCAAAGGCAGTGTCAGAGGCAGAGTCAGTGTTAGAGTCAGAGGCAGTATCAAAGGCAGAGGCAGTGTCAGAGTCAGAGGCAAAGGCAGTGTCAGAGGCAGATGCAGTGTCAGTGTTAGAATCAGAGGAAGTATCAAAGGCAGAGGCAGTGTCAGAGGCAGAATCAGAGGCAGTGTCAGTGTCGGAGTCAGCGGCAGAAACAGAGACAGAACGCTTCAAGAGAACGCTCAGGCCTGAAATGGGATGTAAACAATATGTAGATATACAGTACATAAACTCATGTATACACCAAACAGCCATAACATTAACACCTTTTTGCCAAAACCGCTCTGTTTTATCAATATATGGACTCTAGAAGACCTCTGTGAAGGCAACAAATATTTTTATGGATCTTCTGTGGTATCAGACCAGACGGTTCAGCCTTCACCCCCACACACATCACTGAATCCTGGGTCTCCATGACCCTGATCCTGGGTCACTGGTTGTCCTTCCTGGGACCACTTTTGATAGGTACTAATCACTGCATACCAGGACACACCCCACACGACCTGCTGTTTTGGAGATGCTCAGACCCAGATGTCTACAGCCCATTTTTTTTTTTTTTAGATCAGATCATCTCCAAACAACCGATCTTGAGGGGTGTGTCCCAGTGTACAGTGGTTAGAACCCTCCAAAAGTGGTGAACTGGTTCCATCCTACAGAAGATCCACATGAGGATCTGTTGCTAACATTTTGGTTCCAGATACCACAGAGGTCCCCTCAGAGGTGTTTATGAGAGACTAGAGCTGTTCGGCAGGTGGTGTTAATGTGACAAAGCTCAGAGTCTATCGTCTTACTGTCTTCTCCCTCAGTTCACACACACACACACACACACACACTTTTCTCATATGGACCACTCAAACGGTCCAAATGATCAGATATACCTAACCTTCTGGGGACTTTTGGTTTCCAACAATATATAAAAACATGCCCACAGACACACAGAGACACACATTCTGTCCTGACGTCTAGACAGGTTGGGAGCTCAGATGGGGCACATAGCAGCTATGCAACTATGACTGACAGCAGCTAAAAAAAAAAAAGTGTCCATATTCTAGTCAGCTTTCACTCAGTGAATATTTAGAACCTGGGGATTGTGTAGATGTGTGTTTGAGGAAGGAGGATGGGAAATAGTTCAGCTGGTGAGATGTACACAGGCATGTACACAGGCATGTACACAGGCATGTACACATACATGTACACAGGCATGTACACAGGCATGTACAGAGACATGTACACAGGCATGTAAACAGACATGTACACAGGCATGTACACAGACATGTAAACAGACATGTACACAGGCATGTACACAGGCATGTACACAGGCATGTACACAGACATGTACACAGACATCCTGCATCATGGAGCCTCCTGATGCCTCAGTCATACGAAGAGGATGATTAAAGGGGTTGAATTCCAGGACAGAACAGGTATCTTCACCTGGTCCACTGATTCTCACTCTCGTCTAACAGGAGACATGATTTATTTTGTGTTAAACTGTTAAGATGCTTTTTCTCGCTCACCACAGTTGTACAGAGTGATGATTTCAGCTTGAACTTGAACCATCATTATAAAGTGATGTTACCACTGTACCACACCAACCACCAACATCAACCAACATCATGGACATGTGGACAGCATCCACAACTATAAACCATAACGCATCCTGTATCTTCACGATTCTGTTCGCTGCTGTTTGGCCACATGACTGGCTTCTTTACTGACATTTCTGAACTGAACACACAGTACAGAAAATCTCCGGATGACCGTTTGAGCTTGTTTGTGTTTACTTCACCACACAGGAAGTTTTATATATATATGTTTATAAATGTTTGCTCCAAACCAGTCAGGCGTGATGCAAATGCACCAGGCAGAGGCCTTCAGTAAACAGCCAAGACACGCGATCATTCGAATCAAATCCGCCTTCAAATGTCATCGGCTCAATACGGGCTTATCGCTAAGAACCCAGAGAGGAGCTGTCATGGGACATCCAAGACAGGAGCTTGTTTTAACCGAACATCATGAATGTCATGCCGTTATTTGAAAAAGCTCAAAGAAAATGTTAAAGAAAAAAAAATTGTGTATCATGGAAACAAATGGTATTGGCTGTGTCATACTTTACTTATTGGTAAACTAATAATAATAATAATAATAATAATAATAATAATAACAACAACAATAATAATAATAATGAGTCACCTTGTCTTTGATCTACTACTATTATTATTATTATTATTATTATTATTATTATTATTAATTCAATTCAATTTTATCTGTATAGCGCTTTTAACAATGGATATTGTCAGAGTATTATTATTATTATTATTATTATTATTATTATTATTATTATTATTATGTGTGCCTTTTTATGCATTGCTTTTTATGAGCTGTTTTTTCTTTCAGGTATTCCAACCAAATAAATAATAAAACTACAATTAATTTACAAATAATTTAAATAACAATAACAACTGAGAAAGTAAGTTTATTTATTTATTTATTCATTTAATTAACTTACTTACTTACTTACTTACTGTACCAATCAGCACTTATATTTTAAGTAGAAGATTCACAGTATGTATATTTATATGTGAATATATATAAATATATGAAATATGTAAATAAAAAAAATAAATTGCATTTATTTATTAATAATAATACAATTGATTTATTTATAACACAATTAATAATAATTTATAAATATTAATTATAAAAAAATAAAAAAATAATAATTAATTGTATTATTTATATTATTATTATTCTTTTTTAACACACTCTGTAAAAATCTAAAATGACAGACATGTCCTTGTCTTTATTTAGCCGATCATTGCTGCATGATTAAATATTTTATTGTTCTTTATTTTTAAAAGTAAATTCCAAACAAGGGGAAAAAAATCGATATGGCACAAGCCTGTTTATTTATAATGATTATTTTTTGGGGGGAGTTGAGGCTTCACTCAAACTGTACATTTAAAATGAAAAAAAAACCATTTGCAAATGAAAAATTGAAGAAGAAAATGAAAAAACCATTTGCAGCATGATGAATGAAATCGTTGTTTATTAAGTCTAGAAGAGAGCTGGAATGAAGTGAAAGGTTTTTAAAATACTAAAATATGCCCTGTGGACTGTGACTGATATGAAGTGACCTTTACTGCAGAATAACTAAGTCAATGGAATTCACATGGATAATTTTTTTTAGAAATTGTTTAAACATTTAAAGAAAAAAAAAATATCAAACTGAATCTCGGCTCGCAATAAATACAATCCTGAGGTGAAGTTTCCGGTGTGCTCGTCCTCACCTGATTAACTCATGTCAATATGCACATCAAGACCTTTTGCATACAAACTAGTCACATGACTTTTAATGTTATTTTCTCCAAGTGTTTTGTTTTCTATTTAAATTATTTGAACCGATTAAAGATGTAGCAATTTATTTATTTTTATTAGGTTTTAAGTTCATTCAAATAATATATATTCTTTTCATCTCCCAGAATGTCAGGTGGTACAACCGTCTGCACAAATGATCAGACTAAGTATTAAAAACGGTGTGTTAATGATAATAAATTCCAAATAAAAATACTGTAGTGTGATTTTATCTTTGAAACCTTTAAAATAAACCACATTTATTTATTTATAAAAACTATTAGTTTTAAACTTGTTGAGATCACTAAAAACTTTTATCCAGCAATTTGTACGTTTTTAAATGTCAGTCCCTTAACCGTGGGACTTTTATTCTGAAGTGTAGAGGGAATAACAGTGAACATAATATTACATTATTCAGAGGAGCCCAAGTGAAATTTATGTCTGAGTACAAAGTTTTGTAGATGTTTTCTTTTTTTTTTTTTTTTTTAGTTCTGTTGGACTGGAACACTGTCCATGTCAGGTGGTAGAACCAATGGAAAACTAGGAACATGTTATTTTATCATAAACTTTTGTTTGTTTGTTTTTTTGTTTGTTTGTTTTTGTTTTTGTTGAAAGCTGATATGTATAAAAATATTAGCAAAGGCAAAAGATAAAATACAGACATCCAAGTTGAAGCCTGTAGCTTACAGTAAATAGTAGGGAAAATATGTGAATATTTGGTTGCGCCAAATGACATTTCGGGGTATTAAAAATACGTTAATGCATCAGTTTATTTAAAGCAACATACAGTACATTACATCCACCTTTAACTTTTCAGAGGCTTTATCTGTCACTAACCCACATACAGCCCACCACATGGTGATCCGTTACGTCATCGTTCCACCACTTCATGACCCAGTTACATGACTTCTCCCATCTTTTTCAAAACATCTCCCGCAGTCCTACCCATCTGATTTTCTCATGTGTTTATCCATCAATCTTCTCACCCTCTCTGCTCCGTAATCTGCACAGACGCAGCACTAGAGAATTCCACCCAGCCTCTCCAAATGCTCCCGTAATTACGCCGCATCACACTTTAGGACAATCGATGCTTGATTAGACTGAAAGACGGATTGTGAGCCTCTGGCTCCTAACGGGCTGTTAAAGGCAGTGAATTACACAGAACAGGCCTAAATGATGGCGGCATTTTCATCTGATAACTTTAATCACTCGGTGCGGGACTGATATGCATTTATTTTGCTGACAACACATTAAAAAATCTCCTGGTACCTGTGGGAGGTTTCCAGCGGGAGTGATTCTGAACTATACAGGACTTAAGGGAAGGATTTGGTATGTTTATCTGCATGTAGGGACGTTTTCAGGGCCTTCAGACGTGTAATAACGTGTCAAAAGTTTGTTCGTTGAACTTTGCGACGCCGTTGGGATCTGGGGCTCTGACTTGCACAAACGAACCTCAAATAGCAAAGACAGGACGATGTCCTTGTTACTGAAGCACTGATGCTAGTGGACATTTCTTTACTGCTAAAAGTCTCACAGAGGATCTTTGTCTGCCAGGGTATCGGTCTAGCCGCCATCGCTGGTTTCACACAGCCTAAGGCGCTTGTTAGCATCAGGGGCTCATCGCGGCTCGTACGGGTATCGGAGTGACACGTGAAGTATGAGTTACGAAGTATGAGTCTGAACCACATGACAGCCAGTGAGTCGGTTCTGTTATTTAGCCCCATTAGATTAAATAAATAAAGTGTCTCGTAAGCTTTTAAAATAAATAAATAAATAAATAAATAATACATAGCATGCTAGTTAGCACAACAATATCTAGCGCTTATAGTGCATGAAATTAAATTTTTGCATTACACTATACTATTACAAATTTGTGCATCAATAGGCTTTATTATTATTATTATTATTATAATTATTATTATTATTGTTAACAAATTCATATAGCATGCTAGTCAACAGATGGCGTATATAGTGCTGTTTGTTTTAAACAGGTTTGATTTGTACAATGTTTTGACCAATTGCTGGAGGCAAAGCTGGTGGGTTTCATTACCACTGATCATAACAGGCAGATCCAAAACCCTAGACAATAATCAAAGTGAAAAAAAACACAGGCGATGGTCAGTCGCTCAGCAAACCGACATCAACTGTTAAAGACTTGAACGCTGGGTAAGCTTTACGATGAAACGCAGGCTCGGCACATCAGGAAACACTTTCACTGAGCGATACTTCATGAACTGACACACTGAAAACATGAGGGTTTAAACACACTGAGAAATCAGAGCGGGTGAATCTGAAAATGAAACATATAATAATAACCTTAACATTTCATCTAATGCCAACTGGGGAGGGGGGTCCAACCCATGACGTGCTGCATCGTGTAAGATCTGAACAGCTCGAGCAGCTTTAATCACCACCGTCAAACTTTAACATCCAGGCTTTAATATATATATAAAAGTTCCGTCCTTGTAAAAATGATCAGGTCCGATCTCCTAACTCGCTCATGATGGTGATAAGACACTCGTCTGAAAGTCCTGCTGAGGGCTGACGTGTCTCTGTATTGAGTTCGCAAATATACAGAGTTATTATCGGACAAGGGCAGTATGGATAACACAGCGCAGCAAGCGTAATTAATAGCAGTCATGGAGTTATAAATGTCTGGTTTATAGGCTACAAGCAATAACTCAGGCCGGCGTGTGACAAAAGTGTAAAGTGTTCGTGATCGATATTCCGTCTGGAGCTCAGACTGGGATTTGATGTAAGTTAGACAGTGCAGTAGGAGTCAGAAGAGCTTCAAGTTCATTAGAATGGTCACAAGTGATCAGTGATGGAATTGCTTGATGAAATATTGTGTTTTCTGTGTGTACATGACAATTTCATGCCCTGCATTTAGTATCCGCTGGCCTTGTTGAATTATGATATGATCAGAATAACAAAATGCTAAATATTAGCCTGTGCTGGATCAAACACGATACACTGCTGTAGGATACACCGTTTAAATAAATCAAATGTGACGAATATTCATTCAGCAATATAGTGTAAATATAACACTCAGCATCATTTATATTACATCATCATCATCATAATAGTACAGCGCCTGCCAGGAATGACACGTCATTGTCATG
>JAOVVF010000019.1:19971203-19975192 GCA_028565595.1 Duopalatinus emarginatus
ATAGCGAACCACTCATTGACCACTGTGCTTGCACACACAGAGTAATTTGACTCTGCATTTAAATCATCAATGCAGTAAAACACACACACAGACACACACACACACAACACAACACAAACTAGGGGCAGCCGTGGCCTAATGGTTGGGGACTCGGTCCGGAAGGTGACCGGAAGGTCGCGGGTTTGATCCCCACCCAGGGCAAGACACAACTGAGGTGCTCTTGAACAAGGCACCTAACTCCCCCAACTGCTCCCCGGGCGCCGTGATTTGGGGCTGCCAGTGCCCCCACAACCTCAAGCAAGTGTGCACACTGCCCCCTAGTGTTGTGTGCAAGCACAGTAGGCGAAATAGTTCGCTTTCACTTTCACACTTGCCCAGAGCGGTGGGCCTCAGTTAGGGGGTTATGTACTCACAACCTTCTTATCAGTATTCCTACCACCTGGGAGACTGGGAGAACTCAAGTCCTGACCTCTGCCCACGTCGCCGAACATTGACAGAACCCCAAACCTCATCTCTTAGATAACACCAATGTCTGATCTCCACTAAAAGCTCCATTACTCCATTCTACCCCAATACAGACCAACCGTCTTAGCGAACGTCATAGTAATGAGTTGTTGTTCTTGAACGTTCTCAGTGATGTCCTGAACATGAACAAAGATGGGAACACAACAAGCTTTCAGGTCGATAGGGTTTATTTTAAGTCATGTGACTGATCTCCACCACCTTTTCTAAGTAACCCAGAAAGTATGAGAAGAACTTGGCTTCATCATGAACCCGGCTTAGACCCTGTATTACCTCGTTAGCAGCTCCCGCAGTCATTCACAATGGGATACACTTTGCGTGAACTCGAACTGGCAGAGGAAAGACGCTTCTTCACCAGCGAGATCCTCCGAGAACCAGATCCGAGAATGTCTCTGGATGAATTGCCTTCTGTTTGTGTGAGTGAACCTGCTGCCTCCCTGTAGGATTGAGCTCAGGCCTGGCTTGTACACAATAGATAAGTTGACCTTAGAGCCCATTGAAATGCTTAATCTGGAGACACAGGGGTTGAGTGGATGTATCACAGGATTTGCATAAAGGTCAAATTGCTAGTTAATCCACTGCTGGGTTCCAGCGATGGGTTTAGAATCACACTTCTCTGAATCCTTTGTTTCAGGATTGTTTTCTCCTGCAATGGACTGGACTGGGTTTTATTCTAATCATGTTTAATCCCTTTATTTTCTTTAAGTATATGTGACTGTGACTTTGACATTATATCTGTATACAAGTGCATCACAATTCTGTCTGGGGGTTAATCCAGATACTTCACTGTTCATTTATTATTTAAATAAACAAACAAGCAAACAAACAAACAAACAAATAAATAAATAAACAAATCAATGTACCCCAGATACATTTAACTGCGTTTAAAATTAAGATAATTATATATCAGTCCCATGGAGGCTGATACAATATTACACCTTGAAAGAAAGAAAAAAAAACCAGCAAAATATTTTAAAATATAAATAATAAAAATATAAAATATAAATATTATATAAAGCTTAAAAAGTAAATAAAAAGTTTTGGGTTTTTTTGGGTGGGGGTTGGGGTTGGGGTGGGGGCTGTGGGCTGTACAGGGTGGCTTTTATGTGACGGAGGTGTTTCAGGTCCAGGTTCATCTTCAGGTTCTTTATAAAAGTGAGTAAAAAAAAAATAGTTAACTTGTTTGTCGGCATGTGTAAATCTGTAATCTACTTAAACTGGGCGGGGTTCTGTACCGTATCTCCACCGTTATCGGCTCTTGCTGTTCTTGATTAAGTCGGTTAAGAGGTTTTTGTTTTAGAAAGAAATACTTTAATATACTGAATTTAATTCCAGCTAAGATGCTGTTTCACTGGGACTTTTATTTTATATTTTATAATGTTACATTATTGATGGACTAAGCAGATGATATAATGACAGTCTGACATTTGTACAGCTCCTTTCAATATTTCTGAAAACTTCAAAACTCAGTAATGAAAATAAAAATCAAGCTGATTGCTGATATTATGTGATGATGTGAGATCTATAATTTAACCCATTGATTGTCCCATGTGCTACATGCTATAAAAAAAGTTATGGTAGTTATTAGAGGCAGGCTCGAGGTCATGGAACGGATCTTCTGCCTGGAACCCCAAACTTCATCACATACATAACACCAATGTCTGATCTCCACTGAAAGCTCTGCTTTGGTCAATTTTACTCCATTCTACCCCAATACAGACCAACTGACTCAGATAACATCATAGTAATGAGTTGGTGTACTTGAACGTTCCCAGTAATGTCCTGCACATGACTATGAATGGGAACGCACCAAGGTTACCAGTTTGATCCCAACAAGACAGGACTGTAATGCACCTATCCCACTTGGGCACCATTGATAGGGACTGCTCCCCGAATCTGGGCAATGTACTCACTGCCCCATAGTGTGTGTTCACTGGTGTGTGTTTGATGAAAGATGAAAAAGATGAAATTTGCCCACTGTGTTTGCACACAGAGGAATGATGTGACCTCAGCATATAACACATCCATGCAGTGAAACACACTCACACACCAGTGAACACTAGGGGGCAGTGAACACAATTGCCCAGAGCGGGGGCAGCCACAAACCATGGCGCCTGGTGGAGCAGTTGGGGGAGTTAGGTGCCTTGCTCAAGGGCACCTTAGTCGTGTCTTGCCCTGGGCGGGGGTCGAACCTGCAAGACCGGTTCCCTAACCACTAGGTCACGGCTGCCCACTGTACAGATGGTGTAAATGTGCTGCATTAAGTGAAATGAAATACAGACTATAAAGTGTTTAACTGTAACATTTTATCAAATGTGTCTCCTTCAGCTCTGTCATGCTAGCTCTCGCACTCGGATTGTAGAACAGCTCGAATTCTGAGCTCTCCTAAAAAGCAGTCAAGCTGTCATTTATCCTTCTGCCGTGTTAAGCAAAGCCGCTGGGTAACGTTGTCAAGTGCGTGCTAGTCAAGACAAGAGCGCTCTGATGCTAACGTAGCGGCAACGCTTCACTAATGGCTACAGCAGATAATTTAATTCGGCGGAATCTGAGAAATCTGAGCACAGATCACAGGAAGGAATATTCAGCTCCTTTTTCTGGGCTCATGGGAAAGAATCAAAGAACATACTGACAAACGAGAGCAAACAATGACCCCTGACACCTCCGTCAGAAGGACCCTAAAGGCTGAGCTTCACTAAGGTACATGTAGTAGACTGGATGTCGGTGTCAAACAAGGCAAAACTCTTTTTTCCTCTTTCTTTTTTTTTTTTTTGCTGTCTCTCTGGTGGCCTCATTAGTTGAATCTTGACTGACTCTGTGGTGCTGTGGCTCCAGATCCATGCCTGGACTGATGCTGACAGTTGGAACATCGTTTCAGGGCCACAGAGCTCAAAAACACCCCGACTCCATCAAGTCTGCCTTCACCCGCTGGCACGTCTGGAAAGTGCCAAGAAAATCATTCCGAGCTCAACAGGGAGCTGAAAAGTGTCACAGATAGTCACAGGGTGTAGACGGTAAGCCATGTTTGGCTCACGCCAAGTCTGACCTGGTGTACAAGGTATTGCTTTATCAAAGAGAATATACGTCAATATCGGCAAATCGCTCGAAACGACACAACGCCTGGAACACGTCTGCAGTAATTGCCTCCATTTACACTCCTGAAACTACAATTAAGCCTCAGCTACATTGCAGTCATGTCAGAAACCTGGTCTGTGTATTGATCGGAGAAGTATTTGTGAAAGTAACAGCTATTAAAAGTTTTTATTGTTGTATTGCTCCACAATATGCACCAGTGTTTCACCATAATGAATCTTAACACGCTCACTATAATCTATTATAGTCCCCCAGTGAAAAATAAACAACAACATCAAACTATGAGGAGAGATGAAGATCTTCCAGCATTTCAGTCCATTAGTTTACGGGTCAATGACAAATAAAGCTTCCCTTTAAAAAATAAATAAATAAATAAA
>JAOVVF010000019.1:19992172-20002383 GCA_028565595.1 Duopalatinus emarginatus
TCTTTTTTATAATTAATTATATTAATTATATTCAGTTAATTAATAATAAAAGTAACTATAGTTATATTTAGAATTTGAATATGATACTAAATAAAATATAAAACCATGCTAATTTTATATATATATAAAATATTATATTTATATTGAAAATGTTTATAAATAAATGTTTAATAAAATAAAATAAAATATAACCATTTAGGTTTGGGTAATTTATAAATGTAGTTTATATTTATATATTTTATAAAATTAACATATTGCAGTTTAACAATATACATTTATAATAATTAACAAAATTAATAAATGTGTCCAGTCTTACCCATAAAGACCCCATTTGTTTGTGCAGGGTTTTACTCTATTTCAGCAGAAGCCACACCCGATTCCACGTTTAATTAATCAATCACGACTTATCAGGTGTGGCTTCTGATTGGTTAAAATGAAAACCTGCACCCACAAACCAGCTCTTTTCTAAATACGATCACACAGTCCTGTTTTTATGATCTACAAAGTAAGAGTCTCTTTAACAAATTGCCTTTAAAGAAATCAGTTTGTCTGGTTACTCTGAAATCGATGGCTTTCTTTCTGGGTCACTTAGAAAAATCAAATCTCATTTACATAAACAATAAAAAACCTCCAAATTAAGTTTGTGTAATGGACCAGTGGCTACTGAGTACTTTTAGATAATTAATGTCAGGTACTGGGACACGGTTCTATCTAATGTCCTGCAGGACGGAGCAGGACGGAGACGATCATTACGATTCCCAAACTCCGTCGAGTTGTTGGATGTGTCTGACTTTATAAAACAGGGGAATTCTCCATCGAGTCCTTTGCACTTCTGAAACCACAGGAAATCTGATGAAGACAAATTACAGACGACTTCATACCGATCTCCATCCTCCATCTCCATCCCCCAGAATTCCCGACTTTGGGGCAGATAATAAAGTGTTTCCTATTTTTTATGACACAAATTGATGGATGAAGCTCTTTTGTGCAAACTATTGCCAATTATTGCTGAGCTTCCTCCCTGCCAAAACTCACTTTGGAATGTCTCTAATGGAAATGGAATATGGATGTGCATGAAGGGTGGGGGGAGAGGGGGGCGTAAAGGAAATGTCTTGTATAATTAAATCATTTTAATTAAAATTGGATCGCTGTGCTGATCCATGTTTATTTTCTGAGTGTTTCCCTACTTATCCTGTAATATAAAATGTATCGAATACACAGATGGAATAAGACGATACATACATTTGAAATTGTTATTTGGTTTCCTATACTGTGTTGCGGCTAGCTAGGTTAAGTATGCAAGATTGCAACTAGCAACATCAGTAAAGTCATATCCAAAGCAGAAAGATCCGAATGTACTGAGTTCTTGGAATTGCACATAGCAAACTCTCAGAATTGTTCGCTACAATTGTAACGTAATAATTTCTCAGAATTGTTCATAAAGAGTTCTTGCGGCTGCACCTAGCAAGCACTGCTTAATACGGTGTGTAACAAGTGTTTGGAACTACAGGTGAAATTCTCAGAATCGTGCTTAAAAACATTCTCAGAATTGCACATTACGAGGTATTGTGGAACTTTTTCTACGCTGCTCTTGTCTGCTTGGTTCTGAGCAGACCTTTATTTTTATTGTATTATACTGCAGCTTTATTCACATTATTATTTTTTAATCTATTTAGATTTATTTTCTGAGACGTTTTGCTCTTGAAGGTTATGTAACTTCCCTCTCTTGCTGTATTAAAGACAAGAAGAATGTTTATCCGATATAATCTCTTTACATTGTTTCCTGTAGATATGATTCTGCACGCGCGGGTGCTTTTTTTTTTTTTTTTTTTTTTTTTTTTTTTTTTTTTTTTTTAAGCACATGCTGGCAGGAACTCGTTCGTGATCTCCTGCTGCTCGCAGTGTAAGACGGGAACTTTTTCCCCCCCTTTATGATAAACATGCAGTCTTTTATTCTGTAAATTGCTTCCACACTTCCTGGTTAATGTCCCACCTGCGTCAGCAAAACCTAGTATTAAAGATGAAGTTAGTGGATAATTTTAGACAAAAGTTTTATATAAGAAAAATAAATGAATAAATCAGTAAACTCCAAATCCTGCAGTGTTTCCTGTACAGTTGTAGCATCTGCACCTGGCGTGTAACTCGATCTGAAATGAACCATTAAATATTAATTAAGCGCAGAAGGGCTTAATTAATTGCATCAATCAACTTGTTAAGGACCAAGAACACACACACACACACACACACACACACACACACACACTGCATGCCGATCTGCTTTGGATTCAACATCGTTTTCTAGCTTTGTTTTTCTCAGTAATTGCGAACGCCGTATCCAATCTGAGCGTCTGTCTCGCCGTACGTCTGTTCATGAAGACCTGCAGAATATCCAGCTAAATTTAATCAGGATTAAATTTAATCAGATCTAACGACACTACAAAGCTTTACTACCAGATTGAGGTATAATTCAGAGTAAAACAACTTCCAGACTCATCAAGCTGAATAGCGTCAGCAGACCAGATGTGGCTCAGACCCAAACTTTTTTTTTTATATATATATATATATATATATCGTTGTATGAAATAATCATCACTCCACCTAGCTTCTACTTCCTGTTTCTGATCACTTCTCTTTTTTTATTATTATTATTCTTTGAGCCATCATCAGCATCCCAGTCGTGAAAATTTCTTAATTATTCTTAATCATATATGCCCTGGATTTCTTATTAAATCCCACTCGGAACCTAAAAATAAGAATAAGAATATTTGCAGACAGACTTTTATTTTGGAATAATGTATTATTAAGCTTTCATCTAGCAATAAATATTTTACTTAATTGTATATTTCTTATTAAAGAAACTGTCCTTCAGCTTTGTGCTCATACTTGAGTTTATTTTCTTTTTTTTCTGAAAAATCGTTATTTATTTATTTATTATTTAGTCTCTAATCCTGTTTATCAAAAAGTCCCAGGATTCAGTATAAGCCACTCAACACCTACTGAGAATTTAATGTGAATCTTACACAAGAAGAAAATAAATAAATAAATAAATAAATAAATAAATAAATAAATAAATAAAAATTAAATGTAAATGTTTCAAAATAAATGTTAAATTTTAGTCAAATAAATGAAATTAATTGTCAATTGCTTATTGAAATGTGTCATGAAATAAATGAAATATTATAACTAAATATTTTTTATTACATTTAATATTAGATTTGTTTTATTCATAATATATTTAATATTTTAATTGACAGTTTTTAGATGAAATTTCTATTCAAACGCACCATTAAAATCTATTTTCTGTTCTGTAGCCTCATGAACAGATGATCAGTTCGATTTCAGCCGTTAGATAAATAACAGAGATTTAATGACAGTTATTTTTACGGTGTAAAAACTGTTGAATGTGGAAAGGTTCCAGTTGTTGACTCGTTTAATCGTTCACTACAGCACACACAAGTGACGTAACGAAACGAAGACCTGGTGAAAATCTGAGCGTTTGGATTAAAACCTCTTTCTGAGATAAGAGAAAAGTCCTTGTGCACACAGACTGAACGAAGAGACGTCGATCTAAAAATAAATAAATAAATAAATAAATAAATAAATAAATAAATAAAAAAGCTAATAGCTGTTCATTAGCCCTCCATTTGGCATGCTCCAAGGTAGCGAAAGAAATAAGTGCGCAGCAAGAACCACATCGATCGCAATCAAATAAATTGCAGTCAGCACGCCGTGGCACAGCTGATGACTGGATGATGAAGGTCTGTCAGCGCAACAAGCTTCAGCAGGACGTTTGGGCTCCAGATTGGACCCTGAGAACACGTGCCGGCCGAGCGGCTCTATCTATTAAACAAATTTGACGTTTTTTATGGAGGATGGGCCATTTCCATTCTCTCTTTATGGCCCCTTTTATATCGCTAGGGGGTGGGATTTAGGGGTGCTTATAAACGGAGGGGAAATTATGAACGTGGGGATAATGGCGCCTGCTGGGCTGTCAGACAGTAAACAAGCAGGACGACTTATGTGTTGAAGCCTGATTGCAAATCACAGGGGACTCACAAGGGTCCTGAAAGAGAGGGAGAGAGAGAGAGAGAGAGAGAGAGAGAGAGAGAGAGAGAGACTGACAAGTGAACTTTATAGCTGCCGTGTTACAGAAGCTGACAAATCCAGCTTGCCTGGGGCTCCAGGAAACCGTGCCACGTCTGAAATAGCATCACAGCTCAGGTACAAAGAAATATGCTTTGTTAGTGAAAGCCTCATTAGTGGAGGTGTGATTTAGCAGTTCCACCAGGGCGCTAGGAGTTCACTGGGTCTGTGAAAGTGGCACCGAATGCTTCGGGATAATTGGATTTTCATTCTGGGCAGCTAATTTTAAGACCTATCTACATGAAATTGATGAAACTATTTCCCACCGGGATGTTCAGACTGTTTAGAACGGGTTTATGGAACTAGAGGACGGTTAGTTACGTTAGGATCGATTTGACAGAATTGTCTCAAATTCAGGAAGCAATTTGGCAGCCAGCACTAGAAAAAAATAGCACTTGATCCAACACCAAGAACGGATTGTGGTATATTATTTATAATAGCAGTAACTTTTAACGTTTAAGCCCAAAATCCTGACAGATGCACCCCAACATAGTAAAAGTCTAAATGATGATTTAATGTAGCCTCAGTATAAAAAAAAAAAAAAAAATCAGGCTATGAATTTGTAATATCTGGAAACGATGTTGGCCAATAAACCAAGCTTTTAATAATTCATTAGCAAACATTGTGCACATGGTTTAAAGGACAAACTCATGAACCATGAACTCATCTAATATTGTTTATATATCTGTTTCACTTCATTTAAAACATCTATAATTTGTATCTTCTACGCTAACAGTGGTTATGTCAGTACACAGGGTTAAATAGATTATATTTAAAATGCTAAAAAAGCTAATGCTAATCTGTAAAAGTGTGTATTTAGTATTGATTTAAAGCGATAATATCTGATATCCGGTTCCAGCGTTCACTCTACACCTTCAATCCGAGATCACAGAACGGTTTGTAGTAACTTCTCTGAAGACCTCAGACACGTAGAAGCAAAAGCGTTAAAGCTTTAAGACCTCACAAACAAACAGTAAAACTCGCTTCTGAGTGGCGCGATGCCAATAATGTCTGCAGCCAGGAGTCGCAGAGAGCAAAACTGGCTGTGTTGTCTGGGTGGGCGGGGCTCAGTGTGTCTCTAATGTCCATCACAGTGATTCGATTCAAGTCAAGTCAAGTAGTTTTCCTTCAGGACCGAGGTGCTACACAGAACAATACACAGTAGAACTTAAAGTGCATGAGTGCGGTAGCTTGTGCAATGACGCCAGACAATTTACAATAAATACACAGGACTCTAGAACATTAAATAGGGGGGGGGGGGGTAGTGCAGATAGCCCACTGGTAGTGAGAGCCGTAAGGTGCAGTTATGTCCATTTATGTACAGATGTAGCAGCAGTTATTGACCATATGGTATAATGTAAACTCTGGTATGTAGAAGAGGGCAGAAAGTGTTTTAGTGTTCATATCACACTCATTACACTGTTCTGTTCTAACGTAGTACACATTATTCATGCTGTAACTTTAACACATGCACTGTACTGTAATATTGTAATTAATACTGTTTCAGGGGCAGCTGTGGCCTAGTGGTTAGGCAACCGATCTTGTGACCGGAAGGTCCTGGGTTTGATCCCTGCCCAGGGCAAGACACAACCGAGTTGCCCTTGAGCAAGGCACCTAACTCCCCCAACTGCTCCCCAGACGCCATGGTTCTGGGCTGCGCCGTAGTTTAGAGCTGCCCCCCCTTCCCTGTGGGGAAGTGTGTACACTGCCCCCTAGTGTTCACTGGTGTGTGTGTGTGTTTCACTTCACGAATGGGTTAAATGCAGAGGTCACATTCCTCTGTGTGCAACCGCAGTAGGCAAATAGTTCATTTTCGCTTTCACTTTCATCTTGCACCCCTAATTTTATTGGCTCTGTACCTCCAGTCTGCACAGTGACAATAAAGTTGAATCATAGCTATCATAGCTATCTAAGCTAAACATCTCAAACAGAGCATTTGTTAGCCTTCATCCTTCACCTTTCAATTCCCAGCCAGACACAACAGAAGTGTCCTTGATGTCCATTACGCTACACTGTGGTCAATGAGTAGTCACTTCATCAGCCCTGATTGGTTACCATTATAAGACAAAGAGAGCTGATTGGCAGTGAGAATTGGTGCCAATTGGTGTAAAATGGATGCCAAAATATACCAAAAGTACAACAGTGTATCCATAAAGCTCCAGCTGTCCTGAAATGTGACAAAGTCCTAAAAACGTCTCGTTTCCAGAATAACCGTTTAGATGTGGAAACGTTGCTGAAAGCCTGTTTTGTCCGGCGAGCGCATCTGTTTGTGTCAGTCCTGTGAGCTCCTGATGAAATACACAAGCAAAGCTCTTGAACTACCCGTCTCTGCATTCAGGCCGACACTCACGACCCCCCTCCTTACTCTCATTCTGCATGACCACAGAATCCTCTCCACCTGTACCGCATACCAATGAAACGTCACCCTGGTTCGACCCCCGTGTTGATCTCTCTTTCTCTTAATCTGCTTTTCTGTCATTCTCCAGAATCTCCGTCACAGGTTTCTCGAAGATGTCCGCGCTTCGTACTCATTTGGTTGGTTTTAGTTTATATTATCACATGTTTAGGAGTTTCATTTTGGCTCCGCCCCCGTCCTGTCATTGGTGTTTTTAAAAATTGATTATGTCAACATGTGTGTCAAAACCTGAGAATGGGTAGTGTGTCCAAATACGTAGTGTTCATTAAACAGTCCATGAAAGGTCCCCAGATTACATACTGCGTTTTTAGACATTTTGAAGTATGTGAACACAGCACACTGTGATTTGACAATCTATCACATAATTAAAGTGGAGCCACAAAGGGATTCAATGCTGGAAAAGAAAAATAGCAGAAAGTAGGAAGTCGGCTATTTACAACCAGAAAAGAATAATTTAAATATTTTGATTATGTACAACCCCATGTGATGCGGAGCTTTTTGTTCGATTTGCGCCACATGATGTTGGTAAGATGGCAGACGTAGTCGGTCATTTCAGACAGCTTTTGTTTTCGTCAGCCTTTGTTTTGTGTGCATTGTTTTTTCTGCTTCCTGTCTGGAACATTCACAGGTTCACGGTCGCTTCGCTTCATTAACAATTTGTCAAATCCAGCATTAAACTAAACACAAGCAGCGGAAAGACGTTGTATAAGTGGATAACAGAAACCCACCAGGAGTCGAAGTCAAATCTCTGCGACTCTGAGACTCTTTTGTTGAAGCCACAGTAAAACGATTCCTATTAAGAGCCGAGCTGCAATTTGTCCTCTTAATGACGACGTGGCGGCTTGCTAAGGATTATGAGTTTAAATACGTTTACAAAACAAAATAGCGTGAGACCAACTACTCACAATTCAATTCACCTCAAGAGATTTGAATAATTAAGTAGGTTGCTTTAGTGGTGAAATAATTCTGAAGTAGAAAATTGGTGAAAAGTTGGAAATGTTTGGTTGGTCAATAAGCCTGACACCAGACGGTCTCCAGGTTATACAGATAATTATCCAGTCAACAGTTGATTCAACATCATCGAAACACTGGGTGTGTCTCAAACCTTGTTTCTCACTGCCTAACTAGTCATCTGCAGAAGTAGAGATTCTAACTGACGTTGAGCAGGTAGACAGAGAATTAAAATCTGTAATCTAATTCATGGTTTCTACATCTGTCCATTATGGTGTATTTTAGACTGTCCATGTCCATGTTGGTCAGATGAGACTGCAAGAAGATAAGGTTGGGGGGGGGGGTTCAGAGTGGATCAGGCAGAGTTTGGGGAGCAGGAGGAATCAGGACTCTGGGTTGCTGGTATCTCCTGGTGGCTCAGCTGTACCAGGTATAGCTCATCATAAAGGAAGGTGAGAAGAGAGAATGAACGGTCCGAGTAAGGTATCTCAGTAGGCAGCAATTTTGCGGCATCTAGGAACTGAGACAGTCTTCTTTTCAGGAGCACATTTATATCTAGAGAGATCACCAATTCTGAGACAGTTCCACTGTCTGGACCTTTGTTTGTGGAAATATGTTCTGGTATAATCTCAACCCTGTCATGAACTGTCCTGTCTGCTGCTCCCCTACTGAACATTTTGATAAAGTGAGTATGGGGCAGTGTGAATCCTGTCCCTATGGGCCTCTATTTATTAGAGCTAGTTGCAGTTCCCATTTCAGCCACTAATCACTGCAATTAATAATGCTAAAGTGTACCTGGGTATCTTACAGCCCGAGGGCCACATACGGCCCTTTGGGCATCCCTGTCCGGCCGCGGTATGTCAGTCATAAATACCGAGTAAGGAATATTCTTATACTTCTGATTACCAGTAGCAGCTTATCAAAACATATCATTTACTGATTTTTACAATGGGAAAAATGAATATCGAGCAAAATGTTTAAGTTCAAGTTATCGTTGGTTCGGACCTTCAACACAGTTCAGATTTTTTCTGCGCCCCCCCCCCCCTTCCTTGTAGTAATTAATTACTTAATTACGTGAAAGGGAACTATTTGTCTACTGTCTGTGGTGCTAAAATTAAAAAAGTATTTTACATGCTGCATGTAAAACGGTGTGAAAATCAAAAGAACATTATCTTATATGTGTCAAATAGTGATTTTTTTTGTAATTGTTGAATATGGTAATTATAGTTTCAGTAGAATATAAATGTGTGGGGTTGAGAACGAGGACACCCAACAGTGACCTCACACAAAGATGATAATTATTATTATTATTATTATTTTTCAGCACGGTTTCGTTGTGCTAAAAATGGAGGATTGTAAAAACGTATAAACTGAACATTAGACATGAACCAGTCAGAACAAAAACTCGAAAGTTTCTTCCGTGACTCCACCGAGACCGACTGTAAAGATCATCATACTGGTCATGAGTAGGAGTTTTGTGTCTCTAACATTTCAAGCCTAAGTGAACAACTGTGGCATGGCGCAGCAAATCTACTGACCTTTATCTCAGCGCACTTCATTCCCTACATCTGCTCCGGTCACGACGAACCCAAAGCAAAAACCCACTCAGAGCTTCATGTAGACTAAAATCCCCAGTCCACTAATAATATTTATCTGTTTCTATTTCTCAAGCCAGTAAAAGAAGCTTCTTGTCCATCCGTCAGGACCAGCAATTGGATTGAAGTGAAGGAATTTGGAAAGCGTGTGCTTTAATTAAAATCTTCTAATCGAATTGAAAGTTTCTTTGTTTGTTTGTTTTTTCCATCAGGGGACAAAAGAGCAATAAACTTCATTTCATTAGCAGTGTGAAAAAGTGACGTCGCCGTCAAGTCTCTTTCTGATATAACAAGTTCAGGGGGTTCCTTGTAACAGGGGTAAATATTTATGCACGCCTAACTTTTTTTGGCAGCTTTGTTTGTCGAGTGGATTTCGAGTGGAAAAGGAGGAGGAAGAGGAGGGGGAGGAGGAGGAGGAGGAGGAGGAAGAGGAGGGGGAGGAGGAGGAGGAAAAGGAGGAGAAGGGAGAGGAGGAGGAGGAAGAGGAGGAGAAGGGAGAGGAGGAAGAGGAGGAGGAGGAAAAGGAGGAGAAGAAGGAGGAAGAGAAGGAAGAGGAGGAGGAAAAGGAGGAAGAGGAGGATGAGGAAGAGGAGGAGAAGGAAGAGAAGGAGGAGGAGAAAGAGGAAGAGGAGGGGAGAGGAGGAGGAAGAGGGAGTGAACATGTGATTGTTAACAGTAACCTGATGACTTTAGTAATAAAGTAATTTAAAGGTCACAGTTCAGTATTGTGTCTCATTACAGTTACTAAGTTTATATAAACACGTTACTGTGTCACTCACACACAGGTTTCCTGAGCTGTTCTCTGGGCTGCGGCACCGGTAGCCAGGTTTGCCTATTATACTGAAACTAGTGAAGGCATAGGCGTCGCCACCATTCAATCTGAGAGGGACATGTCCCCTTTACATTTCATAATTCTTGTTTGGACCCCCCAGGTGCAGGCCAGAGGTCTGCACTGGGATTGGTTTCCACTGGGTTGCGCGGGACAAGACGCAAATCTCGTGGGAACGGGTGGTTTGTTCTTATCTGCAGGTGGGAATGGGCGGCTAAAACAAACACTGCGGGATTATAGACTATAGCCTAAAGGTAATTCCAAATAAATAAAATAC
>JAOVVF010000019.1:20115063-20157042 GCA_028565595.1 Duopalatinus emarginatus
GTCTTCTGGAAAACTATCATTAACAATGTCTTAAAAATATTACTAATGTACCTGTTATTAACACAACTGTTATCAACATACCTGTTATTGAAATACTACTGTTGATATATTAATATGTTATAAATATACTGGTTATTGATGTCCCTGTTATTAATGTTATTAATGTACCCGTTATTAACATAACTGTTGTCAACATACCTGTTATTAATGGACCTGTTATTAACATAGCCATTCTGAATAAAGCTGTATTTAATAAACCTGTTATTAATGTCATTAACTAGTTAACGTGCTCATAGTGTCACATGTGCAGCCCACACTGGAGCTCTCATGTGTCTGTTTAATCATTTTATGATTCGTCCACGGCTGCCGCTCTGGTTAACGGAGGTAACTAAGCTTTGACACTGCCGTCTGTCAGGAGAATATTTCTATATATAGAATATTAGAATATAATTTTCTCCCGATACGAGTAAATGTGGATTATATTGGATTTCAGACGTCTGACTTTTGTGCACATTTCTCCTGTGTCTGCTTAACGAATTCTGAAGCCACTGCGTCTGCTGCATTTTCATTCTGGAGGTAACGAGGAGAGGATTGGGGTGAGAGTCCTCATCTGTGCGCAGTAATTCCCACAAGCCCAGTGCACAGCGCAGCATTAGAGAGTTCACAGGCTCGATGCTCGCCTACCGCAACCATGTAGCATGGAGGAAAACGGCGAGCAGTCATGAGGAAGGCCACACGCACACATACACACACCGGACACACACACACAGGCGGAATATTAACCACGCAAGTTCAGCTTTCACCTGCTTCAAGAAACTCCTGAAGTTTTATAACTAATAGCTGGAGATACTTCGCTAATAAGAGACTTTTGTGTGAGTGGCAAAACTGTGCCTGTTTAATTAGCAAATAAGAGCAGGATCGACTCGATTATGTTGCTGTTTGCACGATGCCGTCACTGCCGTCAGACTGAATTCTGAAGTTCTCACGTACTGTCGATATATAAGAGCAGCCATAACATAAACACCACCTAACAACACCTAAGCAGCTGCCCAAACAGCCTCTGACTACGCAAGACTACTGAAGGTGTCTGAAAATTAAAGATGAAAGATGAAAGTAAACTATTTGCCTACTGTGTTTGCACACAGAGGAAAGTGACCTCCGCATTTAACCCATCCATGCAGTAAAACACATACACACACCAGTGAACACTAGGGGGCGGTGTACACACTTGCCCGGAGTGGGGAGGGGCAGCCCTAAACCACGGCGCCCGGGGAGCAGTTGGGGGAGTTAGGTGCCTTGCTCTAGGGCACCTGAGTCATGTCTTGCCCTGGACGGGGATCAAACCCGGGACCTTCCAGTCACTAGACCGGTTCCCTAACCACTAGGCCTCGGCTGCCAAGAATTTTGAATTCTGTGAGATCGGACCAGATGGGCTAGCCTCCACCCCACCCTACACCCAGGATTGGGTTTAAAAACTAGACTGTCAGGTCCGAACCCAGAGAAGATCCACAGAAGGATCTGCTGCCAACGTCTTGGTGCCAGAGAGACTACAGAACACCTTTAGAGGTCTTATTGAGTCTCGACAGGTCAGAACAGTTTATGCAGGTGGTTTACATACAGTATATATATATATATATACATACACGTGTACTGTGTATATAAGTTGCATATGTACAGTTCGGCAAACATATCACACTGCGATATCATACTTCATACTCTTATTTAGAAATAATAACGTTTTGCTAGAGACGTATGTCTGTATGTCTTTGCAAGCATTTTTCTCCTTGATTTGATGTTACAAAAAAGCTGCCTTGTATTTGCAGGATATCTTCAATCCAGACCTAATCTGCTGAGTCAGACAACTAGGTATATGTATGTAGATTCATGGATTATTTATTCACCCTAAAAGTGCATTTGGAGGCAGAAATAAAACTTGATAGATTGAGAACACAACGTCTAATCAGAAGCCAGACGGAGCCTTTGTTGTAGCTGTAGTTGTTGTTGTTTATATATATATATATATATATATATATATGTTTAGTTTAGTAAGGACACAATCATGGCCTGAGTGGGAGCAATTATAAGCGTAATGCGTTAGGGTTGAGCTCCAAATTACCCTTCGGTTTTGCTGGAGCTATTCCGAGAACAAAGCTGACTCAGAACCTGATGTCTGAGAACCATTCGCCGGCTTAAACGGAACAAAGGCGGAACATAATGCGGATCGTGCCTTCCACTCACGCTTACACGACGTGATTAATTTCTCCCAATGTCCTGTGACAGAGGGCAAAGACACTTGACAAATGTTTCTATTCTCCTATCCCGGAGCCCTTTAGCATATGTACGAGAGTGGCCCACTCACCTTCCCGGGGTGCGAGCTGACAAGCCGAGCAGGGCGTGACAAATGACCGTTAACACATGCACACAGGGTCAAGTATGGAGGGTCACAGATAAATTATTACAGGATCTCTGGATAAGGGTGTAATGATTAAGAGGGCCGAGGTGATCTCACACTGCGAGCCTGATTCTCAGTCCTCAACATCCAGATTCCACAGCATGGCTCCGATAAGTCTCAGAAATATTATTAGACCAAATCACATCCTATAAATATGCAAGGGGAAAATAAAAGCATACTGATCTTACACAGATATTAACTGTTACACGGATCATACGGAGTCGCACCAGGAAAGATAAAAACAGGGAGCGATCTAATGGATGTGTGTTTTTTTTCCTGGAGAGTTCGGACACGCTAACTAACCGATGCTGACTGAGGATCACATCCTATTTCTGTAAGATCAAAAAAGAAACTGTCAGGATGTTACTCCATTAAAAATATGTGTATAAACACCAGACTTACTAGAGTCAGTGTCTGTATTTAAACATGTGCATGCTTACTCATATTTAGCCACATTTCTGCATGACTAGCTCGCTAACTGTTCGCTTAATATTCTAACTCAAACAAACCTAGAATTTCCCTTTATTGGTTCGTTATTCACAGGTGATCGAGTGTTGAAGACCCAGCAGTGTCGGAACTTTGACTTGACCACATGACCATTTGAGCCTATGCTAATGCTAATGTTTTTACCACCGAGCTACCAATGTTTAACATTGAACAGTTAACAGTTAAACAGTTAGCAGCTAGCTAGCTAAATAGAGCCAATAGGTAGCTAGATAACTAGCTAGGAGCTAGATAGATAAATATGTAGCGAAACATAATTAGCCATCTAAGCAACCACGCTAAACTACAAAACTAGCTAGTTTTTCGCAAATGTATTTTCCATATTTGATTGAAATAAAAAAACTAACAATTTCCACAAGCTATCAGACTTCTCAACAATCAGAGTCTGGTACGAACAAACAAACAACACACACACAAACACACCTTTTTGAAAAACTGTCTACCGCTAATGTTAAACCAACTGGATAACTTTAGCGCTGCTGCTAAATTCAAAGTCTTACGTTTACGGTGTCTAATGTTCACAATTATACCAAATACACACAACCGCACCTCACAGCTCCACTACTCATGGAGCCAACTGCGCTGTTTCCCCTCACCCGTGTTTATTGTTTATTGTCTTGTAATGGTCTTGTGTATTTATAGTAAATTGTCTTGCATCATTGAACACGTGTACTTAATGTTGTGTTGTGTTGTGTTGAATTGTGTAGTCTACTGTTCTATGTTGCACCTGAAGGTCCTGGGGGAACGTTATTTCGTTTCACTGTGCACTGTACACCACTGTATATGCCACTTGACTTGACTTGACTTGACTTGATTGTCAGGGCTTTGGCCACACTGCGATCCAGCCAAGATTCCCCAGAATCCATGGTCGGCGAAGCAAGATGGCCGCACCCAGCCCAAGGCTCTTTCTGTTTTAGTTGTGAAGCAGTTAGCTTTCATGTTGTCTGATACCAAGCCAGTGTGTGTTTTGATCCTCAAGTGTTTTAAACTTTGCTTTACCTTTTAGCTAACATTCCTGCCTGGGCCTAGTTCAGTCTGTTCACTGATTGCCTGACATTTTGCAGACTAAGATTTTGGATTGTGTTTTGGATTTGGTCTGTCCCGTCTGAGTGAACTGTGATTAAAGCCTCTGCAAGTGTGTCCAACCTTGCAGAAATATTCTGAGCTTGCAGAAATATTTCGTAGGCATGTAGGCAATGAACACCAAACTTTCTTACAGAACGCTCCACAGTTTTGTTTGTTGTATTCCATGGAGTAGGATTTCTGCACCGTAAGGCATGTGTTCAATAACTTCGAGATCTGGTGTTTTAGGTGTGAATGACTAAACCCCCAAACTCAGATGAGTGTTCCTCTAACCATAATTTGGCGTCTCTAGACGTGTGTGGTGGTGCATTGAATGAATGCAGGAGATGAACAGGTGGAACTCGTCAGAAAGGAGACACACATAGTGTTCACCGTCAGAGACGGTGTACCAGGGGTCCCATAGATTGGCAGATAAAACAAACCCCACACTGTTATGGAGCCTCCACCAGCCTGTGTATTTCGCATAGACTCGTCTGTACACATTTTTACATCATAGTGATATTTTCTGAAGCAATAAATGACTATTTAGAAATATTAAATATATTAATACAAGTTAATATAGTCATATATATTATATATGATATATAATATAAACGTCATTCTAGAGAAGGGAAAAGAAATTGTATAGAAATAAAAATTTTATAGAAATCAGCTTTAAAGAGCTTCATAAATAAAGAATATTATAAATAATACTGAAATGCTGCAGTATTTTACTCAGAACCTAAAATAAATTAATTAATTAACTAATTAATAAAACTCATGCAAACCATTCGGTGCCAAATCAACATAAATTAAAAGATAAAGCATTATAAATTATTCCAACTCAGACCGACAGACTTTAATTATCAAATCTTTGACTGCCAAATAATTTCCCTAAATGTCATGTGGTCTACAACAACATCAGTTTAGTTACGAGACTTTTCTTAGCCTAAATGCCACCCAATTATCTTCTCAAACTTAAGTGTCCTCACTCCCAAAGCCTTTGTCCAAATCTGCACAACATTTCAAAATCAATTAGGATTTTAATTAATGAAACCCAACACCTGTAGCGCAGCGGGACGATGAAAAATATCACAGAGTCAAAAGGGGGTTTCTGTGCAACCTATCGGAAAATAAAATCGGATGAAGATGGCTGGAATGAACATTGTTTTAGAACAGGACCAAGAGAATCGTTGGGTGTTGTATGTGTGTGTGTGTGTGTGTGTGTGTGTGTGTGTGTGTGTGTGTGTGTAAGGAGACGTCCTTAATTTTATCAATCCAGCTGGACGTTAATGAACACTGCAAAAATTAATTCAATGTTGAGGGTGTTGATTCAACACTGGGGATTTTGCCATTTGTGAAGCCCATATGGTGCGCTGGATAGCCTAATTAAAACAAAAGTATCCTTATGGTTCACGCTGGGTTTTCCATGCTGAGAGGATATACAGAAATATTCTGTATAGCTATGAAAAATAGTACTGATGTGACTAAAAATGCTGATACTGTAGTAATAATACACTTTAAATATAAACGTTCATTCGTGTGTGTATGTGATCAAGCTACCTACAAAAGACACTTCTTATAACTTATTCTGACTTTTACCAATAAACTATAGCAGACATTAACAACAAGCGATCTGTAACACAAAGTGACATCTTAGGTTTAATTTCATACAGTAAAACATCACAAGATGTAACTGTACAGACTGTGAATTTTCCTATGTATTAGCTACAAGCACATAAACGTATTTAACACAAGAAGTGATCGCTAACATCATAGTGACATCAGTGGTTAGCGGGTTGTTGTTTTTTGTTTGTTTGTTTTTTAACACTCAGCTAGCTAATCTATTACCTGTCCATGATTCTGCAGACTAATTTCAAGGAAATGAATCTAGTAAATCAGTAAAAGTAAACATGCTGAGCTGAAAACAGAGAGGTTATGTTAGCTGGCTAAATGTTGCTAGGGTTTCAGCGGCTAGCTAGCTGATGCTAATTAGCAGATGTTTCTAGCTTTGAAGCACCTTTAACATTATCCTGAGGTTAAATCATAAATTGTAACAGCACATAAATATATTTAACATATCAAACAATCGCTAACATTAAAGTGCCGTTGTGAGTTTATTTTTCTTGTTGTAAAACATATACATATCTAGATAGCATTAGCAATCTTTAATAATCCTTTAGTAAAAAATAAAAGATGCTAAGCTAGTCAACTAGCTTAACTGGCTAGCTAATTTACCGAACCTAATTAGCTGGCTAAGTAAATTTACTACATTGTAGAAACAAACTTCTTTCATATTTATGCAAATTCATGCAACATATAAGTTTAGACCTGATGCTGAATTTTACTTTATATTTGTTGAAATTATAATTAATTGTGATGTCTAAGATTATCCTGCAGGTGAGAACAGAAATGATGTAGAAATCAGTGTTAAATAGCTAAATAAGACGGGAGCTGCTATAGACAAGGCTGCTAAGCATTTGGCATTTAAAGTGTCAACTGTTACCTCCACTTTTATTGCTAATTGGAAATTTAATGATTGCTTACAAATACAGATATACTGAACCATTTACTCAAATATCAATGTGTAATGAGTCCACATGCGTCCGAAATGCCATACGCCCATACTAGTTAATAGGTAAATCTAGTATGCTACACCATGTAGTGCAACCAAATTCCTAGTATGTATCAGGTAGTATGTGAAAGGTTCCCGGATGTCCTACTAGGTTGGGAGAGATTTTCTAGTACGCTCCGCCAGCACACTATCTGAGCCTGATGTATCCCATAATGCACTGTGGGAACTTAAGCGGTGTGACGTCTTCAGACAAAGGTTGTTGGTAAGATGGCTGATCGAGTGCGTCCGAGGTGGTGTGCATACTACACGCTCGCATACTAGAAGTGTATACTAATTTAGGGGTTCAGTAGTATATACTCGCTCCAAGCTAGTAGGTAGTATTCAAGTATGTCATTTCGGACGCAGCCTATACATTAGAAAAAACAATAATCTGTTAATTATATTATATTATATTATATTATATTATATTATATTATATTATATTATATTATATTATATTATATTATATTATTATGATGCTTTAAGTGCAAGCGGATGAATATTACACAATGTAGTGATAAGTGATAAACACATTAAACCTTCCTGAAGCACTATAATATAATATATAATGGGATGGGTGAATTTACAGTAGGAAGCACATAAAGCAGAAGTGGAGACTTTATGAACATCCTGAATTATAAAGGATGCTCAGATTTGTAGCTGTGCTGATTTAAACACTAATGAAAATTGAAAACAGTTCCTCCTATGAAACGAACATCTCGTATCGATGTAAGTACAGCAAGAATCAAAAAATGTACTCAGAAAAGCCCTGGATGCCATATCAGGAGAGTACGCTGTTAGAGCCGGTGCTTCAGGCTGTTAATAAGCCCCTGATGACCCTAGATTCGAGATTTTGTTTCAGCAGGACGACATATTTGACTTCTCCTATAGGTGAGTATGTATAAGTGATGTTTTAGATTACTACGCAACAACGAGTCGATGCCATACAGTCATCAAGTCATCAAGCAGAACGTTTTGAGCCGTTTTAGACGTAGCATTGTTTAGTTTTGTTCAGTATATTACGTGTGTTTATTGTCAACATTAACTGGGGGTTGCCAGGTTTCAGAATTTCTACGCAAAACCCCACAAAGGATCTAAAACTAATCCAGAAAAATGTAATTTGGGGGTCATTTGTAAGGGCTAAAATTAAGCAGCAACTCTGAAAATATATGTTTTATTAAGACATTTTAGCCTTTAATCAACTGGAATAATAATAATAATAATAATAATAATAATAATAATAATAATAATAGGAAAATTATTTCAAGTAAAGCATTATTATGGGTTTAGGTTCCTGGTGGATGTATGCAGAAAAGGACAGACTGCACTATTTTTAAGCGTGTTCAATTGTACTGTGATGTAGTATGAGCAGGGGTCAGTTGTAGCTCAGTGAACAATATGAGTCATGGGTCAGGAGTTCAAATCCCAACACTGCCAAGTTGCCACTGCTGGGCCTTTGAGCGAGGCCTTTAAATCTTAACAGCCTAGTTGTATAAATGGGATAAACTCTTAATAAGAAAGTCCGACAAATGGTGTAAATGAGTTCAAAAGGTTGCATTTGGTTAGAGAGGACAGAGTGTTTGGTTGTGTTCAAAAAAGATGGTCCAAAGCCACTGTAAGGTTAAGTCATTACTGGACAACCAGACGGTTTATCTGACAATTACAACAAAGGTCGCCATGGTAACCCATAGTAAATTTAATTAAAGGATGATCCACTACAGATTTATTCATTATTATCTTTTTCCTTTTCACACAACCACTAAAATATTTATTTTAAAAAATAGTTGTAATTGTCTAAGTGGTGAATTTGGTCCTGGATGTTGGATATTTTGTTCCTGATTGTTCAGTGAGAACAGTAATCAGGAAGGCATTTCAAACACCACGCCAAACCTTGCATCAGGTCTCTGCTTTGATGGACTGGAAGGCGAGGTGTTTAAAAAGGCCAAGTCATGTATGATCTGAGTATTTAAGGACAAACACTATTCGCTAGTTGCATAAAACAACCCTTCAGGCCTCCGGCGAGCAGGGTGGTTAGCACAAGCATTTCCGCTATCCACTGACGGTTAGCATTCAGAACATTCACGTGATGTCTTCAAGATTTCCCGAAAATCACCTTCAACGATGTTCGCCGACTCATTCAAGCTTCGGTACAGCAGCAGTCAGGAGTAAGCAAGAGAACGGCTTCAATATGTACGTCTCCAGTTTCATTCACCATTACAAAGGTAAGTACACTAAGCTAATTAGCGCTAGTTTAGTAACGTTAGCTTAGCTCCCTTACGTAAACATCCACAGAGGAGGAGTAGCTCGCTAGCTAGGTTAACTCCGCTATATAATCCACTTAATATAATTGTTTTAATGTGACCAGGTTTTTAATGTATTGAGGATAAAATGACGTTGTTTCCAGCTGTTCACTATTTACAGTTGTGCTAAGTATATTTGAACATAGTTGTGAAGAAATTCACTAACACTAAAGACTAGCTAATATTTTTTTAATTTCTTGGATTTTTATTTGATACTGGAAACAATGTCATGTTATCATCAATACACTAAAATCTCAGTCACATCAATCCAATTATCCTAAGGGTTAGTTAGCGGAGTTAGCTATTAGCAAGCTACTCCTCCTCCGTGGATGTTTATGTAAGGGAGCTAAGCTAACGTTACTAATCTAGCGTTAATAAGCTACGTGTAGTTATGAATGAAACTGAAGACGTAGATCTTGAAGCCTTTCTCTCGCTTACTGCTGACTGCTGTTGTCGAAGTTTGCTCAACATCACTGAAGGTGATTTTCTGCAAATTTTGAAGACATCACGTGTAGAAATCCGTTCTGAATGCTAACCGCCAGTAGAAAGCGGAAGCGTTGCCTTATGTAACTAGCGAATTAGAAAACGATTATGGAGTAATGTAGTAGGGGTGAGGAGTGTTACAGTGTTACACACTCTGGGGTCTGTTACAGGGTTAATAGTGGTTATGAGTTCAAATCCCACCACCACCAAGACGCCGTTGCTTTTAACCAGACCTCTAACCCTTGACTGCTTGGTTGTATTTATAACCAGACCTCTAACCCTTGACTGCTTGGTTGTATTTATAACCAGACCTTAACCCTCGACTGCTTGGTTGTATAAATGTGATAAATGTACGTCATTCTGGATAAGGACGTCTGCCCAGTGCTGTATGTAAAATGGATTTGAGTGTAAATTGTATCTCATGAATCTACACTTAATAGTCTGGTGAGAATGAGTATCATATGCTAAATTATTTACAGATGAAATATATGAAGTTGTGATTGCATAAGTATTCGCCCAGCGTTACTATAAAACCCCCAAAATTTAGGCTGCCAAGTGGCGCAACAGAAAAGTTTTCGTCCTGTAATTTGGAGATTATGAGTTCGAATCAGTGTGATGCTACAGCCAACTATAGCCAGGAGTCGCGAGAACAGGGAGGGAGAGGTGGCATGTCATCTATCCCCTGTCGGTCACAGTGGCACAAGCCAATCGTTGGTGTCTGTGAGCTCATGCATGCTAAAGTGGGCGGAGCGTGTTATACCGCAAACCGATGTTGCCCAGGTCACCAGCATAGCCTTCGCTGTCCCTGGTTGGTAGTTGTGGTATGTTGGGGGGACAGGTCTAATGGGTGGGACTAATGGGTCTGAACTAGGGAAAAAATCCGGGGGGAATAAGTAGAGATCATGTTAACGCTCTATTTTGCCCCCTAGTGAATTAACCAAGACTAGCACTCACACATCAGCGTCAGTGCTTCACGACGGTCGGCTGCACGCATGACTCAGGCGTTCGCCGTACTCATCGTGCTCTATGGGAGTAGATGAACTAACTGAGCATCTCGATCTCTTGTCAGCGGACACACACTCACACTTACACTCACACTCACACTCACCTACGGGCAATTTAGAGCGACCGATCAACCTAACGAGCACGTCTTTGGACAGCTAATTGAATTACATTGTGTGTGTAATCCATGTGTACTAGATCGGAACCTTTATACGGTCACATGATTTAGGACATCTACAGCCTGACCTTGGTGATTTTAGAGGCTAATCGGAATGTGTCGTTTTCAGACGCCTCTCTGAGCAGCCATGTTGATTATACATCATGTGCTGTACTCAGGGGTCGAGGAGACCTTCCCGATATTTCTATCAGGGATTCCAGATTTAGGGTTTTTTTTTTTACCACCAAGAGCGAGTAGAGCACCGTTGGCAGATTAAAAAGTCAAACATGAAACAGGAAAAGGAGGAGCCCAAATCATCCTAAAGGCAGAAAGACCATGAGTCCTAGTTCACAATTCACAAACTGTAAACCAGTCCTTGCCTTGAAGCATCTCGAATGTGGGCCACAACAAATCTGTGTTTCTTCTCGCTCCAGAAATCGGTCAAAACAGCAACAGTGACACCTACAGGTATACAACAAACACTGTTCCTCAGGGTTAGTCGGCATGTACATGTTGATCGGAAGACCAGGTACTGATCGCTGCAATGATTTATACTCTTGGACCTACAAAATAATCCAATTTAATTACAGTAAAGGCTATTCAGTCCACATATTGTATCTATACACTGATACTACTACTAAAGCAGGAGCTTGGAGCTGGACTGCAGAAATACGACAGGACCTGGACTCCATGAGCTTGCAGAAATATTCTAGACTTCCTCCAGAACGCTCCACAATTCTGTTGTATTCTGAGGTGGAGGATTTCTGTGTTCCACAGCGTGTCACATGACGTCCCAGACAGGGCCGGCCCAAGCCTTTATGGGCAGCAGATTTTCATTTGAGGCCCCCCATACCCCCTCCAACCACCTCTGCATGTCGCTCAATTACCTTTCTCCCTGTGCCAGAAAAAACAAAACAAAACAAAACAAAAAGGAAGTGGAAGGCCTAAGGCTAGTGCTGATTTTTTATTTATTTATTTAAGTTTTATTTTATTTTCTTAGAGCGATTTGCCCAGAGAGAGATATTGTGCAATACACTGAAGTGTCCGGGCTTATATCGTCCACCCAAGTGGTGCATATTTGCGTTTGCCCGACAGTGGCAGCAGCCAACAGCAGCAACTGATTAACCTACACATAGGTGTGCCAACTATGAAAATAAATAAATATAATAATCACTTTTCCTTTTTTCATTTTTAAAATATATACATTTTTTATCATGATATCTTGGTGCTCTTGGGGGGGGCCCCCTGGTAGCGTAGGACCGTTTAACCTAACATGCATGTCTTTGGACTGTAGGAGGAAACCGGAATACCCGAAGGAAACCTACGCAAGCGCCGGGACTACATGTGGTGTCAAAAAGAAGGCACACATAGTGTTCAGAGACGTTTGTAGGTGTACCAGGGGTCCAGTGGATTGCCAGCTGACCAAACCTCATTTCAATATGAAGCTTCCATCGATGTCTATGGTTTTATCTGTATATAGGCACTGGCAGACACGACCAAAGACGTCCATCTGTGCCATTGCTATGTGTTTTGCATGAGCATTTTTTTTCTGGCACTTCCACATATTTTATGTTAATTAACTAATTAATTAATTAATTAATTAATTGCGGTCTGTAAAAATAAAATAATGAACCGACTGATAGACATTTCCACAGTTATTATGTCTTCTGTCTGTCTGTTCAGATCACATCCTTTCCTCTGTACCCTGTTATTCCATCAGATTTGAAACGCAATTGGAAACCCTGACAGTAATTGGATCACAAACACATTCTTTATGCACTGCCTCTGGTTGTGCTTTCTGTCACTTTTCCTCAAATCATTTTGTTTGTAGGTTACGCAGAGAGGTTGGAATTATTACTCCGAGTAAAAGAGAGCAATAAAATGAACAACCAGACTGTGTTTGTGTTTCGCTTTCGAGCTCAACCGAGCGTTTTGTCTGTGTTTCGTTAGGAGGTGAATGTAGTTTATTACTGCTGTGGCGTGGATTTATTTTATGTAACTGCATGAATCTGACTGTAGTTCCTGCATCTACTGTGTCCTAAGGTGAGGGCTCCAAACTTGGGAACAGAAAGATGCAGGGATGGGTTAAATACCGAGGTCAGATTCCTCAGTGTGTAGAAGAACATCAGGTCAGTCACTTTTAAATGACAGGTTTGACAGATGACAAAGAAACTGGTTCACTTGTTGTGATACTTGGTTGGTCCACCACAGGACATTGATTCCACAAGCTTGTAGAAACATTCTGTATGTACTGAACACCAGACTTCCTCCAGAACGCTCCACAGTTCTGTCGTACTCTGAGGTGGAGGATTTCTGTGTTCCACAGCACGTCACATGGTGTCCCAGACGTGTTCAATAACGTTGAGATCTGGAGATTTAGGTGTGAATGACTAATCCCCAAACTCACATGTGTGTTCCTCTAACAATAATCTGGTGTCTGTAGACACCACCAATCTGTACCCGTATTTCTGGCATTTTGGTGTATATTGATCCACTCTTTCTTAATGTATACATTGTTGTTTCTATAGTAACGTGCAGCACATCATCTGAGACCTAATTCTGTCATAAACTGTACTTCCTGAGGAGTTATTATTATATTCTGTCATCTGGCAGGAATTAAAATTACTAAAATGTATTAACACCTTTAAAACATGTATTTTTCTAACAAAAGTAAAAACATGTAATAGTTGTGGTGAAGGTTTTTTCTTTTAGGGTTTTGCACCCCAGGACTACACAGAACTACATAAGACCTACATAGTACCAAAAGAAACCTACACAGGGCTACATAACACTTATACAGGACTACATAACACCTACACAGGACTGTATAATACTTATATACTATATAAGACCTACATAGTAATATGTATGACTACAAAAGAAACCTCCACAGGACTACATAAAACCTATACACACACCTACATATGGCCTTCAGAGGACTACATAAAACCTACACCCGACAAAATAGTACTTATACAGCATTACATAGGACATACACACAACTACATATGGCCTACACTGGACTACATAAGATTACACAGAACTATATAGGACCTACACAAAACTTCATGAGACTACACAGGACTAGATGAAACCTTCACAGGAGTGTAAAAGCTAGACCATATCAGTGTAGTATTCATCAGCTAATCCATAATTATATATATATATATATATAGCATAGGAATTTCTTCCAGATAGAAAGTATAACAGTGACTATATATATATAAAAAAAAGAAAGACAGAAAATAATATTAAAATACAAATGTATCTGGTTTTGGACGATGTTCCACACCATGAAATGAATTGATTAAAAGTGGAAAGTGTCATTTGTTAACAGATGAAGATGAGACATTGTGGGTAAATCACAGACAGCACAGTTATTCCTGATGTACACAATCAGCAGTGAAACAGAAACGCAGGTGCTAGTGATGAGGAGAAGACACTTGTAGCAACAGGAGTCAGAGGAAGTTTGTCGTCCATCCTCATCATCGCTTCCTTCTTCATTCTGCTGACATTCTTCAGCACGCTGCAGCACTGAAACGCTTTGTTCACAAGTGAGGTCAGAGGTCAAACTGATTTGACCTGATACGAAGGTTTCCATATTACACTGGGTTCTGTCTAAAACCTGTCAGCAGTTCAGTCTGGTGGGGGTGATGTAACGGTGTGGGGATGATTTGAGTCGGCACGTGTCGATACCAATCGAGCATCATTTGAATATTAAAGCTTTATCGACATCACATGCGAAGCAAATATGCCTCAGATATGACAGTGTACCAGCGGGAAACACGCATGTCTGGTTTCTGATTGAAATGATGGCCAAAAGTTAGTGCAGCTGAGTTGATCCTTATATTTATAAAGTAGTTCTGAAGATTTTTGTCTAAACCGGTATAAATGAGGACATGACGTAGTTTGCTACAGCAGAAATGTCACATTTAATGGAAAGTCTCCATGGCAACACATCAGCAGCCTCTCAAGTCGAGTATGCGTCGACTCAGCAGAGGTTGGGAAATTCCCCGAGTCGTGTAAAGAGAGAGAACAGTTGCTCTTGTTGTCATAGCTCAGATCTGCGATCTCCTGCGGCTTGGGGACGGCGCAGGGCTCCGAGCTGAAATTGGGGGCACTTGTCTGCTTAAATTGGGGCCAGGAGATGGCATTTTATTCAAGAACACTACAGACATCGAGATGAAGAGCTGCTCACCTCGGGAGTCTGCTGGTGTTTCTGTGAGAGCGAAGAAAAGCCGCCGCTTCCTTTTTCACACACTATCACTTTTATACTTACTCAGAAAAAAAAAACAGGGACGACTGGGAATTTATCCTCTGTTTGTTTGTTTGTTTGTTTTTTTTGCTACCTGTTTTATAGCAAAGGAGGTATTTAATAAAATCCACTGATGTCTTTTTTTTCTTAACATAAAAAATAAATTTTCACCTAAAGGAAAAAAATTGGCACGTTCCGTTAGACAAAGCAGGCCGAGTTTCACCTCCAGACTCATCCTCATTTAATGAGGGGAATAATGAAACCTGGTGAAGTGGCTCTGAGGGCTCGTTTAAGACCGGCGGGATTCAGTGGCGTGATTCAGTTCACTGAAAACCGAAATCGACTCGAGTGTGGACGGAATGAAGAAAACGTTTGGGGGCCTATAACCGCTCTGGCACAGCAGCGGAAACTTCTATTAGCATTGTAACGATCGAAGATTCGGATCAGCGAGTGGATTTGAAATGATGATCGTTCGGTTAGTATCACAAACATCATTTATACCTGTTACACTGATGTGTAAATGATTCACCAGGCCAGCATGGTGATTCTTTTTAAAATAATCCTTCTTTTCATCATCATCGATCACAGATTAGCGCTACGTCTACACCAGACTCTGAACAAAGCTGGTCACCTGGTCAGTCGGGGCAGCTGTGGGCTTAAAGAAGCGATCTTGGAACCCAGAAGGTCTCAGGTTCGATCCCTGGAATCTAAATGCAAACAGAAGTGCCCTTGAGTAAGGCACCTACCCCGAACTACTCCCTAGGTGCTCTTGATGGGGGCTGCCCCCACCCCAGGCAAGTGTGTTCACGGCCCCCTGGTGTCTATGTTTCACTGCACAGATGGCTTAAATACAAAGTGTCCTCTAAGTGCAATCACTTCACTTTCACTTTGTAAGTCGATTGCAGAAGACATGTCTTATATACATTTAAATTGTATTGTATCGTACGGTAGCAGATTGTGCTGTATTGTCAACTCGTCCCGTTGAAATGATAAGTCTCAGACTGCGTTCTGAACGGTTTTGAGGTGCTGAGCTTCAAAGATTTTGTGTCGATTAGTAAAACTGAACAATGCCATGGAACAATGTACAATTTCGTTTACAAAATCATATAAAATCTGCAATCTGATTTGCAAAGTTTTTTTTTATTCCTATGTGAAGACTAATCCTTGTTCACCTTGACACGTTATCCATCGGGGGTTTTTTTGTGGAAAGAAAATGATCACATGGTTACTACAGTATACCATATGGTACAATAATAAAACCCTGGCAGATTCCTAGTATACACACAGCTACCATAAGACACCTTAATGAATGTATTTAATCCATATGTGCAGTAAAACACACACACACACACAAACACACACACAAGGGGGGCAGTGTACACACTTGCCCGAGGCAGCGGGGCAACCCCAAACCACAGCACCCAGGGAGCAGTTGGGGGAGTTCAGTGTCTTGCCTTGGGTGGGGATCAAACCCATGGCCCATGACTAGGCCATGGCTGCCCCTTAATGGGATTTCCATGTCTTATTTGTACAGGAAATCAAACCAGCAACCTATGGGTGCACGGGTGGAAAAGGGGTGGGTTCATTGAATAAAAACACCCAATCAAATCTTATTTAAAAGTGCCAACTCTATACATGGTGCCCAGGGAACAGTTGTGCTTAAGTGCACTTCAGTCGTGTCTTATCAGTACAGAGGATGAAAACAGGGACCTTGTGGTTACCAGTCTGCTTCCTCAACCACAAGCCCAGGGGGTGAAGGGGACGAAGTATCCAAATCATTTCCTTACATTTGAAATCATTTGACGTTGAAATCTGGTAAAGTTCACGTATAACCCAAACACCGAGTTGATTGTTTTTGTTTAAAGTCTGTGATATTAAAACAAACCTCCATGTCGGGCACTCAGTACTCTGACCTTTACCCCGCTGCATTAGCATCACGGCCAAAATGACTGTTCCAAAACCAAAGCTCTGCTCAGCGCCATTATCTGATGAAATAATAAGGTTATTATCCCAATTAACTCGGCATGAATAAAACCACCCTCTTCCCAAAGAGCAGCCTTTCAACACATCATCAGAACTCGTCGTCTTTAAATGGAAACACTGTCAAACCCTGGTTTAGAGAATCTGCTGCTCTGCTGTCCATGTGGGAGAGTGAAACAAGTTCAGTCGAGGTCAGAATAAAGAGCAGGCGGTGATATAAAAGCAGGAAAAGTGCCATCAAATGGCTGAGGAAAAAGTCAGAGGCCAAATTCATCACCGGCTAATGAAGAACGTCATGGAGTAAAATGTCATGAAGGGAAAATGTCATGCCGAGCAGCTCAGATCAGGAAGGTTCTTCTGCACCAGAAAACCTCCCACACCCCCCCACAGCCCGCCCCGCACTCGCACACAAAACGCTCAAACAAAGACCAAAATCTGGGTCGGACTTTCAATCGTTTTATTCTTTTACTATTTACAGAAAGAGAGAGTTTAATTTAGAGAGAGTAGATGACGGTGCGGTTCTTCAGCTCCTCTACGTACTCCTTGGCCTGGTCAAACGGTGTCCTCTCCTCCACCGTAGGAGGCGTGCCCTCCACAAGCTTCACAAAGTAATGGCAGTAAACCTTGTCCATGATGCCGAACATGCCTCGTCCGTGGTACCGGATCCGTTTCAGGTACTGACCTTTACCCACGAACGACTCGGCTGAGGAGAGCAGAAGACAAAGGTTAGAGCTGAAAGTGTTTCTAAGTACAATCCTCTTTGTAAAGTGAAAGCAAAAGTGAGCTATTCGCCTACTGTGCTTGCACACAGACGAATGTGACCTCCACATTTAACCCATCCGTGCAGTGAAACACACACACACATATACACCAGTAAACACTAGGGGGCACTAGAAGGCACTTGCCCGGAGCGGGGAGGCAGCCACAAACCCAGCGTCCGGAGAGCAGTTGGGGGAGTTAGTTGCCTCAAGGGCACCTTAGTCATGTCTTGCCCTGTGCGAGGATTGAACCCAGGACCTTCCGGTCACGAGACCGGTTCCCTAACCAACAGGCCATGAATATGAATATGCACAGATCAGTTATAACATTAACACCACCAAACCACTGTCTGATGACATGAATAAGATTGATTATCTTGTGATTACAGTATCACATGTCACATGTCATCATATAGACAACAAGTGAACGGTCAGCTGATGTGTTGGTAGCAGGGAACAGTTCACTTTCACTTTCACTTTACAAAGAGGATTGTATAAAGAAACACTTTCGGCTCTAAAAGGTCCAAATTGTGATGTCTAGACGACTGAGTCTGATCGTCTCCAACACGGCAGGTCTTGTTGGGTGTGTCCCAGGATACAGTGGAACAACCAGTGACCCAGTGACAGGGTCATGGACACTCACTAAGACTCACTGATGGCTAGACTGTCCGGTCTGATCCCACAGTGGAATCCAGGTGGTGTTAATGTTATGGCTGATCAGTGTAGAGTACATGATGTTGGACATGTTACATAAACACACAGAGCATTAATTTCATGTCAATAAGATTAATACGAGTCCAGTCTGCTGCGAGGGCAATGGGGGAAGGGGGGCAGCTACGTACATCTATTCAGATTTAAATGATGATTTGTTTGTCTGCTGCTTTATTGAGGAGGACAGGATGTGATGGAACGCACTAACATGTTCTAATGATAAACAACACAACACGGCTCTCGAATCTGCAGGCGACCGGACACAGCGGCCGTGTGACATCATGTAGAGACGATTAAACTGGTTCTACCACATCTCCCACCGTCTTATTGTGGTTGAACTCAGGATCAGGCTGATGGAACACTCACCCACATACAGATTGGATCTATATTCAACGTTGTGGTTCTTCACTGCCATTTCCTGAGCTTCCAAAAGGACCTGTGGTGAAGATCGGACTTTAATCCAGGTCCAACAGTTTAGACACGACATTCTGTTTCTGATCAGGTACGAAGTCATAGGAAGAGTTTCGGGAGATTCCACACGTACCTCTTTCATTACTTTGGCTCCTTTTTTATCATTAAACTGGAGCTGAGCCAGAGCCTGGTCGATGGTCATGCCTCTGATCTGGAACAGGGAAGGAGACTCAACTATTACCTCATCACTGTGGTCAATGATGATAAGACTGCTAGTTTTTGGAGGATTAATAAACTTTAACATGAAATACAGGTGGCTCTGTTGATGTCAGTGACTCTACCAAGTCAAACGTCAGACTTGAGTGCCTGGCCGGCATCTGTTAGTTATAGATTCTATATAGTTCTTATAGTAACTTATAGTATGTCAAATACTGTCAGAAATATCCTAATTACAAGGTTAGCACACCTGAATGCCACCAACATGTCGTAATTACAACTCGTACTGCTCTTTGAGCTCACGCTTTCTGAGACCTGGAGGTTTTAAGTGGTAATTCTGCTTATGGTTCAGTATAACTGTACAGCTGATAATACAAAAAACTTAAATATTCTGGTTGGTGTGGTACAGCGGTGATGTCATAGGCTCCAATTTGAGAGACCTGGGTTTGATTCTCAGTCTGGGCAGCCAGTCTGTGCTACACCAATAAGGGTCCTTGGGCAAGACGATTAACACTATGTTGGCCTCCTGTAATATCAGTAACCTTGTAAGTCACTGTGGATAAGAGAGTCTGCCAAAATGCTGTAAATGCAAATGTAAATAAAACCAAAAGGCTTTTCAAATCTGGTATTTTTCTTTCTCAACAATAACAGTTTCAATAAACTAATATGAATGAAAAAATATCAAGATAAATGTGAACTGAATAGCCAGAAAAACTGGTACAGGTTGCTTGTATGGGGTTTGTTTAACTGGGTATTGACCCATTCTAATGGGTATCCTCTTTTAACAGGACAATACATCACCACACACACCTAGAGATTCCAAATTATGGTTAAATAAACACCCGTCTAAGTTTGGGGTTTAGTCATTCACACCTAAACCCCCATCTCAACTTTACTGAACACATTTGGCATGCAATGCAAGGTCCAACACCTCGGAATACAAAAGAACTGTGGAGTGTTCTGCAGGAAGTCAGGTGGTCATTGGCCACAGATGATCTCCACACGATCGTGGAGTCCATGCCCCATGGAGGACCTACAGAGTTTTAGACTGACCTACCAGTTTTTCTGGCACTTCAGTATATGTATGAAAACGTCAAGGTAGATTTCAGATCTGCTGCAGGGTTCAGTGTTGTTCAGTGTCTCTTACCAACTTCGCCAGGTACCACATCTTGTCTTTGCTGTACTTAATCTGACGCCTGCAATGATGGACCTCCTGAAACAAACAGAATCATTCACAAACAGTGGTAAGATGAATAATAATAATAATGATAATAAATCTAAACAAATCATAGGGAATTATAGGGAATGTTGGAAACACAGCAGAAAGGGGTGACTGACGGCCGGTCTGCGAGGCTCATCCTTCTCCTGAGGCGGGTATAAGATCCGATTTTTCCTCTCCCAGTTCTTGATGTTTAACGCTGCACTGGTGTGAAGACATGACGTCTGGGAGAACGGCCCAGAAAACCTGGGGCATGAGAACAGACAGACATTATCACACTGAGAAGAAGGTTTTTTCTAGGTTCTAGAGCACTCTAGAGCTGTACATTTAAGTACAGTGCACATTTAACTTTAGTATGGATTCCCTCAGAAATAACGGATCAACACCACAATTAATTCCCAAACATGTTTAAATTACTGTCTGAACTACAACACCTCCTGCACCTTATACACACACACACACACACACACACACACACACACACACACACACACACACATTACCGGAACCAAACTCCTTGTGTGTGTAAAAATACTTGGCCAAAAAAAAAAATATACTGATTTTGATCTGATTAGAAGTAGTGTACAGTAGTAATAATAATAACAATAATAATAATAACAACAATAATAATAATAATAACAATAATAATAATAATATTTGCTGTAGTTATTATTACTAGTACTATTGTTACTCATACTATTATTATTATTATTATTATTATTATTAATGCTCTTAGTATTTGTATTATTAATATTATCATTATTACTAGTACTATAATAATAATAATTTATTATAAATAATAATAAATAATAAGAATAATTCTGAATAATAACTCATACAAATGACAAAATCAAGATCACGTTTTACTCATTGAGGATTAATTTAAAGTTAATGTGTAATATTAATGAAATAAAGAATATTTAATGATATTTAAATCCACTCTTGTCCTTGATGTCTGAGTTTCTCCTCCTGAACTGATTTAGATCTGAATTAATTACACACCTGAGAGGAATCTGTCCAAACAATCGACTGATTAATGACGCACCTGTGAAGAGAAAAAAACACTTTAATCAGAAACAATTCTGCACTGAATCGTTATAAACAAATATTATATATAATAGTTGATTTGTACCACTCGCTGTCACAGCGGACGCCGCCATGTTGGAACAAAAACAGCACGTTTTCCGGCAGTGTCGCAAAAACACTTGCGCTAAATTTACAATATTACATTTCACAAAGTCTGTATTCTTTATGTGAGTGCACTTTGCTTGATCTTTTATACTCGTGAACATAAAATTATTGCTTTTTTAAATTGATTTATATGTGTTATATGTTTTATTTTTTTATGTATCCATTTTTTGCGACACCTCTCATCGATGGACGACCACGTTTTATTTTGTCCCACCCGTATTCCTGTGCGTCGCTCTGATTGGCCGAGGGGCGAAAACCCGCAATCTGATTGGATGTTGTTTCCGGAACTGTGGCGAATAGGAGGTTTTAGTCTAGGAGGCGGGATTTACAGAAGACGGGTGGGCAAACAAGAAAGCAGCATGGCTGAATGAGAGGTGGAGAAGCTGCCTGGCTGAACTAGGAACTGGATCTCTGTGTTGAACCTGAACTTTTATACACCGCCGTGTCTTCAGGAGAACCGGGATGCACGAGCGTCTTCTTCCCGCCTCGCCGAACTGGTACTGCTCGCGCTGCAGTGACGTGAACGTCCGCGGCGTGTTGGGCTTCGGAGCCAAAAACACCGTGTACCTGCTGCGCGTGAGCTCATCTTCAGCTGCCGTGCTCGGTATGAAGTTTCCCTCAACTCGCTCGTGCTCTCACACCTGGTCACGTGCCTGGTCACGCTTGCTCGCACCTGGTCACATCTATTTACACCTGGTCACGTGCCTGGTCACATCTGCTCACACCTGGTCACGTGCCTGGTCACATCTGGTCACGTGCCTGGTCAAACTTGCTCGCATCTGGTCACGTGCCTGTAGTCTCAGTGTCATCACTCTCATCCTTTCTGCATCCACAGGTGAGCTCAGGGGTCACACCCACAGAGTGTCTGGCTTCTCATTCTGCAGACACGATGGTCAGGAACACATCTGCGCCAGCAGTTCTGATGACAAGACTGTAAAAATCTGGGACGTGGAGCAGAAGGTGGTGTTGGAGGAACATAATGTCCACCAGGTAGGACTGAGACAGGACATCGACTTCTCTATTATTATATTAGATTACATATCGTAATATGAAAACTCATCAGGGCGTCGAAGACCTCTGAAGGTGTTCTGTGGTATCTAGGACCAAGATCCTTCTGTTGATCTTCTGTAGGAGTCGTCTCACACACACACACACACACACACACACACATCAGTGAGTCCTGGTCTCCATGACCCTGCCACTGCTTCACTGGTCGTCCTTCCTTGGACCACTTTTTGTTAGGTACTAATCACTGTATACCGGGACATACCCCACAAGACCTGCTGTATTGAAGATGATCAGACCCAGACGTCTAGACATCACAATTTCCTGCATCCAAAACATCAACTTTTCACTGTAATAAGACAATCTGATCTCAGTGACTGTGACGTCTAGACGTCTGGGTCTGATCATCTCCAACCCAGCAGGTGTTGTGTGGTGTGTCCCGGTATACAGTGATTAATAACTACTACAAGTGGTCCAAGGAAGGACAACCAGTGAGCCAGTGACAGGGTCATGGAGACCGAGTCTCACTGATGTGTCTGGAGGGTGAAGACTGGACCGTCTGGTCTGATCCTACAGAAGATCTGTTGTTGATGTCTTGGTGCTACAGACCACCATCAGAGGTCTTGTGGAGTCCAGTCAGAAATGTTTTGGTGGGTAATGTTACTGTTATTGCTATAACGTGTGTGTGTGTGTGTGTGTGTGTGTGTGTGTAGAACACCATCTCGGCCCTCCACTGGTCTCCGATACAGAAGTCGTTACTGGTGTCAGGAGATGAGAAGGGAGTTGTTGTGTGTCACTGGTTCGGGAGATCAGACACTCGCAGCTTCTTCCCCGAACCCAGAACCATCTTCTGTCTGTCATGTTCCCCACACACCGAGAACCACGTGGCCATCGGGTAAGACATTCTCGAATCCGCCGTCTTTACGACATTTCCATGGTAACGAGCGTCCGTTGATCTTCTGGCACTCGTCTGTCTTCTCTTTAAGGTACAAGGATGGAATGATCGCCCTGATAGACATCGGCAGAAAAGGAGAGGTGATCCACCGCCTGCGAGGTCATGAAGAGGAGATCCACGCTCTCGTATGGTGTCCCGATCCCCAGGAGGACTCGCTGTACGGTCGAGCCGAGGACAACGCCGGTACGGTCTCTTCACGAAGCTCTGTCTGAGGCGGGGGCTGCGTCCGAAATGACAAACTTCTGTACTAGTTAGTATGTGAATCTAGTATGCGAAATGATGTAGTGCGTCTGGATACCCAGTACGTATCAGGTAGTATGTGAAAGGTTCCCGGATGTCCTACCAGGTCAGGAGAGATTTTCTAGTACGCTCCGCCAGCACACTATCTGACCCTGACGTATCCCATAATGCACTGTGAGCGAACTGAGAGCCTGTTTTATCTGTAAACCAGACGGAGAGAGTTTATGATGATCAGTGTAGGCTGAGCTGAGGATTTTTAATCACAAACCAAATTTAAAGTTAATTAAAAAGACTCAAGTGGTGTGATGTCATGGGTCAAAGGTCGTCGGTAAGGCGGCGGTTCGAGTGCGTCCGAGGTGGTGTGCATACAACACGCTCGCTAGACTATACTAGAAGTGTGTACTAGATTAGAGGTTAAATAATATATACTCGTTCTAAGATAGTAGGTAGTATTTAAGTGTGTCATGTCGGACGCAGACAGTGAGACGCTCTTCTGGGTTACTGCAGCCATGTTTGTTGTTTTTGTCTGCAGACGTGGGCAGTGGGTTGGCAAAAGAACAGCGAGGTGGTTTCCTGGCGTCAGGTAGTCGGGATCAGACTGTTCGAATTTGGAGCACGGCAAGAGGGAAAGGTCTGATCCTTTCATCTTCATCTTCATCTTCATCGAGTTCTTCTCGATTTAAACATTTCATACATCAATTATTTAAAATTTTACTGGTACAAATAATGTGTAGGTTTTATAGAAGTAATAAAAAATACATAAAATTTTTTTTTTTAATTCTGTGCTTTAAAACACTTGTTTGTAGATTATAAGAAATGAATAATAATTTATTATTATTTTTTTTAATAATATTTTTTTTATTTTATTTCTGTTTATTTCACTATAACATCAGATTAAAGTCATGTGTCTCTCAGGTCTCTTCATCCCCCTGCGTCTTGTCGTATTAATACCTGTATTGCAGGAGTTATGACCCTGAAGCTGCCGTTTTTGAAGAGGCGAGGTGCCGGAGTCGACCCCGGGGTGAAGGAGAGACTGTGGCTCACGGTGCACTGGCCTAAAGGAAGACCTTCTCAAGTCATCTCCAGCTGTTTCGGGTCAGAACTTTTCAGAACGTGCATGTTTATTATAGTCTTTAAAGAGGATCAACACACACTGTATTTATACACAAGTGTTTGTTTTACACAGTTAAACGTTTAAAGGTGTTTTTTTTATTTATTTATTTTTGGTCCGTTGGTCCAAGGTCACTCAGATGCGCATCAACTTTGAGAAGTGTTTTCTGTTTACTTGGTGCCTGATATGTCCCACAGTTTTGGGGATTTGTTAGGAGTGATCAGTGTGAGAACGTGTCACAGCTTCATGTTCACTAATAGCTCTGTTAATAGCTGGCAATTAAAAACGCTGCACGCGGTCTCTTAACAAGTTAGCTTATTAGCTTATTAGCTCGATTATGAGCTCAAGTTGGCCATCCATAGACTAATTAATGAATGAAGGACTGTGTTTCTGTGTGTGTGTGTGTGTGTGTGTGTGTGTGTGTGTGTTTCTGTGTTTCTGTGTGTGTGTGTGTGTGTGTGTGTGTGTGTGTGTGTTCAGAGGAGAGCTGGTGGTTTGGGATCTCACCAAATCAGGAAAACAGAAGTGGACCCTGCTGGGCAGCTCATCAGACGGTCAGAACCACAGTCGCATCGTCTTCAACATGAGCTCGGTGTGTGTGGAGGACAGAGAGCTTCTCATCAGCACATCCATGGACAGAGATGTGAGATTCGCTCTTGACTAATCCCTAATCTTAACGTTACGGTCCGTTAGCTGGAGAATCCTCGCGTGTGTGATAACATTGGAGGAGAAAATGGCTTTATAATGTGTCTTAATGTAACTTCAGTTCATCATAACCGAGGAAACTCGGATGAACTGTTTTTAATTTCAGAACCCGGGTGTTTTCACAGAGCGTGTGTGTGTGTGCGTGCGTGCGTGCGTGTGTGCGTGTGTGTGCGTGTGCGTGCGTGCACGTGTGTGCGTGTGTGTGTGTGTGTGCGTGAGCGGGTTTAATGACTTGGTAAACTTTAATTCGATTCTGTAGACGTTATTGTGATATTAAGATAGTGGAGCTGTATCTAATGAGTGCTGATGGAATGATAGTCCTAGTATATAAGAGCCACCAGGACAGTTCTGACCCGTCCGACACCGACTCAGTGGGTCAAGACCGCTGAAGGTGTTCTGTTTATCTGACACCACGACGTTAGTACTTCTGTAGGATTGGACCAGACAGCACACCATTAAACCCCGGGGCTGTCATGACCCTGTCACCGGGTCACCGGTTGTACTCCTTTGGGCCACTTTTGTAGGTATTAGCCACTGTATACTGGGACCCAGCCCACATGACCTGCTGTTTCGAACCTGTGGATTGTCTCACTATTACCAGCTTTAAAGGTCTTGTGGGGTTCATTTCCTGAGAATCAGAGCTGTTCTGGGAGCTGTTTAGGCAGGTGGATTTAATGTTATGGCTGATCTGTGGATATATTTTATATAATGTAATAAATTTATATATATATATTATTTATCAATATGTGCAGGCTTATTTAATATTATAATAATTATAATACACTAATATATATTTTTTTTTATAATGTTGTGAAGCATGGAGAATGATACTATATTTTTATTTTATATTTTAAATGTTTTTAATTTGATTAATTTTTAACCAGTTTTTTTTATTGGTGTAAACTTCAAACTTTCACTTTTACCTCTGAGAAAGTTTAAATCACGTCTGAGCTTCCACATACATTTACTCTCTCTCTCTACTGTACTGTAATATGCACTGAGCTGCCACTTTATTAGAAACACCTGGATAACTTGACATTCCTATAATTTGATTTTGCCTAAAATCTTGTAGAAATTTGAGATAACGTTCACATCCAGCAGAATGAACGGTGACTCGAACCGTGTTGAACAAGTGTCTCAGTGTTTAAGACTGCGGTCTCGGTGCTGTAGAACGACGAGCTGAAAAGCATCTCAACATGTCGAAACCTGAACCAGACGTAGCTCATGTCCCTCGGTCTGACTGACCGACATCTAAAATCACTTGCTTGACTAAAAAATGTTGTTTTAACTATAATGTAACTATAATGTAAGACGTGTCCCTGTCCACTGTTTCCAGATTAAGTGTTGGGATCTGGATAGTCTGGAGTGCTGCTGGTCTTTACCCACCATGGGTGGCTTCATTTACTCGCTCAGCTTCTCTCCGGTGGCCACAGGCTGTCTGGCGCTGGGGGTCGGGGACAACATGATCCGCGTGTGGAACACTATGTCCATCCAGAACCCGTACGATACCAGGACCTACTGGCAGGGAATCAAGTCCAAAGTCACTGCGGTAAGTCACTTTAATAGGAGAGACCCAGACGTCCTCCAGAACGCTCCACAATCCTGTTGTATTCTCAGGTGGAGGATTTCTGTGTTCCACTGTGTGTCACATGACGTCCCAGACGTGTTTAATAACGTTGAGATCTGGTGATTTAGGTGTGAATGACTAATCCCCAAACTTCGTTTCTGTTCCTTGGCAGCTGGCATGGCATCCAGTGAAGGAGGGCACCTTAGCTTTTGGCACAGATGATGGAAAAGTAGGAATCTACGAGGTGTATTCCAACAAGTAAGAGCACTGACACCTGTAACACGTTTTGCCCATTAACACGTTGAAGTTCTCGTGATGGGATTTTGCTCCTGTGTACGTACAGGCCTCCACAGATTTCCAGCACCTACCACCGCCGAACGGTCTACTCTCTGGACTGGGGTCCGCCAGTTCCGCCTCTGTCATTTGGTGAGTCGCTTTTTAGCATTTGAATGAGTTCATCCATAACCCCGTCCCAAGCTGGTAAATATTGAAATAGCAGCAGTGCCAAGAATCATCCGTCACCAAGCAGCGTCTCCTGGAGCATCGTTCATGCACACGGGGTAATTGAGAGAGATTATGTACAACCCGATTCCCTTACGGGCATTTTGCTGGGAAATCAAGGAGCAGAAACTTCATTTGCAGCCCGGCTGCGGCCGCGTGGCGCGTATCGCTTAATCTATCATCAGACTGGAGGACGGGGGGGATAATTGCTTTTGTTTTTTTTTGAGAGAGAAAGAGTGCCGCTGATGCCGTGGCTAAAGCAATGATGGGTTTTGTGTATGCTAATTTGTTTACTGTCTGCCTTCTTGGTATTAATGCTGCAGATTTTTCAGCATTTTCACTCTCACATCTGGGCTGTTTATCCATTCAGAAATGGAAATGTATGGGTCTGAGTGTGCGTGAGGGGATACAGAAGACACGTTTCCAGTCACCTTCTCATCAACTTTTCAAAGTCTGCAAAAGAAGAAACCACAGATCCGCTAATACACCTGCTGCGTCATTGTTTATTCTAAAAACTTTTTTCCAAGTGTATTGGTGCAAGTGGAGACCTGTGGTTAACATTAGGTTGGGGGGGGGCAAATTCTTTTGCTCTACTCCGATTTTCTACTCGGTAATACTTAAGGCTATATGCAGTTTGGTGTTACTGGTCTAATATAGAAAATATTGCAGTGGTTTGATGTAGAGAGGCGGAGACTGTAAACTGGTCTTCTTTTAGCTGAGTTATATTGGAAGTTAATGGGGGATGGGAAAGTGAGATAAACGAATGCAGCGGGTGAATGGAGGAATATTTCCAGAAGCTATATACAAGCACACTTGTCCAGATCAGACTGGACACGGTAGCATTGGTTTGCAGTTGATGTCTCAAGAACCGTATGAGGAGAAGCATTACAAATAGACAGATGCATTAATAAAAACTAGAAAAGCGCAACTTGAGCTATTCCTAAGTGGTTGCTATGGAGTCCTAGGTTGTTCCTATGCTGAAACTAGGTGATGGGTAACTGGATGCTATGGTATCCCAGGTGGTTGCTAGGTGGTTGCTGTGGTATTCCAGGTGGTTGCTAGGTAGATGCTATAGGTGTAGGTGGTTAAGTGGTTGAGATGGAGCCTTGATTGATTGATTTACAGTAGTGTGTCCACCAGTTAGTGTGTGTCTATGTGTATGAAGGTTTTGAACATTTAACATAGGGAAAAATCTTTTTTAAAATTGGTTGCCGTGCGGAAACCGGATGTCCAATTAAAAAGCTTTATGCAAGCACATCTTTGACGATCATACGGAACATTCCAGTGTTGGTTCCGTGTTCATATCTCAAACACTGCCGGGTAAGTTAGCGGGCGAAAATAATAAAAGCTGCTTCTTCTACCTCAGGTGTCGTAGCACCAGTGTTGTGTTTTTTCCACTGCATGGGTTTGTTAAATGCCTAAGTCAGATTCCCCTGTGTGCAAGCACAGTGGTCAATGAGTGGTTAATTTTCTTTTCTCATTCATCTCAATTATGCCGTTTGGTGGACACCCTTATACAGAGCCACTTGCATTTATCTCATTTATACAGCAGAGCAGTGGCAGCTTGGTAGTGGTGGGATTTGAACTCAGAACCTTCTGATCAGAAGTCCAACATCTCAAACACATCCCACTACTGCCCACTTTTCCTTTCACAAACATATATCGAGTCAGAAGAACCGTTCACTCAGAGCTGATGTCGGTACGACGTGGATGTTTCACCATCTCGACTGTGAGAATAAGACTGGAATCCAGGACACTCGAGACCACCGTGCTTGTTTCTACTATTATTTATTAATTCTGTTCATTTTTCTACCTCTACGCTCTGGTGTTCTTATCCGTGTGTTAACAGATGAATGAAAACCCCTGTGTGTTGTATGTTCACCCTCAGGTACAGGAGACAAACCTGAGTACAGTCTGTACAGTTGTGCAGGAGAAGGCATGATCTTTCAGCACGACCCGTGGAAGCTGACGGACGAGGCCAGTAACATCGATAAACTCATCTGTGACACCAACAATATTACAGTAAGTGGTTCAGGTCTGCAAACCTGAGCCAGTTTATTATTTATTATTTATAGAATTCTAGCCAGTGTGTGTTTTGGTGGTTTTTAATCTGCGGTCTGTTGTCTACAGCACAAACTCTCTCCACACACAGACCTGAGCTGGAGACCAGACGGGAAAGTCCTGGCTATCGGAAACGAAGACGGGTGAGTGAAGGTTCAATCCCACTTTCACGCTCGGACTTGCTCGGTTTCATCAGGTCCTACAAAACCTGCATGTTTTCCGAATTCTGGATCATTAAATTGATCAGCCGTAACATTAACACCACCACAGCTCTGACCTGTCGAGGCGCAGACTCCACAAGACCTCTGAAGGTGTTCTGTGGTATCCGATGCTAAGACATTAGCAACAAATCCTTCTCTGGATCTTCTGTCTTCACCTACACACACATCAGTGAGTCTCGTGCTCCCATGACCCTGTCTCTGGTTCACCGGTTGTCCTTTCTTGGACCACTTTTAGTAGGTATTAACCACTGTATACTGGGACATACCCCACAATACCTACTGTTTTAGAGACCCAGACGTCTAGACATCACAATTTGGTTCTGGCCAAACTCAAAGTCGCTCAGATTCTTACACTTGCCCATTTTTCCGGCTTCCAACACATCAGTTAATGTTATGGCGTATGTGTATTAATGAGTTCTCTCAGGGTTATAAATCGATGGCTCAGTGGATGTGTGTAGTGTAGAAGGAACATGTAACTTTTGCTTCGGTTACTGAGCAGCATCACATCACTGTGAAGCTCATTAAACTGAATCATAACTAAATATACTGCATGAAACGTTTTAATTTTTTTAGTATTATTATACTTTAAAAAAATCTGCTCATGAAATGGATCTGGTTTTTAAAAAGATTATTAAATGTTGTTCTTTTTTTCTGGCTTTTAATTTAGCTCCGTCCACATCTGGATATTTAGCTTAAAAACAGAACCTTAAAACGTAGCAGCAATAATAATAATAATTATAATTATTATTATTATTATTATAATAATTCAGTTAATTAGATGAGATTGGTTGATAACTGGAAGTTTGTAACTGGGGCAGCTGTGGGCTTGTGGTTAATGAGCCAAGTCTTATCAACTGGAAGGTTGCCGGTTCCGTCCCTGGAACTGAAATGACATGACGTGGCCTTGAGCAAGGCTCCTAACCCCCAGCTGTTCCCCGGGTGCTGTGGATCGGAGCTGACCACCGCAGCCCGACTCCACCCACTCTGCTCAAGTGTGTTCACTGCCCTACTGTGTGTTTGACCTCTCGGGTGAGTTAAATGCATAGTTCGGATTCCTCTGTGTGCAAGCACAGTGGTCAACGAGTGGTTAATTACTGATCTGCAGTTTATTACCGAACCTGCAGTTCACCAGACAGACAACAGGGGGTGCCTTTTAGACCGCTTGTCTGATGATGTCTGATGTCCTGCTCACGTCCGACCAATCTACCTGGTCTAAAGTGACACAGAGCTGCTGTTTTTGTTCACAGCTCTATAGAAGTGTACGAGGCTCCGAGTCTGAAGCTTCTGTGCACCGTGCAGCAGCACCACAAGATCATCAACACGCTGCGTTGGCACCATCAGCACTCCACCCAGCCAGAGCTGCACTGCCTGCTCGCCTCCGGCTCCAGCAACGCCCTGGTCTACATCCACGACCTGCGCAGCGCCATCGGTGAGACACACACACACACACACACACACACGTCTGCTACACGGGACAAGAAAACATGATTGAGTTTAAAGTGTGTAGAAGTAAAAAACAGGTATAAATGTGAAATTAACACACATAATTGGACATTAAAGTGGTTTCAGTGATGAAGAATGAAGAATAATATTCTAAAATAATATAACAAGTGTGTGGTGTGTAAAATAGAATACAAGCGCAGAAATTAAAATAATATATAAGGAATTTTAAAAAAAATCAGGGAAATCTTTTTATAATTAATTAATTAATCCTTATTTATATTTAATAAAAAAAATCTTTGATGGAAAATCAGCTTTATCACTCATCGTTCAGCAAAATTAACAAAATCTTTTTATATCTGATTCTTTTTTTCCTAAACATTCCATTAACATCTGAGTATTTTTTTGTGACTAATAATATTTTTTTTGGGAAGGGGGGGGGGGGGGTTGGAATAGTGAAAACAATAAAAAAAGTAATTGTAAATTACAAATAAAAATTATTGAATTGTGAATGCCTGAATATCTATCTGTCTATCTTTCTATTTGTATATTATTTATTTATTTATTGTATTTATTTATTTATTTATTTATTTATTTTGTTTTTATTTATTTGTATTTTATTTATTTATTTATGGGTGTCCTGTTTATTTATTTATTTATTTTATTAGTTTGGTTTTTTCAGCAAGCATCTGATTATTTTTTTTATTTTTGTGAATGTCTGATTTTATATAGTTTTCTGTCTGATTATTAGTTTGTTAATTCTTGTGAATGTTTGTTTGTTTGTTTGTGACTTGATGGTTTTGTACAGAGACCCCGTCTGAGAGTCCGGTCTTGGTGACTGAAGCCTTCCGCACTCTGTCTGGTCACACTAATAAAATCACGGGCTTGTCCTGGAGTCCTCACCACCACGCTCACCTGGTCACGGTCTGTTACGACGGTACAGCTCAGGTCAGTTAGTCGTACGCTAGCGTCGTGCTGAAGGTTATACAAACACTGACCAGGTCTTCACTTCAGTATGTTCGCCGTCTGTGTGTGTGTGTGTGTGTGTGTGTGTGTGTGTGTGTGTGTGTGTGTGTGTCGATGTGCTCCGCTGCAGGTGTGGGATGTACTGAAACAGGAGCCGCTGTGTAACTTCAGAGGTCATAACGGACGTGTGCTGTGTGTTCAGTGGTCTCCTGTGAACCCCGACCTGATCTGGACAGGAGCCGATGACTTCACGGTGCAGGAGTGGGCCGTGTCCAAACAGGAACACGATAAACCTCCTAAGAGTGCGTTTTTATAACTAACTGTAACGTCCCAGTCTTTAGTCTTCAGTCTGGATTTGCCAGGCAGGCGGTGGATCATGTCTCATCAAGTCAGTGATGTGAGGAATGATGAGACGCTTCTTTAAACAGGTAGAAGACGTGTGGAGATGGACAAGAAGAAAGCACCGGTGAAGAAAGCCAAGAAGAAGAAGAAGGTGGTGGAAAAGCGCGGGGTGAAGACGGAGGAGAGCGAAGGGCTGATGGGAGAGGACGCAGGAGGAGGAACCGGCAGTGGGATGGATGAAGGACAGACAGACGATGAAGCAGAAGATGAGGAGAGAGAACAGGTCGTGTCCACCGGCTCTGGTAACGCAGCACTCTTCCTACTACTCATCTTCATCTTCATCATCATCATAGTCTCTGTCTCTTTATCACTCTCTTTGTTTCTCTGTGTTTTAGGATGTAAAAGTATATAATGAGTGTATTTATTTATTTATTTTGATTGAGTTCAGGTTTGTCTCAGGACTCGAGTTCGGCCACAGAGAAAGTGCACATGAATGGTGAGAAGTGTTTTCTAACTGTGAGGAAAGAAGAGAAGGAGGAAAAGAGGAAAGAAAAAACAGGTGTGTGGAGGAGAGGTCTGTCTGTCTGTCTGTCCATCCATCTGTCTATCTGCCTTGTTTTTTATGATTATTATTATTATTATTTATTTCAATTATTTATTATAATTTATTATATTCAAGTATTAATCATTTATTATTATTATTTTGGTTTTAAATTATTTGTACAGTTTTATTTATTATTTACACATTTGTTTATTTAATTGTTTATTGAATTTTTTTGTGATATTTATTATTTATTTATTTATTTTCCAGCTTACGTTTTATATTTTATATTGTTTTTATGTCCTTATTACACACATTTGTTTTTAATGGTTTAATAATTTAATTGATTGGTTTATTGATCATCTTCATCCATGTACTTAAGTATTTTTATTAATTCATAATATAAATAAAAATAAGGATTTTTATTTATGATGTATTTAGGTATTATTTCTATACTTGCCTGTTTTATTATTTTTTTGTTTGTTTGTTTGTAAATTTTAATTTACTTACATATTTATTTATTAATTTGTTTGTTTGTTTTTGGATAATTGGATGAATTTTACATAGAAAGATGAAGTAATGATGTATGAAATGTGTATGAACTCCAACACAATTAATTTATTTAACACAGTGGTGAATTAATGTCAACTATTACCCCGACCCCCCCACCCCCCTGTGTTTGAACTCCTTTTATTCCGTCACTGGTTAAAATCATGACTTTAGACATGAAGTTACTTTAATTAGAGTCTGTTGGGATTCTAAAGTGAAGATGACTGATTGGGGGTTCGATTGTAAACTGGTTCTGTTCAGCTGTGTAAATGTCAGACGCGTCTCTGACCCCCTGCTGGAGACTCGAACTGGGATCAGCAGCTGGATTTCACTGTATACAGATGTTTGTGTTCATGACCTTTTCCTCTAGATCAGTTTTCTTTTCTGAAATGAATAATAATTATGTGACACGGTCGGCTGCAGCCTGATCGCTTCATTCAGCTCAACAGACTCACAGTAAACCTGATCAGAGCGGTCTGTAGAATCTGAGGGCCAGCCGGGGGCCATGTGACCAGATAGTCACTGGTTTGATCCATACAACCAATCAGACACCTAACAGGCTATCTAAAAGTAATGGGAAAGTGTGTTCGCTGTCTCTTGGTGTGTGTGTGTGTGTCTGTGTCTGTGTCTGTGTTTGTGTTTCACTGTGCCGCGTGGGTTAACCTTGGCGTTCCTCTGTGTGCAAGCACAGTGGTCAATGAGTTGTTAATTGTACTTCACTATAATAATATATCGTAGCCCTTGACAATCGGTTGGTCTTCCTTTTCCTAGACTCGTGCATGAAGAAGAGGAAAGCGCGCTCCATCCTGCCTCTCAGCACCTCCATGGACCATCGACCCAAAGAGGAGCTTCAGCAGGACTGCCTCACGCTGGCCGCCGTCAAACACATCCAGGGTCAGGAAGGTCACTAGGGTCACAGCGACGTGACTCAAATACCTGATCGCTTGTTTTTATGATCTCACGCTGCCTCTTTTTCAGGTCAGACGGAGAACTGCGTACCAGGAACTGGAGAACACATCCAGCTCGGTTTATTCACAGACAGACAGGCGCTCTACAGGATGTTCCAGGAAGAAGGTCAGTAACTCGGCACGCCCCCAAAGGTCATTAAGACGAGCATGGTGTAGCTTGTTCCGCACCAGGGAAGAGTTTTCTAGAGCAGAAACAAAAATCATGCAGAAATTTAAACGAGCCTGATAAATGATTAAAAAAAAAGATGGGACGTAATTAACGACGCCATCATGTGATGTAGTTACGACTATTAATAAATTAAGGTTATTTTCCAATGATGGAGCAGCCTGCTGAAGTGGGAACAATTTACCGCTTTGTACATTTGATGTTTGTAATTTATTGATGAATGACGCCATATTCGACGAGCGGATAACGAAGACTGAGTCTGTGCAGGAAGAACAGGGAATAGAACAGAGACACAGGGCAGAGACACGCACAGGGCAGAGACACGCACAGGGCAGAGACACGCACAGGGCAGAGAGACGCAGAGAGCAGAGAGACAGGGCAGGGAGACACAGAGCATGCTAGGATTAAACTAATGGAAAAAGAAAACACATATAAAGTTAATGTATATTTTTAAGATTAAGAATATTTTAGAATAAATGTATGAGTAAAGATTTAAGTATGCAGTGTGAGTCGTGTCCACATCATGCCTTATATTACACAGTCCAGCAGGTTGGGTGAGAGGTGGAATTTCCCATGTAGTGCGAAAGTGCGTGTTTGAGGAATTGTTAAGAAAATTGTTGGCCTTAATCCTGGGATCAGGTTTTTTTTTTTGTTTGTGTTTTTACATTTTCATCTTTCCCAATGTTCGAGTAAGTCAAGTCAAGTAGTGCTTCATAGAACAATAAACTACACAATGGAAGGTAAAGTGCACGTGTGCAGTAGCATGTGCAATGACGCAAGACGATTTATAATAAATGACCATTCAGATTCCAAACTCAGGAGCTCTGTGGAATAAAGAGATGTTTGATGGTCAGTGCTGACCCTTTGTAATCAGTGTACGGTGTGTATGTGCAGAGGACAGTCATGTGGAATCCGGACATTACGACTCGATGATGTATCTGCGGCTGTGGAAAGGAGATCTGATCGGAGCTCTGCAGCTGGCGACAGAGAAAGGACAGCTGAATGACCATCTACTGAGTTTAGCACCTACTGGTAAGTGTTCCTTATTTCCTTTCAATACCACCGTCCCACCAGACGTGTTGATAAGACGTCTGAAGATGTTCTGTGGAACCTAGGACCAAGACCTTAGCGACAGATCCTTCTATGGATCCTCTGCAGGATCGGACCAGACAGGCAGCACCGTGTGTCCCTGTCCCAGGTTCACTGGTCGTCCTTTCTTGGACCACTTTTGACAGACACTAATCTCTGTTTTGGAGAAGATCAGACCCAGACGTCTAGACGGCTCAATTTTGTCCCACATCATCGGCGTTGAGATCTGACTGGTCCCTGGTTGCCTAGCATGTCCCCCAGCCCTTGACAGGTGCCGCTGTAATGAGAGGGCTTGAGGCTAGACCGTCTGGTCCGATCCTACAGAAGATCCACAGAAAGATCTGTTCATGATGCCTTGGTTCCACAGAACATCTTCAGAGGGTCTTGTTGAGTCCATGCCATGTTTTTCGGTAGGTGGTGTTAATGTTATGGCTGATTGCTGGTCAGTTAGACACGATCTATAAAATCTGGTCTGCTCTCCAGGTTTGGGGGGGGTCTGTCCCAGCTGTAGCTTCAGGTTCCTGTTGTTGGTTGTCAGAAGAACCTGGTATAAAAGTGCTGCTGTAGATCATCTACCTCAGGTTTTGCTGAGTTGTGATGCTTTTCTGCTCACCACGGTTGTAAAGAGTGATGGTCTGAGTTACTGTAACTTTCCTGTAGCTTCTCCTGTAGGTGTTCATGCGACTCCTCATACTCAGTTCGATTAGATACCTGATGTGTAGAATTTCATACTGATCTTGTTGAAGTGATCCTGCAGGATGTGATCTTTTCTTCTTCTCCGGTCGTTCCAGCTGGTTATCAGGTGTGGGTCAGGACCGTGGAGGCTTACGTGAAGCAGCTGTGTTTGCAGGAGCAGTTCCTCAAGGCCGCCTCGCACCTCGTGTCCGTTCACAAACTCTACGAAGCCATCAGCCTCCTCAAGTCTCACCAGCTGTACAGGTAAAGTCACAGCTCCTTCAGTCCGGTCGTACCCGTGGGATTTCCGTGTGTGTACCAGGATGTAAGACTTGATGTTTGTGGTGAACGACAGGGAAGCCATCGCCCTGGCCAAAGCCAGACTGCAGCCGGAGGACCCTGTGCTGAAGGACCTGTATAAGAGCTGGAGTGCCGTGCTGGAGAAGGACGGACATTACACCACTGCTGCTAAATGGTCAGCTGGAATCATTCATTCGAATTCATTAAACATGTTGCATTTCTCTACATGTTATAATTACTGTGCTTGTTCAAGCTCATTTGCATAAAGACACGCCTCCAAAACACCATATATGGTAAACAGCCTCCCTTTAAAAAGCCCAGTAGACTGCACATTCCTGGTCACGTTCCTGACGACAATGTAGACACGTGGTTACGTAATTTTATGCATTCGTGCGTCATATTGTTCATTTTAGGGTTGGTTGGGAAACGTCAGACCAAAGTGAAAGTGAAGTATTTGAATACTGTGCTTGAACAGGGAAGAATGTGACCTACACGTTTAACACATCTGTGCAGTGAAACACACACACACACACACACACACACACACACACCAGTGAACACACTTGCCCGGAGCAGGTTGGGGGGCAGCCCTAAACCATGATGCCTGGGGAGCAGTTGGGGGAGTTGGGTGCCTCGCTCAAGGGCTTTTTAGTCGTGCCATGTCTTGTCTTGTGCGGGGATCGAACCCGAGACCTTCCAGTCACGCAGGTGTGTGTTTCATAAGACAGACAGTTGAGGGGAATGACATTACAGTGACACCTGTCGAGCTGAGGGACAAGTCAGATAAGCAAACAGTCAGTTCTCAAACGTGATTTGTTGTAAACAGAAAAAATGGGCAAGTGTAAGAAGCAATAGGCGATCAGATCGTCTCCAAACCAGCAGGTCCTGTAGGGTGTGTCCCTGTATACACTGATTAATACCTACCCAACCTGGTCCAAGGAGGGACAACCAGTGAACCAGTGACCGGGTCATGAAAGACCGAGACTCACTGATGTGTGTGGAGGTGTAGACCAGATGGTCTGGTGGTCCGATCCTACAGAAGATCCACAAAAGGATCTGTTACTAATGTCTTAGTGCCACAGAAACCACAGAACACCATCAGAGGTCTTGTTGCTTCCTTCCTGCACTTCATGTTTCTGTCACTAGGGGGATCCTGTATACACATGTGCTTAAATAACACCAGGTTCCATTCTTATCCAAGTCCAAACCGTTGAATTCCGCTCGCGTCCCTACAGCTGTCTCGCCGTAGACTCCGGTTTTGACGCCGCCAAGGTCATCGCTAAGAAAGGGGACGTGATGTCACTGAAGACGGCCGCCAGCCTGGCGAAGCTCGCCGGCGAGACCGACCTGTGCCACTCTCTCGCCCTGAGGTGCGCCAAAGACCTTCTGCACTCGCAGGATTGGCTCCAAGCCCAGGACATCCTCACCACCCAAGACACGTTACTGGTCAGTTCGATTCGGCGGTTAATAAACACAAAGATCTGCTGGTTAAAAAAAATATCCAGTCGATGTTAAATATCAGGTCGGTTCTTCTGTGTTCAGGGTCACAGGCTTGTGTTCGGAGTGTGTGAGCTGCTCACTCGGAGACTGTCTCACTCCGGATTGGTGACCTGGACCTCGCTGTCGTCTCACACCTGGTCCGAGCCCAGCGCCGGGCGCTTCCTCGCAGCCGTACACGGCATATGGAGGAGCGAGTTCGAGCTCGACGCTGGAGATCAGGACCGTCTCAGAGCACTCCATCAACAGCTGGGCGCCGCGGAGAACCCGCCTGCTACGGCCGGGACACCTCTGAAACAGGTATGGAAAAGGAAAGTAAAAATATGTGCACCCTTTAGGATAATATTTATAGCAACAACGCATCCATGAACCACTCACTGACCCCTGTGAGGAATTTGACCCTGTGAAGCCTTGATCTAAACATGTGACATGCTTTCGTTCGGCAGCTCTTGTCTCACGTGGCGTTAGACGTGACTCTTTGTGCGCTCAGCGAGCTCCTGGGTGACTGGGCTTCTCTGGTAGAGGAGCTTCTCAGAGCTGTAACTCGAGTCTTTAAGGCTGGTAATTTTCCTCTACTGGTCGAGACGTGCCAGCTCGTCCTGCCCGGAGGTAAGAGACGCGTGCTGACTTTATCTCGACATGATTATTATGCTGTTTTGCGGATATAAAGTCTCTTTTAAATCTTTTTTTCTACAGGTATAGAATCTGTAGGAGTCTATAAACAAAAGCTGCAGAACAGTGAAGGAAGCTCGGTCGCTCTGCAAAGTCTGGAAGCTCTCGTCTGTTACCAGCTGATGTATAAAAATTGGTGGAGCCGCAGTCACATCAAGGAAACGAACGGCCACCAGGTGGCGGTAGAGAACGGAGACAGCGGGCACGACAGTGAACAGGGAGACTCGGAAGGATCTCTCGGTGAAGGCGTCTGGAACGTTCTCCTTTCAGAGCCCCATGCTGCCCTTCAGTCCACACAGAGAGCTTTGGATGCCATCCAGAGCAGAGTGACGGTGATGGTCCAACAACATGGACACCTTCAGGTGGAGTCTGGAGATCACATGGAGGAGCAGAACACGTCTGGAGATCCTGAGACCAGGTAAGGTTATTTTTATATTTTTTTTTAAAGCACTGGGTACTGGGACACACCCCACACGAGGATGTGAGAGCGATGGACTGCTCCTGCACTGATCAAACACTGACGTCTCATCACTTCTGATTCTGTCTCAGATCTCCTGCGGAGTCTTTTCCTGCTCTGGTCGCTCAGGTCGCCGAACATCAGAGGAAACTCGCTGCTGTTCCTGACCATGTGAAAGTAAGTCGTGATGTAGTGAGGTTCATCTGTTCATCTTATTTACGTAACAGTGTGGAAAATATCTGGGTAAAATTGAAATTGTTGTAAGAATAATAATAATAATAATAATAAATCTGTAATTGATGGACGAGGGGAATGAAAGCTCGCCTGTCTCAGTGCTCTCACACTTGAGAACTGAACAGCTGTAGGCTTGTGGTTAAGGAATCAGCCTTGTGACCAGAAGGTCCCAGGTTCAAGGTCCCAGGTGCAACCCACAAGACTCAACTGAAGTGCTTTCGAGTAAGGCGCCTAACTGCTGCCCAGGTGCTCCTGTGGATAGGGGCAGTCCAAGGTTGTGGGCAAGTGTGTGCATCCCCTCCCCTCCCTGGTGCCCAGCAGTCGGGGGTCAGGTGACTTGCTGTAGTGCACTTTAGTCACATCTTGTTGATATGAGGAATCGAACCTGCAACCTACCGGTCACACGACCAGTTCCTTAACCTGACCACATCAACGATTAAACGTCTTCTTTGTTCCAGTTTTAATTTATATTGGGCTGGTTACTATAGAAACGATAACGTATCAGATTCAGTATATTAACATCGATCAGTCTGTACCTGTCAGAACTACTTTCTGTCTGACCAATCAGACTAAACAGTACATGTGTATTGGTGTAAATGTCGGCTTGAGCTGATGATTTGTTAATATTAATAAATGAACAATTCAAACGTTTTCATCCTTAGCAGACACTGTTACTATGGTAACGCGAGTACTAGATCAGGTGGTTCTGTACATTCTCCAGGCGAGTGCTCTGTAATAACACCTCTTTGTTTTTTCTTTTGTTCCAGAGCTCCGCCTACCCCGACGTCCTGGAATGTTGTCTGGTTCTCCTGTACACCGATCAGCACTTCGGCGGGATCCCACGTCGTCTCCGTGAGAGGGCGTCGGCTTTGCTGCTAACGTACGCGTCCGCGGGCTCGCTGTATAAAGCTCGGCAGAGATTCTCTTTATAAAGCCACAACAGCACTTAGTTATTTTCTCCTTCATGAAACACGTTTATATTTTCTGTTTAATGTGTAAAAATGAATCTCACACGGTGAAGCTGATACCAGGCTGCACCTCAATAAACCTGTTTCTTCACAAACATGAAGGATTTGTTGTATCGTTTCGTCTAGACACCAAGAATGAGTGAACAGCAGGTCTGCAGACGTCCAAGTGGAACCGATCTGATTCACTTGTTCATTCGTTCATGCACCTGAACACTGGCTGGTTTTACACACAGGTCCACAGTGATGTGAATTCAGAGCTGAAGTTCAGTTTACAGCTGAGCTGTCCTCCTCAACACCTTCTGCTCTCGTGGGGTTTTTTGGCACAAACAACAATAAAATAAAACAACAATCACATCACTGGCAAAGTGCATCAACAGCAAGGGTCCTGTATTTTATTTAGATAATGAATTATGACCATGACTTGTTAATACTGTCCCGGTGAAGGTCGTTACACACCGGACACGATTCGATTTTGTGGAATTTTGCCGAGTTGTTCATACTGAAAAACGAGAAGGAAAAAAAAACAACCTTTAACCTTGAAGATTAATGTTCAGACTTCTGTTCATATAACAGACAATCACATGACACTGAACACACTCATAATGAGCATGCATGTACACACACACACACACACACAAACACACTAATATCATGTTAGATGTTGTACTGTTGTATAAAGATGAACAAAGATATTTTTTCTTGTCTGAGCTGTAGATTGTCTGAGCCCCCAGGAGGCTAAAACCTCACAAACTGCATGATGATGTAATTCATAATTAAATCTAAAAGTTACACCTATAAAATGTACATAAAATGTTGTGACTCCAAATCAGCTTTAATTGAGACTGAAACACGACAAATTCTTCTTAAATACTTCTTAAAACTCGGCTTGCCGACTCCTGGTGCCGTAACAAGCTGTAACGGAAGTGCTGCGATCAGCATCGTCGTTTACTGAAATAAATTAAAACCAGTTTTACGACTGACAAAACACTGACACTGGAGGCTCATTCCAAAAAAACAAACAAAAAAACTACTAAAAGAGAAAGTGTGAAACACGTTTATATGAAGTGTCCACAGTTCAGGTCCCTGTGAATGAGCTGGTACTATAGAAACATATTAGAAGGAGCACATAATGATAACCATGAGACACACACACACACACACTTAATGTACCTTTTTACAGACACATCTGAACAGTTCTAGAAAATGAAACACCTTCTGATTAATTAAAATCAAGCAGCCTAAATTTATCAAATTATAACAAAATTTTGTTTGGATTTTATTTGACTTTCATTCTTTTTTATTTCATTCTGAGATTTCATTTAGATATTTTGTTTAAATTACTTTGCTTATCAGCTCTACATTTTGTTTTAATTTGTTCTGCTTAATTTATTAGATTTAAGTTTCATTTAATTTAGTTTACGATGTTAGTATTTT
>JAOVVF010000019.1:20161110-20171569 GCA_028565595.1 Duopalatinus emarginatus
TCAATAAACACTGAGAACAGAACTGTGGTAGAATCACAATAATACACTCCAGGGTCAGGATGGATGGTGAGATATCGGTACTGGTGGACTGATCTACGACTGCAGCACACCAGTGACAATATCTCACCGTATAGCACTCCCTCTCTGTATTATTGCTAAATTATATTTCTATTATTTGCTGTCTGTGTTTGGGCACTCTTTACCTTCAGGTTTTTGCAGCTCTTCATGAGATATTTCACATCATAGATGGCAGGAAAGAAAAGGTTCAGGATCTGAAAGAATTCGTGCTCCTCTTCTGGCAGGCGAGCATCTGTAAGGAGCTTCACCAGGTATCCGAAGTCATAACCACTGCCCAGAAAACACGCAAGAAGATATCAGTGAAGCGTCCTCAAAACACAAGATAACGTCAGATCCAGACCCGTCTCCACCCCTGGACCGCAATCTGTCAATGCAGGTTTAATGTGAAAGTGGAAAGCTGGTCACCTGTGAAAGGAGAGCCACCGCACATTTTCACACAGCACCAAACCCGAGGTCATGAGGAGCTCTGCGAAGTACAGCGTATCGATCCCTTCTTCCTCGTGCTTCTTAAACTGAAGGCCAGAGTTCTGCAGAAGGTCTATGGAGTCCTGTGAATACATGTCCTCTCTGTAAAAGGACAAAAAAAAAAAATAAAACCCCACATTAAAACACACCGTCTCTTAACTATACCGGTCAAAAATCCAATCTAACGTATTAAAAAAACAGTTTAATAGCACTTTGTTAGATTAGTAACAAATCCAAAATCAAGGACAGGGTGAACTGTAACACCTAAGACATGATGAGTGTCAGTACTTTAGTTCAGTTCAGTTCGCATTTAACCCATCCATGCAGTAAAACACACACACCAGTGAACACTAGAGGGCAGTGAACACACTTGCCCGGAGCAGGGTTGTGGGACTTGGGTGCCTTGCCCTGTGTGGGGATCAAACCCGGGACCTTCCGGTCAGGAGACCAGTTCCCTAACCACTAGGCCACGGCTGCCCCATTTAATTGGCTCACAGGCATGCTGCAGTTTTTCACTTTAGAAACATTCAGATAAGTAGGAGTAACGCTGTGCGCTCTCTTATATACAGACTGCTCACCGTTTCTCAATACTCTGAGCTGAAAATGCACCACAGAACAAGAGAGACAGTTCAGCAGTCAGACAGGACAACCAGGTTTACACAGCAGCTATCAAATCAGACGTAACGCATGTAAATGAACAATATGTGAGAACGGGTAGTGTGTCTGAATACACAGTATTCTTTACAGCCCCTGGAAGACATCACTTGGAAGTGAACACTGCACACTGTGGTCCGATAACCTATCCCACAATTCAACCGGAGCTGTACAACCCCATAAAACATCACCAGTAGCTTTTCTGGAGAACGACAAACACCATCACAAACACGGTCACGTGACGTTGGTGTGTACCGCTCAGCAATGAACTGACCGAGCCTACGGCTTTACCAGTTGAGCAGTCCGACCTGGATCACATCTAGTACGTACTGTTTAAGTATGACACTTCGGACACATCCTGGGTCCCAGGTTCGAGCCCCACGAGCAACAAGACTCGACTGAAGTGCCCTTGAGCAAGGCAGCTACCTGCTGCCCACCAGTCTGGGAACATGTGCTCACTTCCCCTTAGTGTGTGTGTGTGCGTTTCACAGCACAAATGGGTCAAACACAGAGGTCAATTCCACTGTACAGTGGCCAACGGAGTAGTTACGAAATTCATGAAGGCGTTAAGTGTATAGAAACGCCTGAGGTATTACAGCGTCAGACAGCTGATCGTTAGGTAAAGGAACCTACGTTAAATTGAATTTGAAGTTGAACTGCCAGGTCGTGGTCCCGGGTGGATAGTCGCCATCTTCGTTCATGAAGGTCAGACCGAGCTGAATAATCTTCAGCAGATCCACGTTGCAGCGCAGGAGCTGATATTGATAGTCGACAGTGCTGCGGAATTCTCCGATGGGTCGAACCACCACGCCGGGAAATTCTGTGTCCTAACAGGGGGACAAAACAGAAAACCAGGTTTTAGGTCAGACATGATAAACGCAGGACGTGCTCGAAGATCAGCATAACATAAATGACGAAATTTAAATATGATAGTTAGTTCCGGTCCACTAATGGTCCATAATATTAAAGACACATGCTGCGAGTTAGCGACATCAGAATGCGATCCGTAAATGACACGATTTCGGGAAATCTAACATTTGTTTTAAAATATTCAGAGTGAAAAGGAAGAACACAAACTTGACTAGAAACCTTTAAAAGTTCAGTACAAATTGACGTCAGTTAGCTACCCGACATGCTATACAACTAGCATAGCTTCCTATTCTCACAAGTTAAAATCCCAAGTGATGTTACATCCATCCAGAACCTGAGGGTTCAGACAGAAAACTCTCCCCCACCAGCCAGCCAGCCAGCCAGTCAGTGCTTTTCTCAGGGAGAACTACACAACCTCCTGACACTGCATGAACAAGCAGCTTGAAAAGAAGCGGCGGCTGGCTGCACGTGACTCGGAGCAATCATGTGATAGCCTTTGTCCTCCCTGGTTCACCCTAACCCATCAGATGTCTGATTAGTGGGACTGAGACTGTTTTATATAATCAACAAAATTAGGTGAAATGGGAGAAAAGGGGAAAAGAACATCATCTCGTTAGACTGTAGAAGATAAAAAAAATCGGTATACCATAGCGATGTAGTTGTAATTCTGAATGATCTGACGGATTTTCCTCATCTCCTCGTCCACGTTGCTGGCCCAGACCTCGCAGATGATCTGACTTGTATCTGCAAGTGCAGCTGGCATCTTGTCTCAGGATGAAGAGCAATGCAGGAGAACTTCTGGCCGGGGTTAGAAGCAGGCAGCAGGTGAATGAAGGAACTCTGCAATCAAGAGCACTGGAGTTAGAGTGGGTTTGCAAAATCAATCCATCCATCAGTCCATCAACCCATCAACCCATCCAACCAACCTTAAATACATGCAAACAGACCAATGTGGTACCAAAAAGGTTCAAAAGAAGAAGAGCTGGAGGAGAAGGTTGGTGGAGACCAAACAGGTTCCTGAGGTTCCTGACCCCTAAATAAACCCAGCTAATGTAATTTAGTTAATATAAAGAGATTTTTAATATCTATATTTTATTTAGATTTGTACATTTTAATCATTTAATCAGAATAAATAATAAAATTAAAATAAAACATGACTAAAACTGGACTGGTCGTACTATTACTGCTGCTATTAATACTACTACACGAGCTCTGTTCGGCCTGCTCTCAGCTCCGGGTTACATCCCAATCCGACTCCACACAGTGCCCTACACAGGGCGCGCGTGCTTCTACTTCATACCCGACCTAGTGCACTTCAGCACACACTGAGGCGCCATTTGGGATTCGCTCACGAGCCGCTAAGCTAACGCTAAAGCTAACTAGCGCGCCAAACTGAGAGCCGTCCACCCGAAGCGGAGCAGCGAGATAAACACACACAGTCACATAAACACAGACTAAATGAACAAACGGATTTAAAATCAAAGGTTAATTTGTAAAGACCAGTGTTAGTTACCTGGCAGGAGTCCTGCTGTGGTGATGCTAAAGACGAGCCTAGCAGCGTCGGCTTCAATAAAAGCTCAGCTCTGACTTCCGGGAACGGAGGATCATGGGAAAAAATAACAACACCGCTAAGGCTAATGCTAATGATTAGCAATAAGGCTAATAATCTCTTATAATATCAAATAAACATATAAGTAAGTAAAATAAACACATAAACTATTAAAGAATCTTAAATATAATTGTTTATTGATTATGTGGTAAAATTAATATACTTATATTATCTAAAAAAATAGATTAACATTATTATTATTCAAATGCTTTAATGATCATATCAAATAATAATAATAATAATAATAATAATAATTATTATTAAAGTAAATTTGTCGTTAAATATTGAATTATTGAAATAAACATGTATTTAACTATTATTAAATATTTAATTATTATTATTACCATTATTTAAGTTTATTTATCGTTAAATATTACATTATTGATATAATTCACAAGTATTTAACTATTATTAAATATTAAATTTTTATTATTATTATTATTATTATTACAGCTTGCAGTAATATTCAGTATGTACTGAACCCCAGACTTCCTCCAGAACGCTCCACAGTTCTGTTGTATTCTGAGGTGGAGGAGTTCTGTGTTCCACAGTGTGTCACATGACATCCCAGACGTGTTCAATAACGTTGAGATCAGGTGATTTAGATGTGAATGACTAATCCCAAAACTCAGATGAGTGTTCCTCTAACCATAATCTGGTGTCTCTATGGCGACGTGTGTGGTGGTCCATTGTCCTGTTAGAAGAGGACAAACCCGTCAGAATGAATACAGGACATGAACTGGTGGAACTCATCACACATAGTGTTCGCCTGGGAGGTGTCCCAGGGGTCCCATGGAATGCTAGTTAAATAAACCCTATACCATTATGGAGACCCAACCACACCACTGTACCAGTTTTTCCGGCATTTCTGTGGATACTGACCAATAAAAGCAACATAAAGAAAAAAAAAGACACCTGAGACGTAGGGCAAAGAACGTTTTTTATATTTGTTGTGAAACTACAAAACATGTTCTTGTGCTGGTGATGTATTTACAGGTTTTTGTTGACAGTACAGTGTCGATGGGAAAATTCACAGCTTTCATAAGTCTCACAAGGAAAGAAAAAGAAAAAGAAAAAAAACAGCACACCCAAAATCACAAAAGTGCAATAAATACATGCTGTGTTTCTCGCCTTTAGTGGAAAGACCCAGTTCTTATTCCATCGTTTATTGGATTTAAGAACAAAAATCAAAAGACATCGAAACAGGAATCCTAATCGCAAGTCTAAATCCAGAATGAATCATTGTGACTACAGCGTCAGTGTCTGGTGGTGATTTTGTTTTTCCTCTTTAAAAAATACACACATTTTTGACATGATTTCAATGATTACTTGATCAGCATGTTAGGTATCAGAGCCTCGGGCCTGAACCAAGCACCGAGGTTTAACCCTATCCCCTGTCTTGATTATGCCCCGCCTAGCATAGCGCTCCTCCAGTTTACTCTAGCTGCTAAGACTTCCAGTTCAATAGAAGTAGATATCATAGTGTTTCAATGTAACAATTCACATTTGGCTACGTTCACAGTACATGCTGCATTTGCTGTTCACACTGATTCCAGTCTTCAAACCAAAACATACAGGTGTTTAAAAAAAAAAAAAAAAAAAAAACTCCAAAGGATAACTCCAGTTATCCTAAGTTTCTGTACCATGGCCACAAACGTCCTGACCATCCTCAGTGCTCTAGAACTCCATCTGATCATGAAGAACATCTAATGGAACTTTGTGCAGGATGGAAACGTGACTGGTAAACGGAGGCGAAGATGAATTACACGTAGCACACAGCAAAGGAGAGATGATGCGACTAGGAGATATTTGGTTATAGGTAAAGCTTTTGGAAATCGTTTTGCTCTCGGGTCTTGGTGCAAGATGTGCGGCGGAATGTGCAGCGGCTGCTGTTTTTTGGAATCGAAAAGGTGCTGACGAAAACTTGTTGCTGGTTTGTTGTTTATCTCAAGGTGCAAAGCGATGGAAGAGCGCAGTAAAAAAAAGGGGGGGAATTAGTATGTTCATAAGTATGTTGGGATCAAGGCACGTTGTTTAGATCTAAACCGCACATTGGGTGAAGCAAGCGGATCAATCGAGTTTGTTTTGGATGTCCTGCTCAAACGTTTTAACTCGCCGGTGCTGCTGATTCATTAATTCCTGGTCTCATCCGAGGCGTATCAGACATCAGATGTGAGCAGGTGGACGTCTACATAGTGCATGTATGAGACATTTTAGTGTTTGACACATTTTTTCTACAGTGGTTTACACCGATCAGCCAAAACATTAAACCCACCTGCCTAAACAAGCAGTGGCCTAGTGGTTAGGGAACCAGTCACGTGACTGGAAGGTCAGAGGTTCGATCCCCACATAGGGCAAGACACGACTGAGGTGCCCTTAAGCAAGGCACCTAAATCCCCCACCTGCTCCCCAGGTGCCGTGGTTTGGGGTTTGCCCAACTCTGGGCAAGTGTGTTTACTGCCCCCTAGTGTTTACTGATGTGTGTGCGCGTGTTAACGGCACAGATGAATTAAATCAGAGGTCACAATCCTCTGTGTGCAAGCACAGTAGGCAAATAGTTCACTTTCAATTTCACTTTTACCACTGTACACTGGGACAGGTTATGGAGATGCAATGCTATTCCGTTCACCTGTCAGTGGGTTTGTGATGTTAATGTTATGGCTGATGGGTTTAAATATTCATACACCACATTTGAAATGTAACGTGCAACTGGGACTACCGACTAGAAAGAAACAAACAGAACATCCTCATCTTGACGGTGTTCAGTAAAACAGACAACGGTTAAACATCTAAACACATCTGACATCATAACAACATGGCGGCCTTTTTTATGTGAAAGGACCTGATTTTACTTAACACATGAAAAAGTTTCAGTCTAGACTACTGACGCAAATTGTTAAATTCCTGAAGCTGTGCGACGAGAGAGAGAGATCATTTGCACAGTCTCTCTACTGATCACACAAAAGTAATTCACATAGATCTTATTAATTTGTTTACAGAATTCTGAGATCACACACAAATCCAAGCATCCGTGTTTATCCGAGTCTACATGCGTTTTAACTCTGAACTCTAGGGAAAAACTGACACGAGTTTGAGTGAAAAGTCGGGGATGATCAAAGTGCTTTAAGTAAGCATGCTGGTCTTTAAGGACATCAGGTTCATGGTCAAACATTCATAGTCTAGTTGAAAAAAAAGGAAATAAAGGCATCATGGCAAGAGAAAATACACACTGATCAGCCATTACATTATCACCACCTGCCGAAACAGCTCTGACCTGTCGAGACATGGAGTCCACAGGACCTCTGCATTCTGTGATATTTAGGACCAAGACATCAGCAAGAGATCCTTTTTTTCTGTGGTATCAGACCAGACAGTCTTGCTTTCACCTCTCAGGTGCCACCGTAATAAGATAATCAATGTTATTCAAGTCACCTGTCAGAGGGTTTTGTGGTTTTAATGTTATGGCTGATCGCTCTTTTGTGATGTGTAAACCTATTTTCAGACATTTCACAAATTTTATCGTGTCCTTCTGGCAAACATTTCTTTCTAGAAAATGTCTGTAATGTGTGAAAGCAGGTTTTTATATTTGACTTATAATGACGCAGAGTGCCGACAGTATGTGTGTGTGTGGGGATGGGGTGTTTGTCGGTCTGTCTGTCGTCTTAGCTCCAAGATCACAGCCTTCTGCACAGAAAGAACTGAAGCGAGGGGAACCGTCATCTACTCCTACAGTCATGAACAGCTTTGGATGAGAAGAAGACTGTTTAAAAAAAAGTCCAGTCTTAGTGTTGGCCCGATCATCCAGAGACTGAGAGTTCGAACCTCGAGTGAAGTTACAGCTGTCTGTAAATAGGAATCTGGAGAGCAGAACTGGCCGTGATCTTAGGAATGGGGGAGATGCGGCTCTTTATTCAGTCAAATCACAGGCCAATCGTGAACTTGTGCATGCAGAAGCTGGTTGAAGCATGTGACAGCCTTCATCTGCCCTGCTTGGTGGCTGTTGTATGATAGGGGAGGCATATCTGAGAGGTGGGAATTGGGCAGGTCTAAATTGGGGAGAAGGGTAAAAAAACAAAAAAAAAAAACAAAAGAAACTCTGGCCTTAATAAACAGGTAAAGGTCAGAGAGCGCATACATCAGGACTTCCTTGTTGTTGTTTTTTGTGCTTAATAGTTCCCTCACTCTCTGATTATTAGCTATTAAAGTGCATGAACTAGCCAAATTCTACCTGAGAGGCTGCGGGACGACTAAGTGCAGTTTAAATATAATTGCTGGGATTATGGATGCTGCGTTGTGTGCTGTTGCCTTGTGGACAAAAAAAAAACCAAACAAACAAACAAAAAGAGGTTCGGATTCAGCACATAGTGACGCTGATGGTGAGTTACAGCTAGCTAATCGTTGCGCTATCTACGCGTTAAAACCAATTCTGCCTACTGTTAGTTTGTACTTTACATTCAGCTATGTTGTTTTTTTCTCTCGTGTGATTAGTGTTAAAGGTTTATAAAGAAAAGCGCCAGGCCTTGTTGATCTTGTCGACTAAACACGTCCCTGCCTGTAGAGATGTCGAGAGACGTCCCTGGCGTATCAGTTTATCTAATTTACCCAAACCGACATACATCTAAACAGTGATTTCTTCCCAAAACCTCGTGCTATCGATCACAAAAGTACCTTAATTGAGTTACAGCAAGCCGACTCTTTTTCTCCTTTCTCTTTTCCCTCTACTTATTATGTGTTTTGGAATGATCGACTATCTCACACAAGAAAACTAGTACAGATACCAATATACAGTTATTAGTTGTAAAAGAAACATATTGCTACAGACAGAAAAAAAAAACATGTGGTTGTTGGTACAATTTTGTTTTTTAAAAAAAGAGAAAGAATCTACAACTGAGAGCTAAAACCCAGTGTTTAAAAATGGACATTTTGTTCCTACTCAACATTCATGTAAATTTTCTGCAGTAATAATTCTTTATTCTTCATTAATACCACCAGAGGTCAAGTTCATCTTCAGTGAAACAGCAGGAAAACTCTCCTGCTTGGTCTAAACGTCATCAGCTGGTAGATCAGGAACATTTATCTTTACTCTTGTGAAGAAGGCCATCTTCTCCCTGCAGAGAGAGAGAGAGAGAGAAGGCGAGAGAGAGAAGCGGAGAGAGAGAGAGAAAGAGAGAGAGAGAGGAGAGAGAGAGAGGAGAGGAGAAGAGAGAGAGAGAAAATAAATATAAGTTATTATTATAGTTACAGTCATGAATATGGGCACTGTTTTAATTGTTTCTTTTATTTGTATTATTGGTATTACTGTTGACTACTATGAACAGAGTGAAAAAAGGGGTGGTGGGGGAGAGAGTGATAGAAGGAGAAAAGGGAGTAAGAGAGAGGCACAGAGAAAGAGGGGTAGGCAGAAAAGGAGAGGGCTAGAGAGAAAAAGAGGTATTTCTGTATTTTGTATTTGTGTTTTGTTTTGTACCCCAGCCTCAGGCAATACGGAAGTAATATTATCTTCTTAAACTAAAATTTAAAATAGAGAGGAAGAAGTAGAGAGAAGAAATAAAGAGGGGTAGGCAGAGAAGACGTGAGAGGTAGAAACAGAAAGAGATATGTAGAGAGTGTTAGAGGTGGAGAGAGAGAGAGAAAGAGAGGGAGTCAGAGCAGGAAAAAAGGTTAGTGAGGTTGAGAAACAAGCAGAATGGGGGGGTAGAGAGAGGTAGAGAAAGAAGTAGAGAGGGGATGGATAGAAAGATAGATAGATAGAAAGAGAGAGAGAGAAACTTGTGGACTTCCTGTTTAAAAAGGTGAAAGCGCCACATGGTGAAGACGTTCCAGTAAAAGTACAGAAGCGTTGTGCAAGACTCACCTGAAGGACTGGACTTCAGGACCTTCTTTACGGCTCTGTCCTCTAATCTTGTACACCTCCTTGGCTGCCGCTCGCATCATCTTCTCTACTCTCTGTTCCTGCAGCTGTTCCTCCTGAGTCTACAGAGAACAGAGCAGGTGTGCGGTCAGGCTTTCAATCAGGGTTAAAGGGCTCCGTCATTTCAGGGCAAACTGGGTTCTTGTTTGTATTTTGTTTATGTTTTAATGCCTGTCTACCATCCTACCATACTGCCATCCTACCATCCTACTCTACTGCTATACATGCATCCTACCATCCTACTCTACTGCTATACATGCATCCTACCATCCTACTCTACTGCTATACATGCATCCTACCATCCTACCATACTGATATGCAAGCATACTACCATCCTACCATACTGCTATGCATGCATCCTACCATCCTACTCTACTGCTATACATGCATCCTACCATCCTACTCTACTGCTATACATGCATCCTACCATCCTACTCTACTGCTATACATGCATACTACCATCCTACCATACTGCTATGCAAGCATACTACCATCCTACCATACTGCTATACATGCATACTACCATCCTACCATACTGCTATACAAGCATACTACCATCCTACCATACTGCTATACAAGCATACTACCATCCTACCATACTGCTATACAAGCATACTACCATCCTACCATACTGCTATAGTGGACATTATTAAAATTCCGCTGAATTGCTTTATTCCTGTTAGGATGCTGACCAAACAATACAGATCATTGTTTTATTACTAACAATAACTTGAGACGGAGGAAAAACTGGAGTCCTGGGACCATGTTAATTACTACACCTTTAAACAGAAGGTCATATACAGGTCCTTCTCAAAAAATTAGCATATTGTGATAAAGTTCATTATTTTCCATAATGTAATGATAAAAATTAA
>JAOVVF010000019.1:20174519-20201128 GCA_028565595.1 Duopalatinus emarginatus
TATATATGTGTGTGATTGTGGTTTGAAATAGAGTCAAAGGTGTGTGTGTGTGTGTGTGTGTGTCAGTCTCACCTCGTTAGTCTGTGTAGGAGCCTCTTTGTTTTTGCCATTCATGTCAGCAATCAGCATGTAGTTGAGGAGGTTGTACCACTTGGTACACCACTCCTCCAAACACTCTATATCAGCCAGACTAATCTGAGCTCCAGCCTTTAATAAAGGACAAAAAAACCAGATACAGTCACTATTTACTAAAATATGGTTTCCCTTTTTTGTAATTATAAAATGTCAAATCTGTGATACTAAGAATTTACGATTCTTGGTATCAAGATAAAACATGCTGAATGACAGACTAAAATATAAAAGACTAAATATGAAAGACTAAAATATAAATAAATAAATAAATAAATAAATACAATTAAAAAAATTATACAGCAGGAATTTGTTACTATGATGTCTTACATTTTTAATAGGGGGTTAGTTATGAGAAAAATATTGTAACAACATACATGGGTTTGTAATGTACAGTAGTGTTCAAAATAATATCAGTGTGTTTAAAAACATGAGTTACGAACAAAATCTTTATAATAGTTCTTATTTCCATACGTTAAGAACATTGCACACTGTTTTCTAAATCAAAACATGAAAAGAAATGTATATAATTTTTAACTACTTTACAGAAAATAACAAAACATGAACACTGGGCCGTTCAAAAAAATTGCAGTGTCTGCATTTGTCTTTACAAACTCAAAATATGTCCTTTTTGTCTTTAGGATTTAACATTCCTGTGAATCACCATCCTAATATTTAGTTGTATCACCACAGTTTTGTAGAACTGCTTCACGTCTCCCAGAGACGTGAAGAGTCAACCAACTTCTGTCAACCAACTTCTGACACCTGTGACTTGGTATTCCAGTCCAGGATGCTGTGCCTATATGCCACAATTCATTTCTATTTCTTGGTTTTGACTTAGAAACTGCATTTTTGTTGCCACCACACAAGTTTTCTATCGGATTAAGGTCCGGGGATTGGGCTGGCTACTCCATAACCTCAAATTTATTGGAATGGAATCAGGATTTGCTCGTTTACTGGTGTGTTTAGGGTCGTTGCCTTGTTGAAACACCCATTTCGAGAGCATTTCCTCTTCAGCGTGAGGCAACATGACCTCTTCAAGTATTCTTATATATGGAAACTGATCCATGATCCCTGGTATGTGGTAAATAGGTCCAAAACCATAGTAAGATAAAACGTGCCCATATCATGAGGCTTGCAGCACCAAAATTCACTGTCTTCAGAATGAACTGTGGCTTAAATTCAGAGTTTGGGGGTCGCCTGATGAACTGTCTGCAGCCCTTGGACCCAAAAAGAACAATTTTACTTTAATTTTCACAAAATGTTCATTTCTCTTCAGCTCAGTTGATGTGTTCTTTGGCAAACTGTATCCGCTGTATCCATCTTTTTTTTTTTTTTTTACAGTGCTCACAGGTAACTTAAGACTGTTTTTGATCATCCTGGAGCTGATCATTAGCTGAGCCTTTCGAATAGTAGTCTTCTGTTTTCTTTCACGTCTCTCTGGTTTTGCTTACCTTTTTAAAGCATTGCAGATGATTTTAGCTAAACAGCCTCACTGTCTGCATGTCTTTATAAGTTTTATTCACTCAACCAATCAACTAATTAGTCAAAGTACGCCGTTCTTCTGAACAACGTCTCGAACGAGTCATATATCTCAGGCTTTCGAGGAGAAATGCATGTACAACATGTGCTGTCTTTACCCTTAAATAAAAGCCACCTGATTCACACCTCAATCACAGAATGATGGACGTCACTAATTGAAGTCCACACTGCTATTATTTTGAACACGCCCCTATCAATTATTTATTCAAATACACAGAATAAATGATGAGTCAGTTAGTTTTCTAAGAATCTACTGAACCAACTGGTAAATTGTTTCTCATGTGGTAGAATAAATTATACCAAAAAACAGAGATTAATCTGGTTAGTCATACTGGACTGTTATTATTTTGAACACTATTTATTTGTTTGTTTGTTTGTTGGTTTTTGAAAAAAAATAGAATATTTACAATATTTGATTTTTTTTCACTACATTACATAATTGTGTAATTATTTTTTAAATATAAATTTAATTTAAATTAATATAAATTTAATAATACACTAATCTAACTTCTCAGAATTATTTTTGGAATATATGAAAAACATCTAATGTATATAAAAATAAATATGTAGACATTAGGTTTAAGTAGCATGATTTTTTTAAAGCATTTAAAAATGTGTATTATGTAAAATTAAATATACAAATATACAAAAATATAAAATACAGATTTTTTTTCCAGATTTTTCTGAATGTTAAACCTCACAATATGAATTTACTGAACCCCAATCATCAACACTACCAGTCTGAACTCATGGTGAAAGGGTTTCTCGGTGAGGAAACGCCGCTGACCCGTGGTCTTCAGGACACTTACCAGACACTCCTCTCTTCTGGACTTGGTGGTGGAGCAGACATCGATGCGGAGGGTCTTCTGTCTGAAGGCGGTAGGAGAAAGCTGCACTGCGAACACCTCGTTGAACTCCAGTGTGTCCTGAGCCGGTGAGCTGCGTGTGCGGAAGAGGCAGCGAGTGGCCTCTGGACAGGGCAGCACTACTATTCGAACATACCTGTGCAAAGGTTACACATATGTAACATACCCTCACACCAAGGTTTTAAGTTCTAAGGATTACAAATAAGTCTAATTCTGCATTATGTCTATAAATTTAAAAGAAAACCTCCTCCTCAAGTCTTTTCAATCCTGAATACACAAAGCGGCGTCAAAACAGCAGAATTAACAGTAAACAAACCGCCCCCTTTTTCATCAGTTGTCACAGTGTTAACTTTCGTTAATTTTCCCATCGACCGCAGCATAAACCCGGTCACACACGATGTCACATGACTTGTCAGACTGCATTTTAAATATGACTTAATAATGCAGGAGTTCATCATTTAAGAAATACTTAATTTAATTAACCTCCCTTAATTTGTATTTATTTATTATTGATAAATTGAAATGTGGTATCCGAACAGACTAAAATTCCACCTTAAAAGTCATCCAGTTCTTTCAGGGTCTCACAGAGCAGCTGTGGTCCGTAGAACTTACATGACACAATAGAAGTGCTCAATGATTTACATTCCTTTCAATTTTCACAGATTTAAATGATTAGTTACGTAACGTGACATGTAGAAATAATAATACAGGCCGGGGGGATTGCATCCATGCACATACACACTACAGGGCAGTGAGGACACATACCCACAACAATAGGCAGACCCAATCCACAGCCCTCAGGGTGCAGGTCTGGGGTTAGGTGCTTTTCTCAAGGGCACTTCGGTCAAGTCAGCCATACCACACATGGCATATAAATAAAATAAAATAAAATAAAATAAAATAAAATGTCTGAAAGACGGGACACGTACATGTTCTGGCTGGCAGGAACAGACAGCGTGCTACAGTTAGTCAGCTGCATGACGAAGATGGCAAACCTCTTCTCTTTAGGCTCGTACTTCAGGCCCAGTCTGATCTGAGCGCAGCTGACTAATCCTCCGTCTTCATCACCTAACAGCTGCTCAGCTGGCACTCCGGGCCTGTGGAGACGTTCGGACAGGACATTGTTAATCTCACAAATTTATAGTCTAGACTACATTTTATTTCACCATCAAAACAACGTATAAAATTACAGAAACTGTACTTTGTCTGAACCCTGTTTGGATTGGATTATTTTATCGGGGGAATTTATTTACACGTCTCCTTAGTGATCACAGCCTCACATCGGGACAAGAGGAGTCAGCATCATAATCATGTCACGATTTATTTATAAATCTATATAAAGAGATCACTACATTTACAGTATCAGTAAAACTGGTACACCAGTCTAATACTTGGTTGGTCCTCTGGAGGGCATGGAGTCCACAAGCTCCACAAAATATTCTGTAAATAATAAACACCAGACTTTCTGCAGAACGCGTCACAATTCTGTTGTATTCTGTGGTCTAGGATTTCTGTGTTTCCACAACACATTGCATGGCATTCCAGATTTATTAGATAACGTTGGGATCTTAGGTGTGAATGACTAAACCCCAAACGCAGATGAGTGTTCCTCTAACCATAATCTGGTGTCTGTAGACGTGTGTGGTGGTGCATTGTCCTGTTAGAAGAGGACAAAGCATCAGAATGAATGCAGGACATGAACAGGTGGAACTCATCAGAAAGGAGAGACGTAGTGTTCACTTGTCTGGGTTTTTTTTTTTTGATGTTCCTGGGTTCCTATAGAATACCAGCTACACAAACCCCATATCATTATGGAGCCATCTTTTTTTCTGGCACTTCAGTGTATACTGAAACGTATTATATAAGTCTATCAGGCTAAATAATGGTAGCAAACATCATGTTTGTCTGAGGAACCAGGGCAGATATGTCTGGCCCTGCTACCAGAATAAATATTAATAAGGGTTATTTTTGGGGAGTTAATTTTAGGTGCATAAAAATTATTCATGAGAGAGAAAATGGGTCAGTAAACAGGAAGTAGGTGTGTGTGTGTCCTTCAAATCCATAGCAACAATCATCTATATGATTTTCTCTGAAACTTACTAGAATTACTGGTACCCTTGATAAAGATGAAAAAACGGACATGACAAATGACAGGCTGAATGACCTACTTAGTCTTTTTCACCAAACTCGGCACACTCCTGATCATTTGTAATCCGTGATTATTTCATGCAGATGTTGCCAGATGTGTGTGTGTGTGTGTGGGGGGGGGGGTGTTGACAAGATGTCTGTCTGATGCTACTTGCATGAATTGTGAAATCTTTTTGATCATTGTTTTATCGTGCTTCTTCTTCGACCACCTGGACACCATGTTGTGAGTCGTTACATGGTCAGGCTCCAGACATCTGCAACCGACTGACTGCTGTCTGGATGTGAGAGTTTTATCACCGAGGAGACGTGTAAAGAAACGAATCCAGATGGCCTGTTGACATTTATGGCATTTAGTAGCGTGTTTAGTCCTAGACTCAGAATATCTGAAGCTGGTGTTAGTAGACCAGAGTTCGAGGTACTTCTGGGATGCAACGTCAGTGCTCTACCGAGTGCTCCCAAAACTTTCAATCAATTTTTGAAGACAGTGAGTGATTCGACTGTTTGGATACCGTGGGGAAATCGTTTCACCACCTCCATGCCGGGACAGAGAAAAAGTCTAAATGCTGGAGGATGGTGGGTTAAGTCGAAGTCTACATGCAGGATGACGTGCTTTGGGTACACAACGGGTTTATGACCATTGCCATCAGGTAATGAGAGGCTGGACCGGTTTTGGTTTTGAAAGACAGGTCAGGGTTTTTTTTTATCTGATGCGGGCTGCTACAGAAAGTACTGCTGATAAGCTAATTCAATCCAAATAAGAATTTGCAGTTCATTTCTTTGATATTTATGCTAATCAGACTGACTTTATTCTAAAGAAATAAAAAAAATCTGCCTTGAGGAGTAATCTCAGATTCCTTGCTCTGGATCCTACAATCTAAAAGGTGCCAAATGATGATAATTTAACACATATTCATAAACAAATCTTAACCAAGGGTGGCAATTATACTGGAGCTGACTGGCCTACTGTGGATCATAAACGTGTCCATGATTCAAAACTGATCTCAAACCTTTTCTCAGAAGCCTCATACACGCCGCTGTCTCCTGCCACCGATTCGTCCGACACGGCCGACGTCACACCCACTTTCTTTGAGCTGGAACCCAGGACCCTTGTTTGGGAATCAAGATCTACACACACACACACACACACACACACACACACAAACAGGAATAAGAGTAGAAATGTGACACTGCCCATGCTGTCCCTGACTGACTAGCTCGGTGTTAAGTTCACACTCTGGTTTTAAGTACTAACACTCCGTAACTCAATCCCACGTACCTTTAGTGGCATCCTGCTTAGCGTCCCCCTGCAGGCTTAGCTCACTGAGTCGGGCCTGCAGCTCCAGGTCAAGCTGGGATCCCGAACCGGAATAAGATTCTTCGGCCAGTGACGAGGTGTCGGGAACAAGGGGCGAGCAGGGCGGAGAGAGCGAGGAGAGTGATGAGCGCGGAGACAGCGAGCTCATCGAGCGGGGCGTCTCGGATAGACGGAGAGCGTGAGCGCGTAGGCCTGCTCCCTGACCAGCAACGCCGCCGGCCGGCCCTGACGTCACCTCGTTCTCGTGGATGGTGGGGATGGAGCTGGAGGGCCTGTAGGCAGATGAGGTGTTCTCATGGAGCATGGAGTCCAACTTGACCTGGAAATCCGGGTCGCTCAACTCAGTCTGGTTTTCCAGGTAGGCGTCGGTGAAGCTCAGGGACGACAGCGAGCCAAGGCTGGAGGCAGCCAACGAGCCACGGCTGGACGTCAGAGACCCTCGGCTGCTGCCCGACGAACAGGACAGTGTGCTGGCTGACAGGCTAAAGTGAAAATTAGAGGCAGAAAAGCGACGTCGGGTGTTGGAAAAGAAGAGTAGCCTATTTTTATCTTCTAGTGCTTTCCATAACTTAAAATGCATCATGTGTGAAAACAAGCTAATTAAAGCACAGTAGGCTCATTAGCTGCGTGCACTAGGGTGTCTCTCAGCTTTATACTCTGCTGGTGTAAGGAAAATGAGTTGGGGAAGATCTGAGGACGAACCATAGCAACAAAATCTTATCTGCTTATTAAACATCATTTAGAAAAATATCATAGAGAAAAATATGCTGCTAATATAATTTTGTATATAACGGAGTGGTATAAACCTCTTCAGCTGGGTGTGTAGCGAGGACGCCTGCCTCACGACATCCTCCAGCTCCTTCACCAATTTGTTCCTCTTGCAGTGTAGCGTCAACCTGCAGAAGAACCAAAAAAATATTAGTTGAAACACACACACACACACACACACACACACACACACACACACACACACACACGAGTCAATGACGTCTAGCTAAGTTTAAAATACCGGAAATCGGAGTAATTTTTTAAACTGTTCAAACATTAAGAATGTTGTGTACACATAGGTTCATATAGAAAAATAAATTAAGCAATTAAACTGTTTTTTAATCCGGATTAATTGGCGATGACTTTACAAAATGTCATGTGGTGCGACCGTGATTTATCTTAAAATAAATTAATTGCCTTAACGTGCCTAAAATTTTTGTATAAGTTTTTAGCAATAACATTACATTCAGAAATAGACTATTTGCCTTGCTTTTAGATTTAGTAAATAATAATCTCATATTTTTGTTCAATAAACGTCACAGTCGCCTTCTTAAACCTACTTAACACACTTATATATCCTGTAAATCTCATAAAACTAATAAAATGTTTTAAAATGTACAATTAACTCAAGTATCCTGCATCAGTGACTCATATTTCTAGCTACATAAACTAAATTCTTATTTAGAATTTAATACAGTTACTTCTATTATTGGTCGCACCACATGATGTTTTGACACTTTAATAACGGACAAAATAACAATTAGCCAATGTTTTATGACAAGTTTAAACACTTTAATATATGAGAGAGAGATACTACAAATATATGACATCGTTTTATTTTTATTTTTTTGACAATTTAGGCGTCACGTCATTGACCCACACACACACACACACACACACACACACACACACACATTGTTCTGTCTATAATAATATACCAGAAGACATTCTTTCAGCTAGGTGTTTGTATACTGTCCTTCCTTCATGTTTGGGTAAAGTTACAGTGGAATGCCGTGGAGCCGAAGCTCTAGAAAAAAGGCGCCCATTGTGTTTAACCTACATCCCTTCTATGGCTCAGGTTACAGGAAGAGCGCAGACGCTGAGAGTTTGACGAGGGTACGGTATTCAGTGTACAAAACAAGTGGCCTGTTCACATCATCCAGGAGAAGGAGGAGGAGGAGAAGGAGGAGGACAAGGAGAAGATGAGTAGTGTCAGATAGGTACAAAGAAGAGAAAGAGCAACGAAGAGGAAAAGAAGGAAAAAGAACAAAGAAAGCTAATTGGTGTGTTCTCAGGAAGGAAACCTGACCTGAAGATGCAGGTGTCTGCACTCTCGGGAGGCCCTTAGGGAGAGTCACGATTCAGCGCGCTTCTGTTATTAAAGAAATGGATCATCCAACACAAACAGCAGCACGTTTTTACGTTTTCTTTCCCGTTGTGGAAGTGTTATTGCGATAGTTGACCTTGTTTTTGAAAGTGAATGCCCTACTTCCCCAGGCGATGTCGGCAGCATCCCAGATGAGTTCAGTCTTCCATAACAGCTGCTCCGGTTTATCGCTTACGAGAGCTAAGGATGTATAACAGCTTTAATGCGACTTTCGCCTATAGCCGGGGTTACACTGTGTGATCCTGTCAACAGTCAATGAAAACTGAGAATGAAAACTAAACAGGAAGTAAATAAAGAAAAACAGCCACTTGGTCATGTGTACAATGGAGCTCTACTGTAGAGGACAAGTTAACTGAGTTAGTGCAGGAGCATGAGTGCCTGGCCAATGTAAACCAACATCTGCTTTGTCTGTAGGGCAGCAAGCTTCCGATGTGTGTTGACTCCGCCTTTTCACCCACGACATCACGTAAATAGCGTTATTACGTTCGTACATTTCTATCATTTCGGCTCACCCTTAATGGTGGTGAAAACAATGACAGCAGGAATATGCTGCACTTTAATGTGTGACTCATAGGTAACACGACGCATGTGTGTTATATTTGGACGACAGGTTGAAGTCGTGTCGTGTTCGATCCCGAGTCTTTTCGTGTGCGATGGACATTTCGTCATTCCCCATGAAATGTTAGAACCCAGTCTTTATATAATAAGCTATGACTTTGTGTAGTGTACCCAAGGCTTAACACAGCCACAGCATTCCACTTAATACCGAATACCACAGGATTCGTTTCACTTATTCCCCTTGAGGAATTTTACTCTGCTTTTTTTTTTTAGATCCGTCCTCCCTCAGGCGTTCGTTCGTTCCTTACCTTTCCGTCAGGGCTTTGCTCTGGCTGTCGCGTGCCGCCTGCAGGTCCTGCTCCAGACGCTTTTTCTCCGATTCAATCTTCTCTGCGTCGCTTGGAGCGCGCTTGCAGGGTTTGACGTACTGCAGTTCCTTCAGCAGCTCCTCTTTCTCGCTGATGAGAATAAGCCGGTCTCGCTCGGGGTCCAGCAGACCGGGCCACGACTCGTTGTCCAGCTTGGCTATCTGGACTTTGATGTTTGCAATCCTAGAACGAGCACAGGGGAGGTGACTTGTACCGAAAGGAACTCGTACTTTAACACATTCATAATAATAATTACATGTGTATTGATCAAACTTTAGTGGAAGCCTTAACATTTTCCTGCTGAACATCTCACCCCTCCCCTATTTATTCCCCCCTTTACTGTTATAATAAGCATCATTCACCTGGAAATGCATTCCACTAGATTTCAGGGTGAGGCTGTGTGGATTGTAGTTTGGATTGGATTGGATATGTAGCAAAACTCCCTCATCATATTGATATTATTTTTCATGGCGACAAGGGAGCGGCCATCTTTGTTTATTTTGTGTTCCTTTCTGTGCGACAGCTGATGTATTGATATAGACTAAGACCACAGTGATAACACATACCCCAGATGAGTAATATAATAATGGGGCAGCCTTAGGCTTGTGGTTGAGGAACCAGCCTTGTGATCGGGAGGTCCCCGGTTCGATTGCTGAACAGCGTTATTTTCCGCCCCTACTTCATCCTTCATCTTGTCACATTTCAAAACACTCTTATCTTACATAGAAGACAAAATGAAACAAACCGTACCTCCTTTTCGCCTCTTCGTATTTTAGGCTCAGTCGTACCTTCTCTGCCAGCTTATTGGAGATGGAAACCAACTGATATAGAAAGACGAAAGAGATTAAGATCAGATTGCATGACTAATCGTTCCTAGGAAGGGTAGAAAACAAGTAAAAGGGGACATGCAGTGGAAAACGATGTTCTTGTTTAGGAAATAAGACTGCTGTGACTTGGGGGATGTGTAGTCGGTCTTTTAAAGCGTGGACTGTTACCTTTCCTGTTTGTAACGATGAGCGTGAGGGTGTGGATACATACTTTATATTTAAAAGCACAGTCGCAAATCAGCCTGTCTGATCCTACAGGGGATTTGTACCATGTTGAAACACTTCTCAGGGAGTAATAATAATAATAATAATAATAATAATATTTAACTGAAAGGTATACGACATGTCCCCTTGAAACCAAAGCACTAAAACATGCTAATGATGAATGAAAGCATGTAAAGTCTAGAATAGTTTGGTGTCCCACCTCAGCCGGTATGTCCGTCTGGGACTCTGCATCCGAATAGAGGCGAGGGAGCGACAGGTTGGAGTTGGACAGAGAGGGGTTGCTAGCCCACAACTCAGTCTGAGAACCGTAATCCAAATGGAAGCCATCTTTTAGTACAGCCAGTTTCTGAAAGAAAGGCATTAGCGCAAAGATTTAGCCACAAACGTACAGGAAGGTTCACAGCATATACTAAATTTCTGCCTACAAGACCATGAATCAGGACAGACTTATTCTGGGATCAGACTAGACACAATTTTAAACTGATTTTGTCATATCTAAAAGAAATTCCAGCATCATATTTATTCTATATAACTGGACTATGTGCAATAACATCCTAATTAAAGATCTGCAGGACTTTTTCACATATTTAATTTTTTTATATTACGTAAGTACATATATATTTTTAGCTTTCTATTTCTATTATATGTTTATAGTATTATTATTGTTATTATTATTCCTGCTCTATGTCTCTGTGTGTATTGTAATGATCCTCAATTTCCCTGAGGGAACCCTTTCAAAGAGATCAAAAATGGCACCCTGAGGAAAAGTCAGAAGGTATTGTATCTTTTCGCCTGGTTCTCTATCTTCGGCATGTTCCTTAATGATGACCAACAGGTGGATATGGAAAAAAGAAAGGGAGGCAGAAGGAACAAAAAACTGATAAAAGGTCCATTAAGCTTTGGCAACAACACCCCTGCCTGTTCGATGTTGCCTTGAAGATGAAAGTTAGTGAGAAATAGCGGAGGCGCCTCAGCAACTCAGCGAGCAGCTAGCTTGTTGTGCTAGGTTATTAGTTCCCAGAAGCCTAAACAGCAGCCCTTCATCTAAGGTCTCTCTTTGCTTTTTCTCTTTTTGAACACAAAACTACCAGCATCACACACAGGGTTTCTGTAGCCATGACTGCAGTTGCTTGACCTGACAAACTCATGCTAGTACGTGAATGATGATTGAATGATAATGTCAAATATGAGGTGTTGCTACACAGAGACACAGCACGCATTTATTGCAGTATTATATCTTAATCGGACATAGTGAACACAATAAAAGGCAAAAATATTACGCGGTCTGGTCCTGGCGTAAGTCTCAGAATGGAACAACAACAAAACCAGTACAAAACCATAAAAAATTAAAGTGTTTAATTTTAGAGATAATATAGAAAAAGTTGCAGGGAATTTCGCATTGGTATACGTTTCTCTGTAATGTGATACGCTGTGATTTTTCTCTCTGATTAACTAAAAAGCAAAACAGATGACGGAGCCGTGGCTATAAATAACATCATGACATTCATAAACAAATAGAAAGTACGACCTGATCTTTAATAATTATGATAATTACTTTAACAATTAAATAAAAGGTGAATCTGTGGTGTTTTCTTACAGAAAAAAATAGCAACTCCAGAGTGTTTCACGGCAGAGCCGCGTCACACTGGCCAGGGACTTGTTCTCTCCTATAACAGTTTTGTATTTCAGGGAAATGAATTAATCGCGAATGCTGCATTGTATCGAGCGGAAATAAAAAAAAAACTTAACTGACCGATTAAAAAAATATATTAATAATTATTAATATTATTTAACAATTTATATTAATTAATAATTAATAATATTATTCAAATATTTTTCCATATTTCTTCAATATTTTCTTCCATAACCCTGTCACTGGTTCACTGGTTGTCCTTTCTTAGACCACTTTTGGTATTAACCGCTGTATACTGGGACACGCCACAAGACCTGCTGCTTTCGAGATGATCTGACCCACTTTGGATGTGGTCAAAGTCACTCAGATTCTTGCACTTGGCCATTTTTCCTGCTTCAACTTTGTGTACTTGCTGTCGAACACATCCCACCCCATTGACAGGTGCCACTGTAATGAGATAATTAATGTGTATGCGTTTCAGCAGTTAGGGTTAATGTAAAGGCTGATTGTGTGTATATAAAGCTATATTTAATCCACCCATTATAAGCAGTCTCTGGACAGGATTAAGGTTACACAGAGTAGCGTGCTCATCAGTACCTCTTCCACTTTCCGTACCCCGGATTTTAATCAGAATGTATCCCGTAGGGATATGATAAGTCCTGAACTGCTCCGAAATGCTGCATGATTTCAACATGGAACAGCCATGTGACATCAGCACGTTGCTATTCTGTTACGTTATTGTACAAAAATAGGTGAGCGCATCCTTAAGTGTGGAGCCTCATCCAGTGCATAACTCCTCACAGTAAAGAAATTATCCCGAGTTACTTAACACCTCCATGCACTCTGTCAGGTAAACGCATCACCACTGGCATAAAACACAGCAAATATTCGCTAATATGGAAGATCAGTGTGAGTGTTTACCTGCATGAGCTCCTGCTTTTCTCTTTCACCAGAGCTGATGGCATCTTTAATCGTCCTGACCTCCTTCATGATGGCTTGGGCCTCGTGCTGCTTGTATTCATACGACGTGCTGGACAACTTGTGGTCGATTCTGAGAAGGAAAAGCGACCTTGATTAGGACTAGTGTTTGCCATGAAGATCAAGTCTCTTCCAAGCATGTTTGCTTGCGTGTGTCTGACTGTGTGTCATGATTAGACACACGCCATTAGACATGCTCGGGGCGATCTCCAAACTAAACCGAACTTTGTGTTTACCTTGACATAATTATTCAAATACATTAAGTCAAACAGGCGATTTCCTGAACAGAGCTCCTTAAATGTTGACTTAATGAAACCGCGGTGACTCACGAAAAACAGAGTACCATGAGGAGCTCATTGTTTATACAAGCCTGCAGTGGAGGTCAGGGTGGACTCTCAGAGAGTCAGTGGCGAGTCACGCGTGCCGCCTGAGGAACAGGTCTGTCTGCATTCTTCAACATGGGAGCGAGAGAGTGAGTAAAGGAGGGGAGTAAAGGTGAGTCAACAAGAGTCAAACCCATGCCCTGAGAGGGTTGTTTTTTTAAGCGCTGCAGCACTGCAGAGCACATGGACAGGGAGGGAAAGGACAAAACAGACTTGGAGGATCCAGTGGTAAGAGAGAGAGGGAAGAGAGAGAGACAGAGAGAGAGAGAGAGAGACTAGTGGTGTACAGGGGTAAAGGAGATGCTCCAGACAGCGACCATTTGGACACACGTTCCTTTCTCTGCAGAAAATTAACAGCTCAGTTCAGAGACGTTAGTAAATGTACCCGGGGTCTACAGATAAACAAACCCCATACCATTACAGAGCCAGCACCACCCTTTTGCTATAGGCTCGTCTGTACCACTTTTTTATGCCGATACACAAAACACGAGAGTGTACCGTAACCACATTGGTTACCAACAGATATCTCCAAACACCAAAATATACCACGCGTGTACATAATCTTTTGGTTTGATGCTTTATAAATATCTAGACCTCTAGTCCCGGTTGCTGCTGATGCACCATCTGTTGCACTTCACCTCCTGCGTAGCGTGATCTGGCCAATGAGGCGGGTGAGGGTTGTGACTGTGTGATACACAGTATGGAGCAGCGGGTTGCCGCCAAACGCAGAACGTTTAGACCTGATATCTAAGGAGATGTGAAAACGTGGTACAGTCTGTACTCTTATTTATACCTCACTTTAGAACGACTCACTCTTCGAAAGGCACTAGAAAACATTACATGTTCAGAAGGAGAAATGTTTACTTCTTTATGTGAGCACGTAATAGGTACCGTAAAACCCTGTATATACATATGTGCACACTCCAGGTTTACAGATGCTCTGAACAGCACAGATATGAGAAGGGTGGTTTTTACAATATTCAGCTAAATTAACATACACCTATTAGCCATAACATTAAATCTGCCATTTTAAGTGAATAACATTATTCTTTCATTACAGTGGCACCTGTCAAGGGGTGATATTTATTAGACCTCCAGTTAACAGTCAGTTCTTAAAACTGGTGTGTTGACAGGGTCATGGAAGACCAAGACTAACTGAGATGCTTGTGGCTGATTAAAGGATTGTCTAGTCCATATGTCCTGGGCTCAGGTACCAAAGAACACCCTCAGAAATCAAAGCCTAGACAGGTCAGAGCTGTGTAGGCAGGAGATGTTAACGTTATGGCTGAGCAGTTGTGTAGTTTGTACCTTTGCAAACACACACAGACAGACTTGACTTCGCATTAACAAACTCAAAACATTCTGTTTGCGGTGACAAAACAAACAAGGAAAATCAAGTTGAGACGAGTTCAGGATTGTGGGTTTCAATTAAAATCTGAGAGTTTTGAACAACTACACACGTGTCAATCCATTTTCATTCCAGATTCATATGTAGACCGTTCATTATTAGATCAGTGTTGTATGAGCAGGTCAGGTTGCACTTACTCTTTCAGCGTCTCGAAGCCCTGCTCCTTATAAAGCAGCTCCTGCCTCATGCAAGCCAGATCTCTCTTCAGCTTACCCACCTGGACAAAAGAGAAAAGAGCAGTGATGTGAAACGGAACGGACAAGGCAAAGAATCTTTATTAAACAGGACACAGAAGTCAGTCTCGATTTTGTCTCTGTAATTTATTTAAGAGCAATTTTATCTTTGCAGCATAATCTGTTCTGTTAATCAGGAAGGTAGAAGAATACATTTAATGCCTCATGGTCTGCCTTAGAGAGAGAGATAGAAGGCGGAGGTCAGATTAAAATGAACACAAAAAGACTGAGATAGGCAACAACTGCTGTAACAACACAGATCAGCTTCTCTCTGAGCTTTTCTTTAAAATCAGCCTCAAATCAATTAATCAATCAATCAGCAAAGGAATCGATGGGTGGATGGATGGATAAAAAAAATTAAAATAAAATAAAAATAAACAAAAAAAAGTTGAGAAAATTAAAAACACATTCTAGGCAACTAAGTAAAGACAGGTTTTTGAAAAATTGATGACCATCAAATATACAGACGTGACTAATTAAAGGAGAAAAGAAAGAGCCACTAGATTTTCCTTCAATTTCCTTCGCACCTGAAAATATCGTAACCCTTCATTCTACTTACCTACCTATCTATCCATGTATCCATTCATCCATCTACTCATTTAGTTGTTTATTTACTTACCAACTCATTTATCTCTCATTCTAATTGTCTGTTTGATTGCTTGCCCAATTATTTAGTTTTGTTTATTTATTTATTTGTTTATCTATTTGTTTTCCCATTTATTTATTCATGCATTTAGTTAGCTGTGTTTATTATTTTGCTTGTTTATCAATATTTATTTATCTGACTGTTTGTTGGTTCATTTCTTTATTTTCTTTTTTTTCCATTTTGCAGGTGACAAAATAAGACCATTTTCCAGAGAATAAATATGATCATCAAATATATCAACATGTGAGATATTAAAGGAAAAGGTTCTTAACAGTAGGGGTGCAAATCTCTCGGATTCAAATGATCTATACATTTTGTTTAAATTTTGTGACTGACATAAGTCATAGTGCAGTACGGTGTTTATATTTTGTATCATTTTATGCTAGCAGATTTTATTCAAACAAAGGGAGCTGCTAATTAGCTCGCTGTAGGGTGGCCTAGATGGCCACGTGGACACACAGTCCGCTCGGGAGTAGGAGCGGCAAAAAATAAAATTTTAAAATACATTTTAAAATCGATTTTTGGGCATTGTAAATCGATTCAGAATCGCCAGGTTTCTGATGAATTTTTCTCAGCACCCCTACTTAACAGAGCCTCTAATTTTCTATTAATCACCTGTGTTCAGAATAATGCTGGATGGAATGAAAATATCATTATCATGAGACTTTTCTGACATATCCTCGTTATTGTGATATGAATATCTTTTTTTATTTGATGTACAATAATTCACACTAAACCTATACGAATGTGAGATTTACTTTCTACAATCATTGCTACATTTTTTTTTTGTATTGTTATTGTTGTATTGTTGCATGTTGTAACAGTTGTATTGTTAGCTGGATTACCTGAGCTAGCTGACTAAAATGTTTGTAAGTACAGCTAGCAACGATTAACCTTCGTTTTATATTCATCCACCATAATGTATGCAAAAAAAATTATATTACCCTGGAGAAAACTGCTTACCCGACTCTTAGCGGTGACAATCTCCGCCTTGAGAATTTCAGGGTCATATTTACTGCTTGATGAGGATCTGGAATTTACTGCATGAGAGATAACACAAATCAAAGGCATTACAACACGCAGTACACACAAGATGACACACAATAACTGCACAAAGTATTTAAAAACGCAACCACGCCGTAAACTAGAACATGTTAAATTAACACACGCGTCTTGCACGCTTTACACGCCCCTGTCAGCAATGAAGACAAATATTAGACATACACGAAGGAATGTAAGCAAACATCATTCCAATGATAAGATTATAACACGTATGAATCGAGGAATGCTGTGGTTCACGGAGCGCTTTCGTTAATACATCCATCAATGATTTCGGATCAAGAATTAAGAGAAGGTTAATTAGTCAGATTAGTAATGCTGAGAAAAGTTTTCTAGGTGGATATTAAGTAATAAAAAGTCAGGAGTCAGGAAGACTGTCTGGGCCATACACCAATCAGCCATAACATTAACACCACCTGCCGAACCGCTCTGAGCCTTTGACGCATTGACTCCACAAGAACTCCAGTTGCTCTGTGATGTCTGGCACCAAGACGTTAGAAACAGATTTTTCTATGGATTGTCTGTGGAATCGGAACAGGCAGTCCATGAGTCCATGACTCTGTCAATGGTTCACCGGCTGTCCTTCCTTGGACAAATTTTTGGTAGGTATTAACCACTGTATACCAGGACACACCCCACAAGACCAGCTGTTTTGGAGATGATCTGACCCAGTTGTCTAGACATCACAATTTGGTCCATGTCCAAGTCACACAGCTGCTTACATCTGCCCATTTTCCAGCTTCCAACACATTGACTTCGACTGTTCACTTGCTATCTAATATACCCCAAACCTTGACAGGTGCCAGTGTCACATGTCCGTGTTATTAACATTATGGCCGATCAGTGCATATTACTGCTATTACTTGCATTAATGGTGGAATATTAACGCTCTTGTCTTACAGCTAGTCTGGGAGGAAGACTTGTCCCTCCAGGCGTCATTGAGCTGCTTGTACTGTTGCTGTGCCAGCCGGAGACGCTCCTCCTTGACCTGGTAAATCTCTTTCTGGGCGCTCAGCGCTTCCTTGGCTACGTTGAGGTACTCGCGCAGCATGAGCTCCTGCTCCCGCTGCCACTGCACCCGTGGGTCCTCCAGCTGAGTGCTCTCTGTAAACAAGAAACAGATACAGAGAGATGATATTAGAACATAACACTCCCCATAAGCGAGCTGATCGCTCCGAATACAGGTTGATGTATAACTTACTTGTGTTATGGTCAACGTAATAGGCGCCGACCTGCGGATCGTACGCCTCCTCCCATCCCAAAGGCAACTCATCTCCAATGCAATCGGCAAAGGTCAGGGGCTTAGTGTGCCTGCAGGACACCAAACAACAGGAAGACTTAAACGTACAGACACACCCAGGGCACTGTAATATGTTTAGATGATCATGGAGCATCGCTGCATTTCACCTGAGTGTCAGATGTTTCAAATGTTTCTATTTAAAGTACGAAAACTGGCTTAATTAAAACTGGCCCCTTAAATGGCAACCGTCATACTGGCATCTTTGTTAGCAGTTTAGCACCGCATGCTAAGTCGCACCACACATACAGCAGTTCGCAACTCCTGGCACTTGCTGTTGTTACAGTTACTCTTGTTGTTCATAGCAATTAAACATACACCGGTCACACTGACCTTCGCAAGTGTGGACGCAGGGTAAATAGACGGATCAGACCTTAATTCATTAATCCACTTCATCCTTGTTAGTTTTAGTAATTCACAAAAGGAATGTTTTTATTTATAGACGATTGGCTCTGTATAGCTCACTGGCTGTTTACAGTGCAGTGTGTTATTAAATAATAAGCTAAATAACTTGTACAATGTTAGACGTTTACTGTAACTATTAACTAGTTGTTATTATTTACAAGACATTGCCACTTAAAGGACCAATTTCTTCTTGTCCAGAGAACATTTTCCTGACACGTAACAAATCCAAACCCTTAAATAAATCTCAGTTTATTAATCTGTCAAATAGAAACATCAATTCAGTGATTAGGGACAGACTTCCCTGTTCCTAAGTTTACACAGTCAAATTGGACAGAAATATTCCATAGTGTTACATAAAGCATCTAGTTGAGTTTATGATCAACCCGAGTGATGTAGGTGAGGCGGAGGAATTGTACAGTTTGGAGAACAAGACATGACATTAGCACAAATAAGTAAGTAAGTAAATAAATAGATAGATTTATTTCTGCAAATATGTGATACTCTAGTGGGCGGTCCTAACCATTCTGTAAAGTAGGATTGGTCAGCTTGGTCAACCAGACAGAAGTAACTGACTCCTAAAAATTATACATGACCCGATATAGGTACTAGGAAGGCTTTCAAAAAAATAGATTCTTTAAAGAATTTCTATTCCTAGTCCTGATTCAAAATGCCCAAAAATCAATTTTAAAACGTGTTTACGTTTTATCCTTTGCTGCTTCTACTCCCAAGTGTACTGCATATTGCATTGCATGCCCACTTGGCCACTGTAGACGAAGGCCGTCCAGGCCACCATACAGCATTACGTGCCCACTTGGCCACTCTAGACGAAGGCCGTCCAGGCCACCATACAGCATTACGTGTCCACTCGGCCACTGTAGACAAAGGCCGTCTAGGCCACCATACAACAAGCTAGTTAGCCAGGTCCATTGCTAGCAGACTAACACACTCTGACTTTAAAGTCTGTATTTTATTTTCAGTTAAAGGTTAATGCACTGTGGTCAAATAAAGCCTATGTTTACTTTTGTATTAATATATTTTGAGTTATTTGTTCATTGATATAATTTTTTTTATTTAAAAAAAAAGTCAGACATCTAAGTGAACCTAATACTTGTCATTTAAGTTACAGAATTTTATTACAGTCCGATTTTTGGTATAAATATAAAATAATGCAAAAAGATTTGATACAGTAAGTAACCTAAAAGCATTGTTTTAAATAAATGTTCTATTTGTTTACATTGTATTTCATCTTTCAACAAATTTATAGAACTGAAAAAACAATTCTGAATCGAATCGTGACCCCAAAAATCAGAACACTGAGAGATTCGCCACCCCTAATAGGTACGCTAACCTTCTATTAACTACACAATGGTTTCCAGACCATGTCCTTTGCAGCACAGTTCTCAAAATCATTTGCCACCGATCTTAAATCATTATTAATGACAAAAAAAAAACTGACATCGTTAATACAGGACAACATAAAATGAATGAATATGAACAACATAAAGTTTCATGTAGTTTCAGCGTGTCAGAAAGAACCAACTGTAGGCTAAGGCAGTAGTAATAGAGCCAAAACCATCCGATCTCTTTAACCAATGCTGTGGAGTAAGGTTAGGACTGCAAAAATAAATACAAAAATAAAAACTAAAATAAATAAATGAAGAAATACATAAATTAATAAACTGAATATGGAAATGAATAAAGATTTATAGAAATAAATAAAAAAAAAAAAGTAATTAAAAAAACAAGTAAACAAATCTTTACTAACTAAAAAAATTGATAAATAATAAATTGTGTGTGTGTATACATATATATACATATATTGTGTTTCTCTTAGTGTATTACTTGTTGTCATACGTGTGTGCTCTCACCAAGTCAAATTCCTTGTATGTGTAACATAATTGGCAAAATAAAAAAAAAAAAGATTCTGATCTTCTGATTCTGACACACACACACACACACACACACACACACACACACACACACACACACACTTTTCTTCTTGTTCTGCATATTATATTTCTCTACAATTTTATTTTAGCCTCCATGTATTTTAGCAGGATCAGTAATAGACCAATAATAATAAAATAAATTTGATCAACACTGTAACAAAATAAAAAGACTGGAATTGGTCCTCAAATAATGATTATAACTTAAAAAAATGTATATTTCCATGAAAAGTGCTAAATTTTTTTTTAGTTAGGATTGACTACATTATATTTATAGGGTTATTACTACACATTTATGTGTAAACAAAATAAGCATTTCATATATTGTATTATTAATAATAATTATGGCCATTATTTATTTTATTAATTTTTTAGCTTGTTTTTTTGGGGGGGTATTTTATGCAAATGAAGTCCTCCAGTTATAAACAACCTTAGTAGCTTGTGAATGAAAAGATATCATTTTAGTAACGTATCATCTGAGGCTCAAGGTTTTGGTATCGTGGTCAGAAAAAAATTATTTTAAAAAAATCCACCCCGAAGGACAGAACGTGGAAGCTGCTTCTTTGTGAATATGACATGCAAGTAAAAGTGAAAGACGGGGGGAAGGGTAGCGGAAGAATGTCTGCCTATTCACCTCTAGGGTGCTTGCTGAGTACAATAGCCGGAAACTGAGGCCTGGCATTCCACAGGTCCTGCTGACCCATCGCCTGGAGGTTTCTGAGGCAACACGCTGTGGGCTTCCAAAGCTCGGTGCTCAGGACGGCAGAGCAGCGGCGGCGAGGACGCTCGCACTCTTTATTCCTAGTTCCTGTCTGCGATGCCAATAGAGCGGGCTGGAAAACTGAACACGAGCTAGCCATCTTATTAAAACATTCCTGAACCTCAATCAGCAGGGGGTATGTTTATAATTAATTAATTAACTACATGTTGGTCAACATACAGAACTCTGGGTCACTGTCAGGACGTATTAGACGTCCTTGGTTAACTTTGTGGTATCCAGATACATACCTAAAGCGCATGTTAAATTTAAATTAAAAAAAAAAAAAAAAAAAAAAAACTCCCCCGTTTTTCACCACGAGTTGGTACATCCCTTACGCACTTCTCCAGACCATGAAACTGACCTGGCTCCTTTTTCACCTTATGAATAATGAACAGCCATGCAGAGACCCCTGTTCAAAATTTAACTCTGGAGAGAAAAGAGAGCTTCTGATGTGCTTGGAAAAAAGGCTTGGCAAATCCTATTATTCTTCCTTTTTTTCTGTCCACCATAAGGCTAACTCTGAGCCAGCTGGTGGTCCCTGACATGCCGTTCCAGACCATATTCCTTCGTCTTGGCCAGTTAAGACTTTTAAATACAGCAACACAAAGGACAGAAAAGCCCTTCAGTCCTGTATTACACATTTTTAAACAGATATATACTTTATTATGATGAGTTGCATGATTAAAAAAAAAAATGCACCTTAACGTGATTACATTTCTAAGCTGGAATATTTTTTGAGAGCTTTACAAGCTGGGCATCTGCTTCTTATCTCCTCTCGAGGTCCGTGCAGAGGAGCCTGAGGTTCCCGAGGCCCTGGGAAGTCAAACTTTCAGTGCCTGTGCTCTAATGCAAACTGACAAAGCGTGCGGCTGAGCGCAAACACGCCACATAGCTGAATGATGAGTCAGGCGCTTTCATTCAGGATGCTCTATAAATTTGTTCGTTTATGAGACTCCAACGAGCGTTGCACAGCGCTCAAGGTCCAGCAATAAACATACCAGTAAGCCCCTGACCGAAATACTTCTGCTGTACCGCAGAGATAGAGAGATAACACTCAGTTTACCTGAGAGAACGTTCTCAGTGCACCATGGTAAAGAAATAATAATGCTAATAATGTGTGGAATGCCAGTGGAAAACTTTTGTGATAACTCTTAATCATCTAATCATCTAATCATCGTTCATGGAAGTTGTGTCATTTCTTTGAACAGCAGAGTGTTGTGTTGCATTACGGTATGCCTGTGTGTAATCTTATCGTTCTTCCTGCAAAAATATTTGAGGCCGAGCCAGACACCGACTGGCACAGCGAAGGTTCAGGAGGGAAAACCATGACAAAGCAAGCACAGCTCTGAGCTTAAAGAAAATCAGTCATTTACTTTAAATTAGACTTTAAATTCTACCCATCCCCACAGCCTAATCAAATTCTCTAGAGTCTTAATAAAATGTCTGTGATGTTCTTTAGTCCGAGTTTCACATGGATCAAATTCTACAGGTGTCTTTTCGCCCTGTCTAAAAACAGCTCTTTCCAAACACTCAGTGTCTCACCCAGCCTCAGTGTCTGTTACTGAATGATTATGAGTCACTGGTCACTTTGCTGGTCACTATAGGAGCGTATACAGGCTTATAATATATTCCCTTTAAAAAGACTGCGTAGTAAATTGCAATAAATCTTTTGTGAATCGCTCACCAGACACCCCTGGTCTGGTGTGGTGGTGTAATAGTGTGGGGAATGTTTTTTTTGGCTTATAACTGAGCATCGCACCAGACCAGGGGAACTAGTTCACAACCAAAATGTACCTTGTACAGCAGATGCTCCTAGCATGATGATATAATCAACTCAGGCGTCCTGTCATTCATTCATTTATGATTGTGACTACCAGGGAAAAAACATCTCCAAACAGAGTTCAGATACCTCCAAACAACCTTAACAGATACATACAAATCATTCACTGCTTACTAGTTACAACTGAAATGTGGCTAAGGTGAGATACCAGGTTAGCTTAAAACAGTAAGTAAATGGCAAATCGGTCAAGATTACAGGCAGTACGTAGCTGCAAACGCATACTTAACACGGTGAATCCTCACTATTCAATTGCTATAATAATATTCAATACAATACACATAAATAACATATCTTTAGCCAACCTGTCTCTCTACATCTCTGTGTGCATGTGAATATGAATGTATATCTCACAATGTCCCTGGGGCTTTAAATTGGTGGTGACATGGGCAGAGAGAGAGAGAGAGAGAGAGAGAGAGAGAGAGAGAGAACAGCGCATTGCAGCAGAATTTAACAGCACCATACACACAGTTAAAGCATATCAATTGTACCAGGTAAAATAAGAAAAGACCAATCAGAATTATTATTATTAACACACACATTTTTAATTTTTATTATAAACCACAATGGTACTATATATGATTTTATAAAACCTGTTAACCTCTGCACCTCACCGATACAGGACACAAATACCAGCCATAACATTAACACCACCAAACCCACTGACAGGTGGAATAGATAACATTTGTTATCTCACTACAGTGGCACCAGTCAAGCTGTGGGATAAATTAGACAGAAAGTGAACAGTCAGTTCCCAAAGTCGATGTGCTGGAAGCAGGAAAAATGGGGATGTGTAGTAAGAGTCTTGGACAAGGACCAAATTGTGACGACTGGGCCAGATCACCTGCAAAACAGCGAGTCTTGTGTGGTGTTTACAAAGCTTATTACCTAACAAAAGTGGTCCAAAGATGGATGACAGGGCCATGGGCAACAAAGTTTATGTAATAAAACTTTGAATCTTAAGTGGAGACTGAAGGCTGGCCTGTCTAGTCCAATCCTGCAGAATATCCACAGAAGGATCTGTGGCTAATGTTTTGGTGCGATATACCACAGAACACCTTCAGAGGTTTTGTCCATACATCATTGTCGACCTGTAAATGGTGTTAATGTTATGGCTAATCAGTGTATATACACACACCTAAAACAAGAAATACTGTAAAGAACTCATCAGAGCCATAAAAATGTGAATATGATATTAAACAAAGTTTGGTGAAAGTGTATGCAAATTGAGTTCAAAAGCACACCTTCACTTTAGTGCTGGCAGTAATTGATCTATGTATATTTTACGCTAAGCCTATTTTCTCGTTTTGTAAGCACCTGCAAAATAATAATAACCTAAAGCCAGTGAAGTAAACACATAAGATATATGCTTTGTACGTGCTTCAGTCAAATATTTATGTGAATTAACTTCCAGAAGTTAAACATAAATATACCTCCTCCGACATTAACATTGATATCGACCTTTAGGACTAACAACTAAAATTCTTGTCCTGGTGTGAAAGCCGCACAGCTACAGAAAAACTGCACAGCAAAAAAGTACCGACATCGGAGACGCCTTACATAAAAACAAAAACATCTTTAAAACATTTGATTTCATGTTTCTCTTGGTTAAATTAAAGCCAGGTGTGTTTTATTAGTTGTTCTGTTTATCTGTTTATTATCGACTTTAGGTTACGTGAGGCATCTGTCCACATGAATACTATATGTGGTTGCTATAGCAACAATAACAAGACTACTGTAGATGGTTCACCCTAAGACTCTAACATTTTAAGTCTCTGTATCTACTCACAATATCTTCAACCGTTCAATATTTTAGATCAGATATTATCTGTGCAGAAATTTTAACGTTCGCCCAAAACGATGTGACTGAAAACTGGGTTAATCACAGCAGAGCTTGTTGTTTAATAACTTGAGCGTGTAGACAGTCAGCCTCCACAGCACTGTGTGTGTGTGGTTTATTTTTCAACCGTAGCAGATGTCAAATGGGACCTAATTATTATACAGCGAAGCAGTGAATATTCCACTTAACATCAGAGTTTATTCCGAAGTGGAGTTCCAGATACTTCAGAAGGTTTCATAAGGCGTAATTACTTTATGTAAACAAATCAACCAGAAACTCACGTTCATTACAGAATTAAAGAAATTTGTATGATTACAGCAATCTGAAAATGGCCCTGATTCACTTCCTATCTCCCTGATGACTAATTCCAAAATAATCTGTCTGTGCAGATTATCAGCAAGAGCAGGATCAGGATTGAGATCAGAAACTGGGATCAGGATATGTGCCCAACATACATGGTATGTGAAGTACAGACTGTACAGATACACTAGTGCAGTGATGAACTGTGCAAATATGCAAAATGGGTGTGCAAAAATACAGAAAATACAGATGTCTATGGTAGGAAACTCTGCAAATATGACTGCTCAAAAATATATAATAGTCTAGAACAATGAAGTGAGGGCAATGATACAGTTTAAAGAGATGTGGAGTGTGGAGTATAACATTGTCAGAGCCTTAGGGGGAAGCTCTTTCTGAACCTGCTGGTGTGAGATTGTAGGCTCCTGTAACGCCTACCAGATGGAAGCGGGGTGAAAAGTCTATGGTTAGGCAGAGTTTATGGTTAATGCTCTTAACTCTGACTGGCTGTCAGCGATGCGTTGGGTGGTTTTCTGTAACGGGATCGGTGACTGGCTGCCAGTGATGCGTTGAGTGGTTTTCTGTAACGGTAACAGTGACTGGCTGCCAGTGATGCGTTGGGCAGTTTTCGCCACCCGCTGTAGTGTTTCTCAATCAGAAGTGGAGCAGTTAAAATAGCACATTGAGATTCAGTTAGTTAGTTTGCTCACAACTGTACACCGGTAACAGGGAACACTGGTACAGATCTGGATTCGGATCAGGATTTTGATCAGGATCAGGACCTGTATCTGGATTGAGATTTGTTCCTTGATCAGGTTTAGGTTCAGGATCAAGCGCACGTTTGAATAACCATTGCTTGACATCAGTAAGCCACCGATTAACAGGCTTGAGAACTCTTCTAATGTTTAAGCAGGTCCTGTGTGTGTTTTCTGGACACCACAGCGGTACATGCCAGATTATTTATTTGAACGCTTGTTTACATGAAAACTACAGTCAGATCAGTGCATTAGTTCTCTGAGGGATGTGTTACAGATGTTAGCTGACAGATTTAGTCTGAATTAACTGACTAAAAAGTTCTGGTGAAATCTGCCATGCCAAACAACAAGTGCACAAACAGCTATGACCTGTCGAATCATGGATTCCATAAGACCTCGGAAGGTGTTCTGTGGTATCTGCCACCAAGACATTGCCAGCAGACCCTTCTGTGGAGCTTCAATTAGATCAGACCAGACGGTCCAGCCTTTACCTTCCACGTGCATCAGTAAGCCTTGGTCTCCCATGACCCTTTTTCCATCACAACAAATCAAGGTTGATACACTTTTCTTTGTTAAACACAATGTTTTTAAAAAAAATATGCTTCTTATTAGTCTTTGCTTATGTAGCACATCAGCTGTAAAAAAAAAAAGTCCTTGTGTATGAGCTGTTGCTATAGAAACCAGAACGATCGCATTGAGGTATTGTTCATGTTACATCTGAAACTGCCATCTGAGTTGTGCAGGGCTGCAGCACTGACTTAAGTAAAGTGCCCTTGAGAAAGACGCAACCCCGAAACGTTCCCTGGGTGCCATGTATAGGGTTGCCCTTTGGTCCCGGCAAGTGTTTTCACTGCCCCTAACATCTGTGTGTGTTTACTAGTGTATACAGTGCATCCGGAAAGTATTCACAGCGCTGCACTTCTTCCACATTTTGTTACGTTACAGCCTTATTCCAAATTGTATTAAATTAATCTCTTTCCTCAAAATTCTACACAAAAT
>JAOVVF010000019.1:20204249-20224521 GCA_028565595.1 Duopalatinus emarginatus
TTAGAAACATTTAAAACAAGTTTCAAGTCTATAAGTTGATGTTCCACAAGGTTAAAGGCAGTTTGTAAGTATCCAATTGCCTCAGCAAGGGTGGAACCACAACAGTAAATGACCGTATCATCAGCATAGAAATGGAATTTGGCATCAGGGACGTTTCTGCCAAGTACATCCACATAAATACTAAATAAAATTGGACCTAAAACAGAACCCTGAGGCACGCCAGAATAGACATTTAGCATTGTAGAGGAGATACCTTCAAAATATACACATTGCATTCTGTCTGACAAATAATTAGCAAACCAACCAACTGTATGATTAGACAGACCAATATTCAACAGTCGTTGTTTCAAGATGGAATGATCCACAGTGTCAAAGGCCTTAGAAAGGTCAACAAAGAGGGCTGTGCAGAGTTTTTTATTGTCCAATGAATCTATTAAATCATATATCAAACCGTTGGCTTACAAATCATAATAATATCAGATTCAGTAGCATTGACCAAATATCAAATCGTTAACTTTTAAATCGTATCAACCCAGACACAGTAGTAATAAAAAATATCGTACAGTTGGCTTGAAAATAATAATCAAATCAGATTCAGTAGTACCAACAAATATCGAATTGCTGACTTACAAATCGAATCGTCTCGTCTCAGATTCAGTAGTACCAACAAATATCGTAGGTTACTGTATGGAAAGAAAGCCCGAGGTTAACACCTCTGTCCCATTACATACCTATCTCTGGGGTCGATCCAGCTGGTGGTCTGGTTGACGTGGTCAATGTAGTAGACCTTCCCGTCAAAATCTCGGGCTTCCTCCCAACCCTCTGGTAACGGTAACTCCTTCCTCGGCATGACCAACTAGTCTCCATGTAATGTCTCTTCTACAACGATGAGAACCATGTGGGTCGGTTTCGGGGTGTCTGGGAACCACATCCAACGCCCAGAGTGCCATTAAAGAACCTCCTGCATCCCGAAGTGTCCTGGAGTCTCACGACCTTCCATCACCACGTCTTTATTACGATGATGATGATGATGATGATGAGTACTACTACTGAATATTCTTCTTATTATTATTATTCCTGATTTCTATTTACAGGAGACGTGGGGCATCTCTGAGGAACACAGGAGGACTTCTGCAGGGCATTTCAGTAGTCAGAATGTCGCACAATTTCTCTCTCTCTCTCACACACACACACACACACACACACACACACACACACACACACACAGTCGTGCTTCGGTTTACATTAATATTGCTATTATTGATATTATTTTGTATTATTATTATCGTAGCAGAAATTGTTTAAAACGCACGCGCGTGAGTGTTTAAAAACTTAACTAGCTGGTTAGCTAAACAACTTTTTTTTAAAAAGTCACATCAGACCGTCCATGGAAACTAAACTAAATAAAACTAAACTAAACCAGAAGCAAAATGATAAAAATTAAAACCTTTGCAGACTGGTGTTAATACAGAACGTCGCCCTCTTGCACTCAGAACCTTGTTTTACCTCAGGTTCTCCCCTCAGTTTTACCTCAGGTTCTCCCCTCCATGTTTAGCTCGTTAGCCTTTCTAGCCGTGTAGCTCAAAAACAGTTAACCAGAGACTATAATCCAGGTTTAAATGTGTTTTCTGTGAATAAAATCCAACATGTCCGCTGTGTGAATCTTCCCCAGGAGGAAAAAGTTCCGTATTCTGTCCGATATTCGGTCTTTTTCGGATATTTTTGTCCTCCGGCTTTAAAGCGGTTGCGGTTCTCCTTCAGTACAGACCACAGCTCGGTCGCTATGCTGCGGTTAGATGGATGACGTCACGCAGGTAATGACCGTAATTCCTCAAATAGCAGCTCCATCTCATTCTCTCTCTCCGTCTCTCTCATTCTCTTTCAAATTCTTTTTTGACTTATTTGTTCAGTTTTGTGACTTTTGGTTATTGTTGTCTTCTCTCTGCAGGTTGACTAGTGTAGAAAGTTTAGATAATTGATACTGCATGACTCTTTTCTAGTAGGATTCTGGTCTGAGTTCTTGAATCCTGATTTACCTTCACTAGCTTCAGATACTCCAAGAATTTAACTAAACACTTAAGTCGCTCTGGATCAGGGGTCTGATAAATGCTGTAAATGTAAACGTAAATGTAAGTTCACATTGACATGCTGAATGTACATTTGTACTGGATTACTGTAAACATTACAACAGTTAAAAATAAGTAAAGATAATCAAGGAAAGAAAAAGAATACATGTGTATTAAAAAGTATTCATTATTAATTGTATCAGCAAAAAAGAAAGAACAAAAGAACGAATTCAGAATCTACATAAAATTTTATTAAAATACAATTTCTCATAATCATCTAATGTCCTGAAATTGTATATTTGTTTCTCAAATTAAGTAAAATATTGATTTGGGATGACTTCATACTATGGGCAGTACAGCAGGACATGCACCTCTGTCTCTACTTCACCTGTCTCACATTTTGTCCTCTCTGGGGATCCAGATGTCTCTGAGTGGACCTCTATCTATGGCCAGTCTGTGGTCACCGAGTCTGGATTTGGTGACGATCTGTCTCTGCTTCATATCTCAGACAGTAACAAGATATTCAGTCGATATGTATTCATGTTTTAGGGCTGAAGAACAGTTCAGTCTGATTTGAGAATGGATTTGGTTTCTCCAGTGTTCCAGATAAGTGTTTTTGCATTGTTTAATAATTTGGTTTATTTTGATTGGTGGTGCTGGTCAGAGACTGGGGGTAAGTATTAGGGGTTAGTGTGTTAGTAGGTAGTCTCTGGACCAGCTGTCCAGCTGGGACTCTTTTCTGAGTTCAGCTCTTGGAATTGAAGTGTCTGAAACTGCAGTGTTGTTGTTGGATTTACTATCAGTGGGTATCGGCCTCACTCAGCCCTTCATGCATTAGTTGGGGGTTTCCTTTGGACGTTCATTCTCCCTCTCCCTCTGTCTTTCTCTCACATTCTTACATTCTGTCTCTGTCTTTCCTTCTCCTACTCCCTCTATTGCTCTCAGATTCTCACATTCACTCTCTCCTCCACCTCTTACTTACATCTCTCTCTGTCTTTCTCTCTCTCTGTCCCTTTCTCGCTCTCTGTCCCTTTCTCTCTTTCTCTCTCTCCCCATCCCTCTCCATCTCTCACATTCCTTTTTGTCTCTCTCTCTTTCTCTCTCTCTCTCTCTCTCTCTTTCACACACACACACACACACACACACACACACACACACACACATTCTCTCTCCCCATCTTGCTCTATCTCCTTACATCCCTTTCTAACTGCCTCTCTTTTTCTCCTTATCCCTTTCACACACATATTGTATCTCTCTCTCTTTCTATCTCTCTCACATCCCTTTCTAACTGTCTCTCTGTCCTTTTCTGTCTCTCTCTTTCTCAAGCTCTCTGTCGGCCCCTCTCTCTCTCACACACACACACACGCTTTTCAGATTTATTCTATAAAGATTTATGCTTATTTAATGATGTAATTCCCCAAATAGCACACACACACATACACACACACACACACACACCTGTCAAAGTTTTGACCTTTCTAACAATTCCTCTTTTAGTCCTTATTTAATGGCCATAATTCCCCAAATAGCAGCTCCATCTCTCTCTCTCTCTCTCTCTCTCTCTCTCTCTCTCTCACACACACACACAATCACACACACACCCAACATACACTAGCTGTCAACTTCACTTCCTTTTCATTTTATAAACTTTATTCTTATTGACAGAACCAGTCATTGACCACTGTGCTTGTACACACAGAGGATTTTGACCTCCGTATTTAATCCATCTGTGGAGTCTACACACACAGTAGGGGCAATAAAAACACATAGGGCAACACTATCCGCGATTCCCAGGGAGCAGTTGGAGGATTAGCCTCGCTCAAAGGCAATTCAGTGGTGTCTTGTAGGTAAGAGGGATGGAACAAGGGACCTTCAGTTGACAACACTGCTTCCTTAACCACAAGCCCACGGCTGGCCAGTAATGTCCGAAGAACAGAACGATACCGTAAGGACCACTGATGTGGCTTAATGGTTTGCTGACAATATGTTGTGCCTCAAAAATGTTTTACACCATATATTTTACTGCATAACTCGTGTTTAATGTCTAATCTTATAGCATTTCCGGATAATATTGACTACACTGATGTCATTATGAAACTATGTGATTGTCAGTAATTCTGAGCCTGATAATCAAGAACATGTTCTCCTGTATATTTCTGAATGATTGCTGTTTAAAAGTATGTATCAAATTCAATTGGTGTAGTGCAGAAGAAGACTGTGAACCCTGAAGAACCCACCGGTTTGTTTCCAGACAAAGGATAGAGATTTGGGTGTGCAGTCTGTTTCAAAGCACAAAATCCACATCCACATGCTGGTGAAGGCTAAGTCCAGAGAACAAAATCACACCTTGACAATACAATGAAGTCAGATGAAGTGGATTAAGGAAGGTTGGATCGTCTGAGTTCTTCAAATTCATTTCATACTGTTGCCACAACAAGACTTAACAAGCAGCCGGTGACTTAATTGGTTTGAGGTTGCTAAGCAAGGTGTGGTATTTCTCTTTTTGTACACAGAAAAATCTAAAATAATATAAAGTCACAGTCAGTTCTTGAAGTTTATGTGTTAGAAGCAGGAAAAATGGGCGTAAAGATCTGACAAACTTGGTACAAACATCTCTAAAAACAGTGTACCACTGTACCCACTATACAGTGGTTAATACCTTTCAAAAGTGGTCCAAAGGAGGACAACTGGTGAACCAGCGACAGGCTAACAGGAGCCCAAGGTGCATGAAGTTTGCAGGCTCGACCTCATGGTCCAATCCCACAGAGGATCTACAGAAAGATCTGTTGCTTGGTGCTAGAGATTCCCCAGAACACCTTCAGAGGTCTGGTGGAGTCCATGCCTCGATGGAAATACAGATGAAGCAGTCATGTGTTTACCCCTCAGTAAACACTACGGTGCGGTTAACACACTCCATCTGCAGGTTTTCCAACACTTCCTGGTGTTCATTTTTCACATTCATGCACTTCTTGAATCTGTTTTTTGTTTTTAATATCTTCAAACACTACATCTCTGCAAACCTGTACATCTGCACACCTTGCATATTTTCACAGTTCTCAGGTACAGGTGACAGGTATCACATGTCCTTCAGGTATTTTTAGAGGTCACGAAGCAGGTATTGTTGCCGCATCACAAGTCCTGGGTGACCCGTTTAAACCTGAGCTTGGGGTTCTGTCTGAGTTTTAAATAGACATGTATCAATATTTACAATGACGTGTGTTTTGTGTCACGTGAACACCCTTCAATGCACTGTGACTCTGTCTGTAACTCGGGACTGAAATAAGATATGAAGATATTTGCCTGGCTTTGCCAAGTCTACTCCTGTGAAAGCGAAACAAAATGTAGTGCTGTGCCATTTCATGTGACACTGTATGAGTAATATGAGGTCATGTGAAACAAAATGTGCAAAAAGCATTAAAAACAACGTACATATATTTTATTGCTGTGAAATTCCACACATGAACTCAGATGATGGATATTTTAAGTATTTATAAATAACACACATTTAATGGTCCCATATGTGACACCACTTTGATAATACGTGTGTGTATGTGTGGTGGTGGTGGTGGGGGGGGCTGTAAGTAAGCATGTTACATAAAGTAAACAATATGTGTGTTGTCTAAAATATATTTCATAGTGCTTTTCACACATGATGTGTGGATATTACACAAAATAAACATTTCACGTGTTTGTATGCTTTACACATGACATCATATGAATAATGAGAAAAGTGTCTAAAAATCAAATTTTACTTTTTTTTTACGTGTTTGTAAAAAAACATGTAAAACACACGTGTTCACACGTGTTCATGTCTGGAAATTTTTTTTACATATCATATCAGGTAAATAATATGTGAAATGTCTTTTGACATGAATAAATGTGGTGTCTAAAAATCACACATTTCACATTTGTATGCTTTTTACATGTGACATGTGAACAATGTTTGTAATCACATAATTTCATGTGATCATGTAGGGAATTTTTTCACACGTAAATAATATGTAAAGCGTCTAAAAATCACGCAATTTGACGTGTTCATGAAAAATATGTGGTGTCAAAAAAAAATCACATACATTTCACGTGTTTGTATGCAAGGTCACATACATTTCACGTGATATCTGTATAGTATATAAAGTGTCTAAAACACAAACATTTCACGTTTGTACTCTTTTCACACGTGGCATCATGTGAATAATATGCAGTGCCTAAACTCACATAAATTTCACGTGGTTGTATGCAAGGTCACATACATTTCACGGTTGTATGTTTTTGACACGTGATATCTGTGTGGTATATGAATTGTCTAGAAACCGCAAACATCTCACGTTTGTACTCTTTTCACACGCGGCATCATGTGAATAATATGCAGTGTCTAAACTCACATACATTCCACATGACTGTATGCAAGGTCACATACATTTCACGTTTGTATGTTTTTACACGTGACATAATCTGTATAGTATATGAAGCATCTAGAAACCACAAACATTTCACGTGTTTGTACGCCTTTCACACGTGACATGCGAATAATTCATGAAGTGTGTGGAAGCCACATAATTTGACGTGCTTTTCACACGTGACATCATGTGAATATACTATGAAACGTCTCCAAAACGCATGTCGGTTCATATATTTGTGAGTCGGGTTCGTGACACTTTGTGTTTTGTGATATTTGGTCGCGTGATGAGAGACCCTCGGGTGATTTGCGGGTACAGGACGCCGCTCTCTGGCCGCTGCGGGAGCAGAAGACGCAGACACGGCGGTCACGTGTTCCGGCAACCGCGAGCGAACACAAACCGTTGTTGTTGTAGTTATTGCCGGGTCCTCGCGCGGTGTCGCCGGTGTTCCCAAGATCGCTCGCTCGCTCGCTGGCTCGCGCGCCGGACATGTTCCTGCTCCGGCATGTTGGCGTGGCTCTAATGGCCGCCGCCGCCGCCTTCGGAGCCGCCGTGTTCATGACCATAAACCTGTTCTATAAGAGGAGAGTGTGGACACCGGAGGACTACTGCGCCTTTAAAGAGGTCTGTAATAATAATAATAATAATAATAATAATAATAATAATAAGTGTAAATATTCTATATTCCTTTATGTTTACATGTTAATCATGTCTTTCATTTTTGGCACCTGTATTAAGACAGGTAAGTTTCACTTTTTGACGTCATTAAGGTCCCATTAAATAGTTTTTCTTTTTTTTTTTGCAACATTAATTGTTCAGGTAATAGGTACACATTAGAGTAATGATGGCAGGTTAATAATCTAACTAACTAAACATAAATGAATCATTTGATTGTCCTTCCTGTAGCTCTTATTTTAATTAGTATGACTGTGACGTGTTAGGACAGTGGGCGGGGCTTAAGCCAAACTAAAACATATGGACCTTATAAAAAGCGTATTATTCAAATTATTATTTTATTTTTAGGGGTTTTTTATTAGGCAATGTTTTAACATATGTAAAACGTGTCTTTATTACCTATTTATAAATAGACTAAAGTACATAAAATAAATACAAATAAAAAGGTACAGACTGGTGGTGTCTCTGTTTAGATGACATTCCATGGGGACACCTGGTACATCGACAAATGTCTCTGACAGGTGAACACGATGTTTTCATCCTCTCTAATGTATTAATTCTGATGGATTTGTCCTCTCCTAACAGGACAATGCACCACCACACACATATAGAGACACCAGATTATAGATAGAGGAACATTCATCTGAGTTTGGGGTTTAGTCATTCGCACCTAAGACCTTAGTTCTGCAGACAGTAAGTGTTCATTGCCTACAGAACATTTCAGCAAACTCGTTGAGTTCATGTTCCATGCTGGACCTACCAAGTATTAGACTGGTGTACCAGTTTTTCAGGGCGTGTACTCTGCCTGATTTAAAACTCAGCCAAAGAAGAAGTCTATTACTGTAAGTTCCAGTTATTTTATTTTGTAGGTCAAAATAGGTTTCACATTTGTTGCTGAATGTTTTTCGGAAGACTAAGCCCTGCCCATTTCAAAATCATATCATATCAATTGTATAAATTTAAATAAAGGAAGACAATTTATTCATGTGTTTTATTATTAATAGCAAGTTTAACCCTGTTATTACACTCAAAATAGGTACAAAGGTGTTTCTAAAATGTACATGTACATGATTTTTGCCTGCATTTGGCCTCAGGAACATCCCATCAGTGTCCAGTAATAATCCTCCAACTCTTTACTTTGTATGATTTTTCCATGTCTGTATGAGTCTACTGGACCTACTGGACCAATACAATGGGTATATGGATTATAGAGAAATGCTAAAAAACCTAGAAACCAACTTGTTCTGGGGATTATGTTATTCCTTTTTTAAAATATTATAATCATTAGCAAATTGTTGTATATACGACAAATAAATGTGGGTAATAATGCACTTCAGAGTGTTATGACTAATGCAGCTTATAATAGCACAATAAAGAAATTATATTCTAGCAGTGTTTCCTGTAGAAGTCTCTTGTGAGAGCATCTACACAATGTAATAAATATCAGAGACAGCAAAAGACTAGGGTTTTTTAATTAAATATGCAAAAGTATGAATATTTAACTAGACGAAGCCTCGTTTGCACACATAAATAAAAGCTCCGAGGCTGCAGGAACATCAGCAATTAGCTGGAAAGGTTTCAGTCTAATACCTATTGTTTTTTTATACCCTGTTTATCTGCAGTGTCTCTTCATGTTTTTATCAGCCATAACATTAAAACCACAAAATCACTGACAGATAAAGTGAATAACGTTGATTATCTCATTACAATGTGTGGACAGCAATGAAAACAGTTAGTTCTCAAAGTGTTGAAAGAAGGAAAAATGTGATGTCTAGATGGCTGGGTCAGATCATCTCCAGTACAGCAGGCCTTGTGGCGTGTGTCCAGCTATACAGTGGTTAATACCTACCAAAAGTGGTCTAAGGAAGGACAACTGGGTCATGGGAGCCCAAGGCTCAGTGATGTGTGTGAGGGTGGTGATGGCTAGACCCCACAGACGAGCCGCATAAGAATCTGTCAAAGATACCACAGAACACCTTCAGAGGTCTTGTGATTTGGATCAGATGTGTTGAATTTAGTAGAGTTTCAGTGCTGTGGTTCTCCAGGACTGGATAAGCGGAACAAGCTGCAGTCAGCCAGAAAAATGAGGCATAAAAAACAAAACAGATGATGTCTGCTTCATTTGAAGTAAAAGGAAGTGAAACGTTTGGAAGTTGTGATTGCAGAACTTTTGTTCCTCATTTTACTTCAGTTATGAATCGTTACATAAAGTAATAACATTTAAGTTATTTAGTGAAACTGACATTTTAAACCTAGCAAACGTGACAAATCTAATTTAATATGCAAAGTTTTTACATTACACATGGGAAATAAAGCTACGTTATAATTTCCAGTTAGCTAAAACTCTGGAATTTAGATTGGATATTTAGGGAAAAGAGGTTTTTGCAAGATTAGAGTTTGATACAGCTGCTGAAGTGTGAACATGTTTTTTAAGTCCAGGCGTGTTTCAGAGAACTGATCCCTGATCTTCTGGAAAATGTTGGCTATGGAACTCACTTTCACAAACCACACCAACTTGTTCAACTTTATCCACATCACTTCCTGTTTCGACTTTCAGGATGCCTGGGAACTGATCATTGTTGTTACTGACTGATACAACTACAGTGTCTTAGGACCAGAGTGCTGTCACTGGTTCATCTGTGTGTTATGAGCACTGAGAGCAGCATCTTTATCTTTGACGCTTCGAAGTGTTGGTGCAACTGTAACTAAGGAACTAACTAACTAACTAAATAAATAAATAGATGAACCTAGCACAAACCACATTGCGCAATTTCGTGCACAAAGTTGATGTCTAAAATTATGTGAATTTTTGGGAAGAATTCTTCAGTTTAAATGCAGACTTGAGATTTTAAGCTCCGCCCCCAAGTCTCTATGCTGTAAATTCATACACATTTTTCCCTGCTTTAATCTCTAGGATTGTTTCACTTTCTACTATCCCACACTCACATATATGCTTCCCATGTCCATGTGGGATTCCTCTGGGTTCCCTGGTTTTCTTCTACTCTCAAAAACATGGCAATATGTGAATTGGCGTGTCTAAATTATCCCTAGGTGTGAATCACTGTGAGCCTAGTGAACAAGATAATGAATGCATCAATGAACGAACGTTTTTCTTTTAAACGTTGTATTAGGAGGAAGAGGAGCGCCGAGAGAGACAGGTCCTCGTCCTCGGTTTGGACGGCGCCGGAAAGAGCAGTGTTCTGCAGCAGCTCAATGGAGCAGCTAGCAAAAGAAAGTGCACCCCAACGCGTGGATTCAACTTCATCCGTCTGCACACACCTGCCTGCGAATTCGACTTCCTAGAAAGTACGCATTAAATTTGACAACTGTAAAAGCTACGCGTGTGACGAGTACCACCTGTTTATGTCCTGTATTCATTCTGACGGGTTTGTCCTCTTCTAACAGGACAATGGAAGACCACACCCGTCTAGAGACACCAGATTATGGTTAGAGGAACACTCATGTGAGTTTGGAGTTTAGTCGTTCACACCAGATCTCAGTGTTATTGAACATGTCTGGGATGTCATGTGACACTGTGGAACACAGAAATCCTTCATCTCAGAATTCAGCAGAATTATGGAGCATTCTGCAGGAAGTCTGGGGGGACGTACCAAGTATTAGACTGGTGTCCCACCAGCATTGCATGGCATCCTAAATGTGTTTGATATCCTTGGAACCAGTGACTTGGGTGTGAACGGCAATGGCAAGTGTTCCATAATTTGGCGTCTGTAGACATGTGGTGGCGCATTGTCCTGTTGTAAGCAGACAAACCCATCTAAATGAATGCAGGACATAAATGGGTGTTACTTGTTAAAAAGGATACACACATAATGTTCACGTGTCAGAGATGTTTGTAGATGTACCAGGGGTCCCGTGGAATGCCAGGTAAACAACCGTTATGGAGCCACCAGCAGGCTGTGTATTTTGCATAGGCTCATCTGTATCAGTTTTTCTGAAACTGAAAAACTGTGTATTTTAGTCTGTGTCTAGAAAAAGCAGGTCAGTAAGTCGATGTATTGAGTCATGGAAAAAGATCAGCCGTGTGACGTGTTTTGTTTGTCAGTTGGAGGTGGTGAGGACTTGCGTGCTTACTGGGCCGACTTCCTGAAGAGAGCACATATGCTGTTGTACGTGGTGGACTCCTCAGACAGAAGACGGCTCCCGTTGGCTAAAGACGAACTCCACCGCCTTCTCAGCATCGACACGCGACTTCCAGTTGTAATACTGGGAAACAAGCAGGTGACCAGGACAGTCATTCAGCACACATGTACATGTTTATTAGCACAGTAAATCGAAATGGCTACAAATGAATTGGAATGAATTATCCTATACTTATAATCATGTCACATGATTTTTCTGCGTGCGTTCATGTCTTATTTATGATATTCCCACCACGACGTAACTTCTCGGTCTTCCCGTAATGTAGCCAAGTACCCAGTACCACTACAAGGCAGTGTACAAGGAAGGATCAGCTGCACTATTGTATTGTAGTGAAGTGTATCAGACCAAGAGACAAATCACAGGACTAGGATTCCCTGCCGAGTCCTGACAGCTCAACCCAAAATGTTCATCGTGTTTCCTGTTGTTTCAGGACAAGCCTGATGCCGTTAGCATGTCTGAGCTGCGTGACGCTCTGTCTCTGGGCTCAGTGCCGGATCAGAGGAAGCTCTTCCTTCTCCAGCTCAGCTCTGTGGGAGAATCGGAGTCATGCAGTCCCCAGAATCTTCAGGATCTGCTCATTAAACTAGAGTCCGATCATAATTAGGACGAGGTGTATAAGGGATCTTTGGGATAATGATAAAGACTCAGGATGAATAAGCTCGATACAATCAAAAGGTTCGTCGTAAACACTTGATGTTTCAGGGTATGATGTTAGCAGGGTTGTCAAGGCATTAAAACAACACTTTATTGCTTTATAAACATGATATAAACTATTATAATTCAGCGTGGCGGACTGGAAAAACACATCAGATTTCTCTGCTAATGATAAACTTTAAGACACACCACTGGGTTCCTCGCTAATGGGTGGCTCCAGGAAAATAGTCACATGACTGAGCAAAACCGGCCATATTTTCTCTCCCCTATTGACATAGTGATACTAGTGAATCGTGGGCATCGGTGAGCTCATGCATACAGAGGAGGGTGTGAGCGCTTTCCTCCGAGTGTGTTACGCACACGCACACACACACACACACACACATATCAGTGATTCCGATGGCGGGATGAATGAACTAAACGTTCCAGTAAATCCCTTAATAAAACAGAAAAAACCAAACAGAAGGATGTAATCATTCACCGACCAACATAATCAGCCGAGTGACAAGACAATTAGGAAGAAAAGCGCCGTCCGCCCTCTTCTACATACATGAGCTTAAGCTCAGATGCCTATGATGCCTGGTACACCAGTCTAATACTCTTCAGGTCCCTCACAGACAAGCTTGTGGAAATATTCTGTCGGTAATCGACAGCGTACTGATGTGGCAGAACGCTCCAGAATCCTGTCGCATTCCGAGCTGTAGGATTTCCACAGAGCACAAGCGTGTGTTTTTTCCCGCTTTGACCACTGGGATGATTCAATTCTCCACTTCAGCTTGTAGCTGCAGAACTTCAGAACTACTGTATATATACACTATAGTATAAAACACCAGTATTTAAAGGGTTTTTCCAGGCCGCCACATATAAATACCTCCAGTTCTGCCTAGTCGTATGTTAGTGCCCAGGTTCGGGCTACAAACTTTAACCTACCAAACATGTACCTGATCTAGAACCTGTATTTATGGAATGTTCTTTAGCATACATGCACGTCTGTTTTACAACTAGTTCTCTCTCTCGTTTCTACCCTGCACGTCTTCTGCGTTTTAACACTCGATACCTCAGACACCTTTATAATCTTTACCTAGACTGTAGGTTCGCAGTGGAGGTTGTTTTGAAGGAGCTGCACAATAAAACACACCTCTACTGTGTAATCTGTACGCACATCGATGTTGACCCTTCCACACCAACAGTACTACTGATTTATAGAAACGCTGCCATGTTGACCTACTGATATTGGGTTAATGGTTAACCAGCTAGGGGTTTAACCAGTGGAGATGGAGTTGGATGACTGGTCAGGTTTTGTAGACATGTGTAGTGTTATGTACAGTATATGTGTGCGTCATTTATACTTGACGTGAACAGTGAACGCTGTTATTAGATATTTGTAAATATATTTTGTGAATGCTTGATGTGGAGTCTTTACTGATCACTACAGATTAAAAAATAATAAATCTTTTGTGTGTGTATAGTTTATCTACTTTATTCTATTAGCCAATCACATACCAGCAGCATAATAAAAAAAAAACACACAGCAGGTAGTGTGTACTTTATCAGGAGACAATATGAAGTATGCAAACACAGCACACTGTGGTCTGATAATCTCTTGCATAATTTGGAGGGAGCTGCAAAGCTATTTGAAGCCGAAGGAAAATGGAGGAAAGCGGGAAGTCGGCTGTTTACAACCAGAGAAAAACGAATGTTATAATAATATACAACCCCAAATAACATTATATTTAGCTTTGTTTGAGGAAATCATGTTAGCTAGCTAGTCAGCCAGCCAAACTATTTGTTGTACCGACAAAAAAAACGATTTCTGGTACATTAAAGTAGGTTAAATGTCAGGGATTGGCCACAGTGGTGTTAGATTAAATGCTCAGGTCTGAATGTAGCGGTGCGTTTCAGTATTAATGAAGCTTGATGGCTCATTCAGTCTGTATAAATTAAACTTCACAGTGGTGTGGCATCAGTAAGGTGGTGGGTGTAGTGTGTCCAGGTTTGCGTGTATACTGCACGCTCGTGTACTGAAAGCCGACTGCTTCACCGGTCGAGGTGTGTGCACTGGATTCTAGTACATACTGTTTACGTACATCATTACAGACAACCATAGATACAGATCAAGAGCATCAGACATGATGAAAACGGAAATCTTTGATCATGGCCTGGATGGTGGTGCCAGATGTTTGACTATTTCAGAAATCGTCTCCTGGTTTCATAATGGTGAAAAAAACAAAAAACATCCATCAAGCTGCAGTTCTGTTGTCAGAAACGCCTGGTGGATGACAGAGGGTCAAAGGAGAACAGGCTGATGGGAATGGTAGCTATGGTAACGCAGATATCCACTCTGTACAACCGTGGTGAGCAGAAAGCACCTCACAAGAGAAACGCTGTTGTGGAAGAACAGCAGATCAGCAGACTGGGTTCCTGATGTCAGCCAAGAACATGAATAGATGGAAAATTATTTTTAAAGTTATTTTTACTGGTGGTAAAAGACAACGAGTTTTATTATTTAAAAAAAGGCTCATGTGCAGGTCTGTACATCAAAAAAAAAACAACACGGGGGGGAAAAGCTGATTTATTTAAAAGTTTATTTCTTGGACATGGAAATAATCTTATAACAACCATACAACAAAAAAGCAGAACAGAATCACTTACATAAAATACATCATATATACACAACCCCATGAACATGACACGCTCTGATGTATAGACAAGGTCCCTTTCCTCCATCTCGTCCATTTATGACGTAGTCTGTGGTTGCAGAGAGGCCACGAACGTGGCGTACTCCTCCGGATGACATCTCTTGTACAGGTCCACCTTCCTCTTGATTTGTTTCGGTGTGTCCTGATAGTAGTTCTTCTCGTCTCGTGCCATGGCCTGGAACCAGATCCAACACGGTCAACACGCAACAATAAACCTTCACCTCGCTTTAATGGCGCTCCATCAATGTCAAAACACACCAGGCCTCTGTCAGCAAATGCTATTGGGTGATGAGAGCACTTTCCTCCGAACGTGTTGCACTGCCCCCAGGTAAAGAAGCTAAAAAAAAAGAGGCGGCTGGCTGCACGTGACTCGGAGGAAGTGTGTGACAGCCTTCTCCCTCCCTGCTTGGTGGCTGTGGTATGATAACGAAGAGAGACGTCTGATGGGTAGAAATCAGAACACGTCTCTTCTCCCCCCCAGTTCTGACATTGATGTGGCACCATATGCTTTAATTTACTGAATCAGATCTAACAACATGGTCGTCTCTTACCTTGTAGTCTTCGTTGTGTTCTCTAATCATATGCTGAACAAACTCGATCATATCAGTAGAGCACGTCGTGTTGTCCTTCCTCGGGACGCTGGCTTCTTCTTCCATTTCTGGAAAAGGGGGCAGATTTTAGAGAAGGAAGCTGGTAGTCAAGGGCATCACATGAAAGCGCTACAGTGAGACATCCTGCAAGTTGTGCAAATTTTTAACTGAAGACTTTACTTTCTAATCATCGATTATTAATTAAATTTTTTTTTTAAAGGCTTCTTATAACACTTTAAGATGCCAGGAAGCACCTGACAGTATTACATCTACAGTGACTGACGTTCATCTCACTTATACAACCGAGCAGTTGGGGGTTAGTGGGGGGGGGGGGGCAGTAGGGGGTCAGTAGGGGGTCTTGCTCAAGGGCTCAACAGTGGCAGTTCAATGGTGGTGGAATGTGAACTCATGACCTTCTGATCAGAAATCCAATGTTTTAACTACTGTAAAGCTCCAACTCAGTTCTGAGGGAAACACTTTATACACACATACACACACACTATATGGACAAAAGCACTGGGACGCCTTAAACAGTACAACTTTCTAAATCAATAGGCATTAACCTAGTGGTCTCCTCTTTACTTCAAGAACACTTTTCACTCTTCTGGAAAGGATTTCTACAGGATTTCAGTGTGTGTCTGTGGAAATTTTCACCCAGTATTTCTGAGGTCAGACACTGATGTTGGATAAGAGGACCGTACTCCATATCTCAAAGGTGTTTGGTGGGGATGAGGTCAAGGTTTTTTGTGGGCCAGTCAAGTTCTTCCACACTGAACTCACCTAAACATGTCTTTATGGACTGACTAGACCAACCCCTGAAAGACAACCCCACCATGTTATCCCTCCTCCACCAAATTGTACTGTTGGCACAATGCAGTCAGGTAGGTAACGTTCTCCTGACATTCACTAAACCCAGATGCATCAGATCGAGAAGCGTGATTTATCACTCCACAGAAGATGTTTTCAGTGCTCTAGAGTCCAGTGGTGGTGCACTTTACACCTCTCCATCTGATGTCTGGTGATGTAAGGCTTGTGTAGCTGGTCAACAATAAAAATCAATACCATGAAGCACCTAATGCACAGTTTTTGTGCTGATGTTAATGCCAGAGGAGGTTAATGCCAACTTTGAGTTCTACTCTTCTCTCCAAGAGAAAGTGATTTAAAACTATATTCATTCAAGCCAGAAAAACTATATTTAAACATTATTGATATAATTCTGTATTATTATATAGATTTGATTATCTATAATATATAATGCAATATAATTCCAATTATATATAATATTATTAATATAATTCCTGGATAAAAAAAAGATCAGTGTGTTACAGTCATGAATAAACTACAGGAATTTATTAACTCCATGAATATAACGAGTGAAGTTTTAAACACACCTCTGACAACGTAGGGTTTTATGACTTGTTCCACAGGTTGATCACTGACCTGCAATTAAAGAACCACAGACACTCAGAGTCGAACATTTATTATTAAACAATAAACACAACCTTATAAGGAGGAGTTAAATCTAACGTACACACACCGATCAGCCATAACATTACCACCACTGACAAGTGAGGTGAATAACATCTCAAAATACAGTGGCACCTGTCAAGAGGTGGGACGTATTAGACAGCAAGTAAACAGTCAGTTCTCACAGTGTTGGAAGCAGGAAAAATGGGCCATGCTTTGATGGGGGTGTTAATGTTCTGGCTGATCAGTATGTAAACACGTTCTTGCCTTGTCTTTGATGGGAAGCACGGCTTTGGTTCCGTATGCCAGGCCCATGTCCTTCATGTTCTGCTTGGTTGTTTTGTTGATATCCCAAGCTTTCCGGATCTGCTCACTTAACAAAACAAAAAAACAATTCCATTAACAGAATAATACTGGTTGGTGTGGTACAGTGGTAACATCATTGGCTCCCATTGGCTCCCATTGGCTCCCAGGTGAGAGACCTGGGATTGATTGCCGGTCTGGGCAGCCCAGTCTGTGCTACACCAATAAGAGTCCTTGGGCAAGACTCCTAACACTACGTTGGGCTTCCTGTAATACCAGTAACCTTGTAAGTCGCTCTGGATAAGAACATCAGCCAAATGCCATAAATGTAATAATAACCATTATTCTGGTGTTTAAAGATCTTCTGAAACAAAAAACGACTCTCTACACACAATAATTGTCAGATTAGACAATAACAGTGCAATAAATTCATGCCGTGTCTCAGTCAGTAGACTGGCAACACCACGGTTTAACCCCAACCAATCATCAGTCACGTTCTTGTACATGTTCAGGGCATTGAGGACCAGATATCTGATGGGTTGGAAGTGGACAGTTTTGACCACCACCGGCACCCCGACCCCTCCAGACGTTTGCAGTTTTGTGGTCAGAAAAGAAAAAGATGAGGGCTGCATGTAGAGGACAGCCTATAGGTTGACTATCTAAGACACAAACAAACGTAATTTAATACATCAAGAACATTACATCAATATAGCTACCAGGTTCACTTTATGTCTGCATCTGACCTCTCCTTTTTGAAGGCACCCATGAGCTTGTCGGGGCCTTTGTGATGGTTTGATTATGTCACGCTACTGTACACGGCGTTTCTGAGACTCGTATTTTGGTCTGACGCTGACAATTTGTCAGATCTGAAAAATCTCTGGTTCACACAAGCCTATGCAAAATACACAAGCCTGGTGGTGGCTCCATAATGGTAAGGGTTTGTTTAGCTGCCATTTCATGGGACCACTGGTACATCTACAAACATCTCTGGACACTGTGTGTGTCTCCTTTCTGATTCTCATGTCCTGTGTTCATTCTGCTGGGTTTGTCCTCGTCTAACAGGACAATGCACCACCACACACATCTAGAGACAATAGATTATGGTTAGAAGAACACTCATTTGAGTTTGGGGATTAGTCATTCACACCTAAAGCACCAGATCTCAACGTTATTGAACACGTCTGAGACTCCATGCAATCCTACACCTCAGAACACAACAGAACTGTGAAGGGTTCTGCAGGAAGTCTGGTGTTTATTACCTACAGAATATTTCTCCAAGCTTGTGGAGTTCATGCCCCATGGGGGACCCACCAAGTATTAGACTGGTGTCTTTCGCTCAGTAAGCTACTGTCAGAAAAGTTTCTCTCACACACTATGACCAACACACTACAACGGTTCCCCCAGGCTCTATGAGTAGTGGCTGCCGTGTTCACTACAGCCTAGTGTGTGTGTGTGTTTCACTGTATGAATGGGTTAAATGGGTGAGATCAAATTCCACTGTTTGCAAGCTCAGTGGTCAATGAGTGGTTCACTTCACTTCACTGTTCCAGAAGGAGAAACATCAACATACAGAATTAAAGCAATGGTTAGAAAAGGGAACAGTGTGCAGAAGAGCCATGCTTATCACCATGAGGCTAATGGATAACAGACCACGCCCCTAGAGGCGGGACATAAACATTCTTGAGAGAATTTGATTGGCTGAGCACATGACCAGTACAGGATGAAGTATCAAAAACTGTATATATATGTAATATTATAATTTTTACACATGTTTTAAAGAAAACAAAACCTGTTTCTTTTTTTAAGAAAGTAAAAAACAAACAAACATTTAAATAATTTTATTATTTAATATTATAATTTTATAATATATAAATAATATTGTTTAGGTTCCAAAACTTAAACACATTTCTACAATAAACATATCTGAACAAACATCTCTATTTTTAATAAACGTTAAAGACATCACCAGGCAAATTATTGTTGATTTTAATACAAATAATTTAATTTAATTACCATGACAACCGTTAAGTTAGCTAGTTAGCATTAGGGTTAGTTATCGAGTCACACACAGAATTTCCGTCTTACCATTCAATCCTCGGTCTGTACTTTTTTATCATCTTCTTCTTTAATTTCTTTCTGTCCACATTGTAATTAAATGTGTTCCGTTTGCTCGCCTTTTTACCCATCACTACAGACTGTAACACTCACTCATACACGTGTAGAATACAGAGCGTGTGACTGAGGAAGCGGAAATGCCTTTTAACCAAACTAATACCAAACACCTGCCTGCTCCCTTCATCAGCGCCCTACACAGGGTATGAGAGACGATGGAGTCTGCACCCTACGCAGTGCTACATGAAGTGATTTGACACCAGTGCGTATTTTCTTCTTCGTGCGTTTTAAGAACGGTGTAGTTATGGTGGAGCGCCCCCTGCGGTAGGAAAGAAGACAAGACTGCAAACAACAACAACAACAATAATAATAATAATAATAATAATAATAATAATAATAATAATAATAATAATGGTAATAACAGTAATGACGACGATAATAATAATTGACATTAAATAATAAGTAACTAAAATATCAATAATAATAATAATAATAATAATATAATGATTATGATGATGATTATTCTTATTTGCAGTCTTGTCTTTTATTGATTTTGATAATAATAAAAAAGAAATTAATAATAATAATAATAATAATAATAATAATAATAATAATGGTGATTGCGATAAAAAATCATAATAAATAAAAAGTAACTAAAATATCAATAATAATAATATAATAATAATGATAATAATAGTAACAATATTAATAATACTATTATTATTATTATTATTATTGTTGTTGTTGTTATAACCTAATCAAAATCAATAGAAATTATTTCTGTGTATCTTGGTATCAGGACAGCTTCAAAACTTCAAAACTAATATTGTATAATATATTAGAGGAAAAAACAAATATTTAATAACATTTTTAGTTTAAATTTTAGTTTTAAATGTAATACTTAGTAGCAGTAAAGGTAACTGTGATATTAATAATAATATTAGCAATAATAGTAATAATAATAATAATAACATTATTATTATTATTTGTAGTAGTAGTATTATTATTAATAATAATTAGAATAGACAATGATAATATTATAATGAGCAATCTTTCATCTGTTCCATCCAGTCCATCCTCTGTTTTACCACAGTCCTCTTCTCTCCAGTGCATACCTCCATCTATCCATCAGCAATGTACCCCCCCCC
>JAOVVF010000019.1:20229621-20237121 GCA_028565595.1 Duopalatinus emarginatus
ACAACAAGGCCACCACGTCCTGCACCTGGACCACTCATTCTAAAAGTGAGGAAAGGGAACAGTGTGGAGATTGAAAATCCCCCCCCCCCCCTTGTAACAATCTCTTTAAACTAGCAAAAATCAGATCCTGGGCTTCGATCCATTGTGATGCTTAAGGTTTACGCCTGGTGGTAAATGTGGGTGGGCGAGGTGAATTAGGTGTATTTCTATCTACAGTGAAACAGAGCGACGTTTTAACAATTAAACTGTGGCTACAGCTGAATACCTGCTATCTTGTTATGCAGTAGTGTCGTCACACTAGTTCGACAGTTTAGTTCCACTGTAACATAAACGACAGGTTTATATTAATATGCTTGTTATGAAGAATCGTCCTTTGTATAGTAACAACCTGTTGATGGGGACTTGTACGATTGATGTGGTACTTAATCGAAAGTAATCAATGTGTATTTAATATCTTAGAAAATAAATTTCTGCAATTGTCTGCAATTTGTAACAGTCACTAAGTTTTCCGCCATAGTCGAGCCTTAGAAAGTCTTAGTCTAAGAAAATAACTTTATGTTCAGTAACATTAAATGAAGCTATATATGGTTAAAAAGACTGATTTGGCTTTTATTAAAATCTGAGGTATGACTTTGCGGATTTTGTACTAAAGTATAAACTAGTAAAATGGAAAAAGTAGCTAGCATTCTTATAAACGTGATAACTACAGGAATTTAGCCCTTGTTACATAATTATTTACTTCTAAAATTCGAGAGCAGTGTAGGTCAGCTTTGCATTGGTAATACTTCGTACATTCTCAGCATGAAAATGATGCAATATTAATAATTGTAATAATAAGTAGCATAACACTTGACTAACTGTAACTATTTAATTATTAGGCTAAGAATGTAATAAAGCATGAGAATTTGATGTCTCGGATATCCTACACTACTGAAAAACGATATCATTAAACCCGTAAACTTCTCCATATTTAGCTAGGTCGCTACTGTGAGGTTTGTTTAGATCGACTGGCTGTGTGTGGCGTAAATCGGTCAAGCACTTTAACGTGCCGTCTTCCTGTTTCTAAAAGGAAATATGCAGACATACAGAATTTAATCATAGGGTTTTACAGGGACTGTGTTGTCAGATTTCTGCTCATACCAGGTCGGTTTAGCTCGTACAAAGATTTTTCCTTCAACTCAACCTCACGGTTTTCAAAACAATCAGGGGTTGAGTTTCTCAAACGTATCTCGATACAAAGCTCATTGTTAAAAGCCGGAATGAGCAGTACGGTGAACACTTTGATCTGAACTTGGGCTTTTACAAAGATCATCAGAGGTTCAACAGGAGAACAATTAAGATCCTGTCGTCATGGTTGAAAAGTAAAAAAGAACATGATTGTTTAGATGGTCTTTGGTGTGGTTTAAGGTAGAATGGGTAGTAACATTACATCACGTTAAAAATATACGCTAAATACTAACCACAGCAGCACACTTTCCTGATGTAATGCCGCTGGTATGTGACATTAACCAGATACACCTGAGAAGAACTGTACACCCATGGAACGTTGGTAGCGTGTTTGTAGCTATGCTAGTAGCAACAAACAGTAGTTGCTACTTTACAATTTCAGGCTTCGATCCTGAGCTCAGATTATTGTGTTGTATGGAGTTTCCACATGTTCTCCCTGTATAAAAGTTGACCAGTTTCTTATAGAAACTTTTCAGTGAGTGGATTGGTTATGCTAAATTGCTCCTAGGTGTAACTATGGACAATAAAGTATTGTGAAAGGTGATTAGTGGGACAATTAGTTCTATAGTAGTTTCAGCTTCAGATCTTTCAATTCACTGGAGATTTAATTCGTCACTGAATGAGGGTCAAACCCGTACTCTCTTACGACCTGGTAGTCGCTCAGACGGTCTAGATGAAATTTGATAATTAAGAGAAATTGTGAAGCATCATTTCCCCTAGAAATTCCTTTAGGTATCATGTACGGTACAAATACATTATGCTTGTGCTATCTGTTATTCCTCCAGGCTTAAGACACTCCATCTTGGCTAGTTGAAGTCCCCACATCCTGTATTATTGCCTAGGTTTTTGTGTAGTATAGCACATTACAGTAGTGTTGTTTATTTTGTGAGACGTGCGAGATTACTTCTACATTCGAAGCACATTTTTATCAAGAATGCTATCATGGGAGAGTGGGTGTATGTGAGGTCTAGTAACTGTTGTTTATCTGATTCTGATTAACAACTCTGTGTCCATTCCAATCTTTAATTTACAAAATGTCCAAATACAGAAATTTACAATTGTGTATGAGATTGCTGCAATTTCATGCAACGTACAATAAAATAAGACATAAATTTAGCAAGTTATGGTTTTGTTTAAATGATATTTATGCTAATATACTACAATAAAATAGTGGTTTTATTTCTAAAATTAAAAACTACGACTAAACATTTTCAATAATTTTGACTTTTTTTTTTCATTAAAAAAAATTAAGGCTATATACGTACATGAAACATTTTAAATAGGTCACTAACGGCAGTACAATATGATGGATATTTATCAGATAATCTGTCAGCATATCATATCACAGAATATCATCAAGTGTTTGTTAACAACACGAACCGCAAACTTTTCTGCAAGTATATGTTTTACCTGCATTTGAATTCCTGTCTTGTTCAGATGACCCAGAAACCCCAGCTTGCCGTGTTTGCACACAAAGCAAATCATTTTCAGTGTGTGGAATCAACTCCTAAGCTTTGTGTATGACTCGGTGTCTGTATTTACAGAATCAAGGTTTTTTTTATAAATTTTTTTTGGAGGGAATCAACATTTGAGTTAATGCCTGGAATGACTTTAGTGACTCATTTTTCAAATCCTGACTTATGCCCCAGTGGCAAGAATTGTGAAATCAACTCTTTGGAATCAACATATGAGTTAATCTCTGGAATCACTGAATTGATTCATTTTTTTTATTTCAACTTTGCAAGAAGACCTAATCACTTAAAACTATATACTGTGTCTGACATGATAATGAAGTGATGATTGATGAAAAGGGCAAACAAGATAACGGATTAGAAATGCTTTGACCATGTTTTCGTTTTCAACCCTTCTGGTTGCCATAGAAACTTCTGAATTTCTAACCAATATATCGGGAAATAATGTTATGGGAGGAACAAGGGATAAAAACCTAACGTAAAAATAAATAGCTAACAGTGTTGATATACTTTTAACATTTCCAATCTGATTTTCATTAAACGGTGCTGCGTGATGGGCGTGTACCTGGTTTTTTACTAACTAATTTTACTCTAGAATTTGTAGCATTTGATCAGTTATTGGTTGCAGTATTAGGGCTGGACGATATGATGGTATAATGAATTTGATGCCGCGTATTGCTTTACTGATATCTGGATATCTTCCTTGCTTTGACTTTTTTCTCACTTATTTCGACCTGCCCAAGGCGACGGCCATCACATGCTTCCTCTGAGACATGTGCAGTCAGTCACCACTTCTTTCTGAGCTGGTCGATTGTGCAACGTCAGACGGGTGGTGCAACGCACTCAGAGAAATGCGTTCCCGCCCACTTCTGTACGCGTGAGCTTACAAACCTCTGTGAATGGCTAGCATCATTATGATTGACATGGAAGAGAGAGTATGCCATCCCTTCCTGCCTGAGACTCCCAGTTACTATACTATACTGGACCCAGTGTTATGGGTGGCTGTAACATCAACCTGGAATCGAACTCGCAATTCTTGAATAATGGAGTAAATGGGATGTTTTTGCATTTAAAATTAAATAAATTTATTAAATATATTTATTAAAATGTAATAAAAAGAATACAATTCTATGCAATTAAAAAATTTAAAAACAAACCATTTTGTATATATAATAGAAATATGATTTTTAATTTTAATATAATAAAAAAGTATTTGTAAACGTTAATAATTATTAAACAGATTTATTTTTTAGTTTATTTTGTAAGTACCGTACTTTTAATAAATATATATCATAATGCATATCTTGTATCACAAATACAGCTTTCTGAATCATGATATAATATTTTTATCATATCGCCCAGCCCTGACCTGAACACGCTGCAGGTCTAACAGTTCTCAGCGTTCTCATGTATTCTAGTAGCAGCTCAGACCACGTGAACAGCGCTGGTATATCGGGCGTTAGGAAAAACGGCTGCAGGGTGTTTTCCTAGGACAAGTTTTCTTTTCTCAACATGAATGCCGTACACCCTGCCCTGTTGCGTTCGTGTTCCTGGAAACACGTGAATTATTTATATGCAGTCAGGGCAGACAGTTGAATCACTCAGACAGCCTTGCTTAGGCTGATGCCATGTTCCTCTGCAGCGTCCTAATAACAGCTACCTACACCTAATGCTCTGCTGAATTCGATTACGGATAGAAGTGAATTAGAGCAAGAATTAGGATTTGATCTGTGCGGTCGAGTTTTGTAGAAAACCGGGGTCGGACACTGACATCGTCATTAACAGCGAAATATAACAGATTTTTTTAACACCTTAGGGTTCTGCATTATTACAGATTTACATTAGGGATTTATTATTATTATTATTATTATTATTATTATTATTATTGTTCTTATTCCTTATTTATTTATTTATTAAAAGTTGGAGCAAGTGCATTAAGTATGTTTTTATATGTACTTTTTATCATTTATTCATTTATTTTAATAAATTATCGTATGCATTTTTTTAGTTATTTGTATTTTTTTTATCAGACACTATTTATTTATTTGATATGCTTTAGTTTATTAATTAAAAATATAATAATAATAATAATAATAATAATAATAATAATAATAATAAAAAGGAATTTGCCAAACCAGGAAGTAAATATGGTGTGAACATCAGCAGTTTATTATAACACAATAATAACACTGAGCATATAAAGAATTTAAGTTTTCAGATCAGGGATCACTATCACACGGTATCTTTGCTCCCTACAGACGTTTTAATTAAAATTTTTATTATTAATTTTTAAAACCGGAGGCTGGTCGAACCTCTCCACCTCTCCGCTAATGAAAGTCCAGAGCACTGTACTATACCCTACTTACAGTAATATACAGTAACTGGAAGTGCCTATAGGCTGAAGTGTATTTGTACGAGGCTCACCTCTGAATTCGACCCCTCCTCCAGTGTAATTTCTTTGAAATGCGATTTCTATTTTCTAATCTAATAGTCTTTTACAGCCTATATAGTTCCTGTGTCTAATTTGATCTTTGCTCTTCTCCTTTGCAGGAGGGGGTGGAAACCGAAAAGGCAAGAGCAAGAAGTGGAAACAGATGCTTCAGTTCCCTCACATTAGCCTGTGTGAGGAGCTCCGCCAAACTATAGGTAAAGAGGTTTTTGTGATGATTCATGGTTTGTAATAAATGTCTTGTCAGAAATTTACCTTTCTTTTGTTTTCTGCAGCTCGTGTAAACAGATAATTGCATTTAATTTTGATTTGTTTTACTCCGCCTTCGGACAGGAAGGCTCCGGTATCGGAAATAACGACTCGTTACAAACGTGGCCAGCAGAAAAGCATCTCGGATTTCTAACCGTCCAGTTTCAGTGTAGCTTCAGATTCCTATCTGAAACCGATGCTGTAGCTCTTCTGATGTAGTTCTCAAGGTTTCAGTGTGTTGGCGTGCTTTCCGGCTCAGCCTGGTTGTACAGAGTGGTTAATCGAGTGGTTAGTGTAGCCGTCAACGCTGTTAATACACCAGTCTAATACTTAGTTGGGTCCCACATGGAGCATTGACTCTATTACCTACAGGACATTTCTGCAAGCTTGTGAACACCATAGTTCCTGCAGAACTCTCCACAATTCTGTTGTATTCCAATATGTAGGATATCTGCGTTCCGTGGCCAATTGCATGGCGCCCCAGATGTGTTCCGTAACCTCGACATCTGGCTAAAAGAGGCCAAACACATCAGAACAAATACAGGACATGAACATGTTTGTAGATGTACCAGGGGTCACTAAACAAACCCCACACCGTTATGGAGCCACCACCAGCCTGTGTATTTTGCCCGGGCTCGTCTGTACCAGTTACAATACTGCGTAGGTAAATATTGATTAATTTGGTTGCACGGTGACATTCATGCCGTGTAGATCGTTAGCGGGAACGGTATCTAGTTGTGTCGTTTCCTTACACCTGTCAGCCGTATACATATATGTAAAAAAAAAACAAAAACAAGTGCACACAGTGTTGCAGATGCACTGCTCTTTATCTGCCTGAGGTTACAGCTTGATCATGCTGGGTTTTGCAACCGTGCACTGCCTGACTCAGGAAGATGGAAACTTTTTTGATGTCTTGAACGACTCTGCTGCGAATGACAGAAGATCTGCCTTTTCACTTGGGAAGAGCGAAAGCAGTCTTAAACCTGTGCAAGTTTTCTCAGGGCTTAATTGCAGGATGACAGACTGCAGGTAGAAGTCTTGTGGTTTATAACTGGTGGCGTGTGACAACACACAGCGATTCCCTCCGTCTCTGTTTCAGGTTTGGTTTTTTTTTTTTGGTGTAAAGAAATCAGTAGAGTCAGCAGTGATACGACATCCGAACTATCGGAAAACATGTAAACCCTGCGAAAGAAACCAAAGTGACAAGATGGTCAACATAACAAGTGAACTAACCGTAACGGCCGGCTTGCTTTCATAAAAAAAAAAAGAAAAAAATCTAGGTTTGTGTTTTGGTCATCACCCTTGTTTTCCAGAGTCAGACCATCTTACACTGATCAACCAGAACATTAACACCGGTGTTCTAGCAGCAGATCCTTCTATGGATCTTCTGGGTTAGGGATCAGACCAGACGGTCTAGCCTTCACGCCCCAGTGAGCCTCGGGTGCCCATGACCCTGGACTGGTTCACCAAGTTGTCCATCCTTGGACCATTATTGTTAAGTATTAACCACTGTACGCACCACACCGCAAGTTTTGGAGACCAAGTCGTCTAGACGTCACAATTCGGCCCTTCATCAAATCAAATCATTTTTCATCAAACCATTGCTTTTAAAACACGAGCTTCATGAACGTACTGTTCAGTTGCTGACTGATGTATCCCACCACTTGACAGGTGCAATTGGAATGAGATAATTAGTGTTATTTAAGTCACCTGCTAGTGGTTTTGTGGTTTTAATCTTGTGGCTGATCGGTGTATATGTTAATATGATAACGACTACAAAAGATTTCTGTGAGGTCGTCTTCTGCATGCTAAAATTATTCTGTACCGCAAACACCAATAAATCTAGTACTAATGGTTTATTATTTACATAACTCCGGACTGAACCATTAACATTGTCAGACAGTGATGTGTTTGGGATCCGGATTTAGGAACCGATATTAAACATAAATCAGCAACCGAACTACTGCATATTAAACCTCCATACAGTGTGACAGCTTCAGCCTGCCGTATTTACGTGGAGAGGAAACTGTGGCAAGGCTCAGAAGAGGAAGTTGTGCACGATGTTCGCTCTGCTGCTTGCAAGACGCCGAGTAACGGCTCTGC
>JAOVVF010000019.1:20239389-20266085 GCA_028565595.1 Duopalatinus emarginatus
GTGAATCTTCAGTACAGAGACAGTAAAGGTGCAGACTGATCCACACTGGAGGAGGAAATATTAGGAGGAAACCTCACTGCATTTAACTTTATTAACTTTATATCTGTGGCGTTTGGTTTATAAACTCTGACGTTGTTACTATGGTTACGTGTGTGTATGTTCATGTAAAACCATTTCAATGGTGCCTACCTGAAGTAACACCAGAATTTACAGCTGGGCCTCAACGAACACTAGCGTGAGGACATGCCGATGTCTCTTGTAATTTGTTGATTAATCTAAATTGGTATATAATTATTTAAATGAGTAAAGTGATGTTGGCACACAGTCATGTCCCACAACTTACCATGGTGGTTGGAAGCTGGAGCTTGGAATTATGTTAATTGTGAGTTCTTGGCTTCAGTTGAACAGTCTAATGTGACGTACCTTAGTTAGTTGGAAGTTGCCGCTTAAAATTATGTCAATTCTTTTTTTATTTCAACTCCAAGTTGATGAGACCACCGCACATTAGTGATTAAGAATTCCGAGTTGATGGGGGCATTTTTTTACCTAGTTTCCTAAAAGAAAGTCATTCAGAATTCTGAGCTTCATTCAGACTTAGTATAATGTAACGTACCTTAGAATTGGAAAGTTATAACTTTAAAATGTCAATTCTGTCCTCGTTTCAACTACAAGGCCTCTCAAGAATTCCCAAGTAGGGAATTCTATCGGGTTTTCTCCCATAGTTACCAATGTGTCAGAAATTCAGAGTTCTTGGGTTCATTCAGACCAATTATATTGCTTGGAATTGTCAATTTCTTTCTCATTGCTACTTTGAGACTGCCCGGCGTTTCCGAATTAGGAATTCTCAGAACAAGTTCCTGGGATAAAACTGTAAAGCTATTTAAACAATCACGCACTTGGGCTATTTTAATAACATAAACCAGCTGCCTCGGGGATGGTTTTTATTCCCATTACATGCCTTTGATTGTAAATTACTCTCCCGTGCCATTTTCGTCATGAAGCTTCAAGATAGTGGTCTATTATTATTTTTCCTGTATCACGTATGTCACATGATCGCCTTCACCCTTGAATCTCCACTTTGTTACTGCCAGGTAGGAGTGTAAAGACTTTGGAGTCGGCTTTGGCAGCAACACTACATCAAACCGTTCCTTCTGGATAAAAGTGTCTGTAATTAGCCCAACTAGGCCAGGCAGTTAGCCTCTCCGAGGGCTTATATTGCGCCCCAAAGGGAGCTGCAATGTGACGACTTTTTCTTTTTTTTTTTTACTGCCAGGACCAAATCAAGATATAAATAAAATTCCGTAGTAGTTTTATTTCTTGATTCTGAATAAAGGGTGATATTTTATCCATTAAAAGCTTAATGGAGAAAATGGAGAGGTTTTGTGTTCCAGGCCTCAGAATGGATGAGTGATTATGAAAGTGTTCTTCCTGTGTTTCAGTGTGTGGCATAACACTAGGAAATTCCTGATAAGTTTTGTGTAATAAATGGAGCTTGTCAGCAATTTTGCCCATTAATGGGTGTTCCTTTGTCCTGTTTACGCTGGCCAGGACACGTTTCCTCCAGCGACGTCTTTGGCACTGTAGTAAATTAAAGATAAACCTTCAGCACTGTGGGGGAGTGTAAGAAATCCTCCGTACACTTATATAGAAATGTTCTCAAGCCCTATTTAATGACCGCTTTAATATTCGTGTGAGTTTATATTTCTTGGAACTGTTGGAAGATCTCCAAAGAATTTATCTTTTCGTCTCCTTTCTCAGAATAAAACTTGTTTTTTTTTTTTTCTGATGAGTTTTTTGGGAGGAAGCTCAAACCGAACAACAGCCATGGACCAGATTGTTTACATTCAGTCATGGAATTCTGTATCATATCCATAGTATCCGAGTGTCTTGTATGGATCTGATTACGTACTGAGGAAAGCAGTCAGTAGATTCAACGATAAAACCACAAACACCACCTGAAATTCTGAAATATTGTTAATAAGTTGATGGTAAGATTAGAAACAAGGGTGAGACTGTCGGTGACCAGGTCGGTGAGCCATACTGTTGGTCAGTATGTCTGTGAGTCAATCAGTCAGTCAGTCGGTAAATCTGTCAATCATCAAATCTGTGAGTCGTTTGGTCCGTCAGTGATTGCAACTCAGTCTGTAAGTCAGAACGTCTGTAGGCAGGTCTGTGAGTCAGTAAGCCTGTGTCTGTGTTAATAAGTCAGTAATTGGTTGAGTCAGTCAGTCATTAATGCTGAGAGTCAATCAGTCAGTCAGTCTGTCAGTAAGTCAGTGAGCTAGGGCTGTGTGATATTACTATATATATATAGTAGGTGGACATTTGATTTTCACTTCAAAATCCAAATACAAGAAACAGAAATAAATAATTTTTTTGTTTTCCTTGCCAGAAATAACACAATATAAAATGTAAAAGCGAATCGGATCTCTTTTCTTTCTTCACAAAACAATCAAACAAAAACATTTTTTCATTTTTTAAACAGGAAGTTTACGCTCACAAGGCCGTTGTCAAGGCAACTGGAGGCACGTAAAAAAAAGCTTGTGCTTTTTTTAGCTGTAGACGCAGACGTTGAAAGAGTCTTTTTTTCCCGGCACACCATACGGCAGAAAATATCTTTAATTGTTTGACGTTATACAATTCAACGTATAGTAATCATTTTTTTCACGTGGACATTTAATTTTAAAAAATCATGAATTTACAGAAAATTGATATGTATCGTTATCGGGATATGAAATGTTGGTCGAATCACCCAGCCCTACTGTGAGCCAGTCAGTAAATATTGTATCACAGGTCATTTTTATAATTAAGTTTTCACAGTATGATTTTATTCATTTTTACACCACAGACTGCACCATAGAGAACCACTGCACTGAACAACACAAATGCAAAAATATATGTTATGTTATTGTTTATTTTTATTGCTTGTTATGCTCATTATTTTGATATTTAAGAACTTTTTACCATGTAATACTTGATAAGTAGATGCCATGTTAAAAACATGTTTCATTAAATCAATACACAGAGACACGCTGCTGTAATATTCCTGAAGAGGAAATAATTCTGTAGGATTTATTTACTTCAGTATTTATTTAACTCACTAAAAGCACGTTGTAGTAGACTTGAAGCCGTTTAAATCCACACCGCGTTTGCATCATATTCCAGACATCTTCGATACCGCCGAGATCAGGTGATTTAGGTGTGAATGATTAAACCCCAAACTCACATGAGTGTTCCATTAACCATAATCTGGTGTCTCTAGACGTCGTGTGTGGTGGGACATTGTCCTGTTAGAAGAGGACAAACCTGTCAGAATGAATACAGGACATGAACAGGTGGAACTCGTCACTCATGGTGTAAACATACCCCGTACCGTCATGGAGCCACCACCAGACTATGTTTTTTGTATAACCTCATCGGTACCAGTTTCTCTGGCACTTCATTGTATTTGATATTATTTATAACACAGGGTGTCTCGAATATAAAAAAAAGATAAAACCGGTTTAGCAGATGTCCGCCGCGTTGGTGACGTGGCTAACAGGTTTCCTCCTTCCCGCGCACTTTGGGTCTAAATTCGGATCGCTGTCTGCCGAACAGTTTTCATGTTATATATCGTTACTTGAAAGTGAAATGAAAGTAATTTTAAGTAAATGTGAAAGCTGTTTTTTAAACATATTTACTATATTATTATTATTATTATTATTATTCCTTTATTCGCTCATTTCCACACATCCACTTCTGTCCCGTCCTCCACTATGAACCACCGCGTCTCCGCCAGGCCCAAACACGACTAACTGCTGACCTTTTAGCGTCTGATATGAACAGATTAAATTTCCGCTCGTTGAGCAGTAATAGGCCCTCGGCTTCCATGCAAGGGCCCAAGGGCCTTCAGTCAATGTGGCTGTTGTATACGGAGACTGTTAATGAGCCTCCAATTTGTCTTCATGACATTGGCTCCTTTTTTTTTCCCTCCCTCACTGCAGATTTGATTTTATCATCTCACAAGCAGACGGAGAGCCTGAGCAAGTCAGGACACACTCCGAACATCGTTATTGTAAACGTTTACACCGTATTTTTACGACTTTGAAGAAATCCGCCACTATTCAGGTTTACTTACTCATGACCAGGAAAGGAAGAAGAAAACGCGCGCCCTGCATGCCGATGTTTGACGTTAGCCGTGTGCGTGAGCTGTAAAGTGGTGGCAAAAAAAAAAACAAAAACCCTGCACCTGTAGATGTTCTAGCTGAGCAGGAAGGGCTTAAGAGCTTTCGACATATTTATGCAGCGCTGCTATCAATACCAGCCTCCCACACACGGCCGCTTGAGCTGATGTAGGCCCACACACATTCCCATTTGCCTCTGTAAAACCCTGGAACCTTTCACCGTCCACCTGAGCAGCGCATGCAAATCCGCCTCCAGCCCCCGAGCCCCTGCATGTCCACTCTTACCACACGGACCGGCAGTGGCGCTCCAAGCTCGCCATCAAAGTGCGTACTCGCGTATGCCCTGCCGATACCTACCGCATTGTGGAAACGAATTAATAAATGCAATTAATAAAATTCGAGACGCAGGTGCCGGGGTTGAAAAAATTACACGTTATTTTTACGCTAGTCTTCATAACCCCAGAGTTGAACCGTCAAGACTGCGGTAGGATGTCGATCCCGATGTTGATGTTCCTGCTCACATCCGTTTTTTTTCCCTCTTCTTCTTTGGAGTCGTGTAATGGTCGTGTCCCTGAGGTTTCTTTTACAGGCAGAGCGAGGAGGAGAAGAGGAAGAGAGGAAGAGCGCAGAGTGCTATTGATTTTCATTGTGTTCATCGACTGGCTGAAATGATATTTACTCATCGGCCTCATTGTGCATCTGTGTACCCTATACGCCGCCATAATGTGTACGTGTTAGCGTTTTAAAGCCTCCCTTTCACCATGCTTACTCACCGATTCCCATCATGTGTCACTTCCACAGAAAAAGACTACAACAGCCTGTGTGAGAAGCAGCCGATCGGACGCATGCTGTTCCGCCAGTTCTGCGACACCAGACCGGAGCTGAAGCGCTGCGTCAAGTTCCTGGACGCTGTGGTAAGTCCGTGACCACTGGTTAAGGTTATGGAATGGGGAAAAGAAAAGGGACGGGTTCTTCCACCGTCTCTGTTCCTAACAGTCCCCAAAAATCCGACAGGCTTATTAAAAGGGACCAAACCGTCTTCTGGTGTCTCGTAACAAAACCTCCATAAACAGGAACGTGCATCTGGGTGCATCCCTCGGTTGCCGTGACGACGGTGTAGCGTTACTTGTACAGTATATGAAGCATGGCGGCAACTGTTTCGAATGTAAACAGTAGAAAACGACGGTGTGTGTATCATGTTACGAAACAAACGAAACAATCCAGAGTCAGACGTTTATACTAGACTTGGTTAGCATTACTAGATAAGACATGTTAGCGTTCTTATGACTTGTCAGTCTGTATATCGTCGTCTTCTATTTATAATAAACTTAATGATGTCTCTCTCCCTCTCTCTCTCTTTGTATATACTCAGATCAGCCATAGCGTTAAAACCGCCTCCTTAACCAGACACCAAAACCTGCCCTGAGCCATTCTGACTCCACAAGACCTCTGAAGGTGTGCTGTGGTATCTGTAGCACCAAGACTTTAGTAACAGATCCTTCTGTGGATCTTCTGTCGAAACCAGATAAGATTCTAAAGACTAGTCTTCACCACTCAATCACCAATGCACATCAGTGAGACCTGGGCATCTACGACCCCGTCACTGGTTCAGCGTTTGTCCTTCCTTGGACCCATTTTGGTAGGTATTATCCACTGTATACTGGGGACACAGCCCACAAGACCTGCTGATTTGGAGATGCTGTGAACCAGTCGTCTAGACATCACAATGTGGTTCTTGTTGAACCGACTCGGATCCTTACGCCAGCCCTTTTTTTTCCCCTGCTTCCAACAAGTCAACTTCGAGAACCGATTGTTCTAATATATTTCACCCCTTGACAGGTGCTGTCACTGTTGGGGGGGGGGGGTTTAATGAATGTAATTCCCTTCTTCAGTCTGTGGTTTTGTGGTTTTAACGGATGTTTTTTTAATGGTGTTTAACACAAGCAATAACAGGAACAAGAAAAATGAAAAGTAACTCTAAACGGTTAAAAAAGCATGTTGTCGTTCATTAGTAAATAAAAAAATTGTTGTAACGCTGCACGCCTGTAAGAGAAAGTGTAACAGACTTCGAGTTAAGCCGAAGAACCTTGGTGTGAATAGTTTTATGTAACATCACAACATGTAGTGTGTTATTGTAAATGCAAAAACGCTATCCAGCCAAAAGCAAGAGCCGGGGCTCGCCTGACTCTTCCTCTGCTGCTGCTGCTGCTGTACATCCGTATGTAAATATCATCTTTTGCCTGCTAGCATCCACCCACACACCCACCACCACCACCACTATCGCAATCCAGGCCTCTCCAAAGTCCAGCATGTGATAAGGTCCAGTGTGAGCTGTGATGGTAAACATGTTGAAGTGGCACTGACCCACTAACCAAAAGCCACACGTGTGTCAGTGCAACAATGAAGCTCTTCAGAGCGATCTTCCGTCTCACTGCAACGTCGGGTCAGACTGATATCATCTAATCGGAGCTGGGATCAGAGTCTGCACACACACATACGCATACGCACACACACACACACACACACACACACACACACACACACACACACACACACTGGATGTCCTGCAGGTTTGGTTGAGCTCGTGCAAATTCTTTTCGGGGGCATGTCTGGCTTTGTTGTGGTTGACGACTTGTTTGTAGTCGAGGGCTGAGGAAGTGGCAACGCTACGTTGACATTTTGTGCAGGAAATGTGACGGGAAGACGACAGAGCAGGGGTGGGCGATCTGACAGTTCTGACACATCTGTTGCATAGAGATGTTTCTATGATAAAGGAATGTGGATCACGATGCCAGTCGTCAAACTCTGAAAAGCTTTCACCTTCTCAAGTGGGGGCAGCTGTGGGCTTGTGGTTAAGGAACCAGCCATGTGACTTAAAGGTCCCAACATCGTACGATTGGTCACGCGTGCCCCTGAGCAAGACACCCAACACCCGACTGCCCCCCTGGGCACCAGAGATAACGTTTCCCACTCCCACTTACTGCTCTCTAGTCTGTGTGATTCGCTGCATGGATGGGTTAAACACAGAGGTCAAATTCCTCTACGTATACAATGTGGAGGTCAGTGATTGGTTCACGTTCTCCTTCTCAGCAACACTAGCCAATCGCAGCTCAGGTATGTGGAAGAGGGCAGATAGCTCTATCCTTTTTTTTCCTGCAAGCAAGCACACGTTAGCCTCTTTGCTTGGGAGCTGATGTATCGTATCGTACCGTACGATATATATCAAAAAAGTGTATCGTGACACAAATGATTACAATATCGATATTATATCGTCAAACTCCCAATTAGTACTTTAAACGGGTCTCGTGTCTGCGTCACACTTCAAACTTGCAAAAGATGCTCGGATACAATATTTTTAGATTCCTTGCCTTCACCAGTGTTTATGCTGTTCTTGATGTTTTTGATGTTCTCGATGTTCCTGTTAGCTTGTTATCTAAAGGTGTTTCTGGCACATGGCACCTTTTCAGTCCTCCGTGAAATTCACCAGGCTTGTTATTCCGTTCGCAGGCTGAGTATGAAGTAACCCCAGACGAGAAGAGAAAGGTGTGCGGACAGGAGCTCCTAGAAAAGTATTTAAATCAAAAGGTATTTATTTATTTATTTATTTATTTACTCAACTAAGCTAACTTCAGCTTAAATTATTCACTGTGTCAGTGTACGCTGTGTAAGTGGGTAGAAAATCGGTTTTGTCTGGACAAAATGTCACCACAGGAATACGAATATCTAACAATGATGACTTTTGGAGGGACCTCTGCCTGGTCCCCAATAAGATAAATCTGTCTTTAAAAAAAAAATTATACCAAAATGATTTCTTTTGATTTCTAAGATTAAGGTCAGGGGTTTGATTCGGATTTAATCAGAGCATTAATTATCCACCTTTATGGGCGGCCCGTGGCCAGTGACCGGAAGGTCCCGTGTTCGATCTCTGCCCAGGACAAGACAAGACTGGGGTGCCCTTGAGCAAAGCACATAACTCCCCCAACTGCTCCAGTCCGCTGTGGTTTGGGGCTGCCCCGCATGCTCCGGGCAAGTGTGTTCACTGCCCCCTAGTGTTCACTGGTGTGTTTGTTTCTCTGCCAGGATGGGTTAAATATGTGCAAGCACAGTAGGCAGATAGTTCACTTTCACTTTCATGGACGATTCTTACAAGTAAGACAAACCTGTGTGTGTGTGTGTGTGTGTGTGTGTGTGTGCAGTCAGAGGACCATGTCCCAGAGGTGACAGAGGAGATGGTGTCTAAATGCGCCGAGCGCCTGGAGCAGGAGGCGTGTAAAGAGCTTTTCATGGAGTGCACCAAGTGAGTCTGGGTTACAATACATTAAAAAATAGATATTTTTTTAAATAGTACCTGATCTAACAACATGTATGGCTTTTTTGTGTGTGTGTGTGTGTGTGTGCGCGTGTGTGTGTGTGTGTGCGTGCTGTAGATTGATTCATGACTACCTGAGCGTGGCCCCTTTCGCCGACTACCTCGACAGCATTTTCTTCAACCGCTTCCTACAGTGGAAATGGCTTGAGAGGTACAGACACGCCCATGGGCTAGCGTTGACTAACGAATTTCCAAACCATTAAACCAGAAGTCCCCTCGAGGCGACTCGCCGACGGAACTGACGTGACGTTAATTCCTTTTAATGTTCCTGAGAAGATCTGAATAATTCCTCTGGGTGCCAAGGTTTATTTATGAACCCGCCGCTGTATGCAAACCAGATGCGTGGTCCCGGACCCTGTTGTTTATTCGCGTTCGTTTCCTCTGAAAGATTTCTTCAGGCCTAAAAGCAAGTCTGGATGAAATCCAGGATGAAGTCAAGAAAAAAAAAATTGGAGAAGTTTCGTACTTAGTAGGAAATATTCTGTAGGCAATGAACACCAGACTTCCTACAGAACGCACCACAAATCTGAGACAAGGTGGTTTAGGTGACAATGATTAAACCCCAAACTCACATGAGTGTTCCTCTAACTGTAATCTGGTGTCTATAGACGTGTGTGGTGGCGCATTGTCCTGTTAGAAGAGGACAAACGCGTCAGAATGAATATAGGAAGTAGACACGCGTCGTGTTCAGCTGTCAGAGACGTCTGTAGGTGTACCAGGGGTCTCCATGGAATATCAGATAAACAAACCCCACACTGTTATGGAGCCACCACCAGCCTGTGTATTTTGCATAGGGTCGACTCTACCAGTTTTTCTGGCACTTCTGTGTATAAATCCTGTTATATGATAATAATAATAATAATAATAATCACTTGTGTTGTTGTCTTTCTCTCTTTAACAGACAGCCAGTCACAAAAAACACATTCCGTCAGTACAGGGTTTTGGGAAAGGGCGGGTTCGGTGAGGTGAGTTTCAGTTCTCTATTTATACAACTGTTTCAAATGTGTATGCTATATAGGAATCTTGTTTATATGTATCATGTGGAAAGCAGGCGGAAATATCTTTGTACATGCAAAATAATACCTCCAGGGTCTGTAGAATCAACAGCCATTCATACCGTAACGCTGAAAGGCCAAGACTGCAGGATTACAGTACCGTCTCTGTTACCGTATTAATGTCTGTACGTGTCCCAGTCCATGCTGTACTTAACCTTAAGTGGTTTCCTGTGTTGCCGCACTTCTGTGCTCACTTTGTTTAAAGAACTCCGAGAGATCTTAATGACCATAAAAGAGCATCTGCAGGAAAAAGAAGAAGAAAAAAAAACTTTCCAAAGCACGGATCCTCCACCGGCTTCCTTGTAATTTCTTCTGCACTGCACTGCAGGTCTGCGCATGTCAGGTGAGGGCGACGGGGAAGATGTACGCCTGCAAGAAGCTGGAAAAGAAACGCATCAAGAAGAGAAAAGGCGAGTCCATGGCCCTGAACGAGAAGCAAATCCTGGAAAAAGTCAACAGCCGGTTTGTGGTGAGTATTTACTTTTGCTTAAAAAAGAAATGACCTTACAAATGCACAACTGGTTCTCCTGAGGCTCTTCTTATCTTTATACATCTCACATCATGACTGCATGGGGGAAAAAAAAGATACCGAGGGCAAAACACGGCATCATTCGCTTTCATTTAGTCCTTGAATTGGTCCATTTAAGATCAAGAGTCTTAGTGTTAACATTTTATTAACCCTTTATATCAACTACAGAAAGTTTTTCCATTAACCCCCCCCGACCCCCCGCTCCTTACCGGATCTGATGCTGTGTGAAAAATAAAGATCAGTCCAAAAAATACCTGAGCGTGTTGTCAAGATGCTGTACAGTCATCAGCCATAACATTAAGACCGCCTGCCAAAACGGCTCTCACTCATTGAGACATTGAGACATGGACACAAGACCTGTGAAGGTGTTCTGTAGTTTCTGGCACCAAGATGTAATCGTCAGATTCTTCTATGGATCTCCTACGAGATCGGGCCAGACAGTCGAGCCTTCACCTCCTAGACACATCACAGAGCCTGGGACGCCTGTCACCAGATCACCTGGTGTCCTTACTTGGACCTCTTTTACTATTTGGAGACACCTCACAAAAAAAGACCTGCTGTTTCGGACATGACATGATCCGACCCAGTCGTCTAGCCTTAGAATCTCCAACTCCGCTCTTTTTAAAGTCACTCACGTTCGTACACTTGCCCATTTTTCCTGCTTCCAACACACCAGCTTTGAGAACTGACAGTTGACTTCTTGTCTGACACGTCCCACCCCTTGACACATTCCACTGCAATGAGATCATCACTGCTAATCACGTCTCCTGGCAGTAATTTTAATGTCATGTCTGATCTGATCGGTTTTACCGATATAAGGATCATGAGGGCAAAAGTATGCGCACCCCTGACCCCTTGCACCCATATGTGGTTCTTCGCCGAACCGCCAGTAGCGCAGTGTATGCTGCAGAGGGCCGAACCTGTCCCAGCATGACAATGTCCCTGTACACAAAGCGAGCTCCATGAAGATATTCTACGTTCATTTCGGAGTGGAAGAACTCGAGAGTCCTGACCTCAGCCTGACTGAACCGGATGAACTGGAACACAGACGGCACCCCAGACATCGTCTGATCTCGCTAATGCTCTTGTAGCTGAATTAACTATAAAAAATCCCTGCAGCCACGCCCAAAAATCTAATGGAAAGCCTTCCCATAAGAAGAAGAGTGGAGCTTATTATAACAGGAAAAGGGATTGTCTCATGGTGTTCATGCCAAACACAAACATTAATCAGAAGTAAGCTTTTAACAGAGCGGATTTCATTATATAAGACGGTAGGAAACTCCGTCAGAACACCAGATTTGTTCTCATGTTTACCTGCAGGCTGGAGGTTGGAGGTTTGCAGGGGCAAGTCTCAGCAGGGTCAATGACTTAGCTATGCCTTTTGGGTGGGAGGGGCATGATCTGTCTCTTGTGTCAATTACAGGAACACTAGCCAAGTATTAGGCTTCCATGACCCCATGTGTATCGCAGGACTGAGCTATGGGGGGCAGCCGTGGCCTAGTGGTTAGGGAAAGTCCCGGGTTCAATCCCTGCACAGGACAAGGCACCTAACTCCCCCAACTGCTCCCCGGGTGCCCTGGTTTGGGGGTGCCCTGCTTTGTTCGCAGTCTCCTCTGGAGACGTGGGTTCGAATCCCACTTCTGACAGCAACATGTTTGGCCTAGTGGTTAGAGAACCGATCTCGTGATCATAAGGTCCCGGGTTCGATCCACACACAGAACATGACATGACTGAGGTGCTCCCGAGCAAGGCACCCCAACTCCCCCAACTGCTCCCTGTGGTTTGGGGCTGCCCTCCCCCAGCTCTAGACAAGTGTGTTCACTGCCCACTAGTGTTCACTGGTGTGTGTTTCACTTCATGGATGGGTTCCTCTGTGTGCAAGCACAGTAGGCACTAGTAGGCAATAGTTCACTTAAATAAATAAAAGTTGTAAAAATATTTTTTACACAATTTAGTGAGAACGTTTTGAACCCTGACTGATCCTGTTCTTTGTATCCAAGGTGAGTCTAGCGTACGCCTACGAGACCAAAGACGCCCTGTGTTTGGTTCTCACATTGATGAACGGCGGAGATCTAAAGTTTCACATCTACCACATGGGCGAAGCTGGGTTCGACGAGAAGAGAGCCGTGTTCTACGCTGCTGAGATCTGCTGCGGCCTGGAGGACCTACACAGAGAGAGGATAGTCTACAGGTTGGACCTCGAAACTTTCTAAACTCGTTCATTTCGGGAGAAAACTTTAACCTCACTTTTTTTTTTATTTTTTATTCTTCTCAGGGATTTAAAACCGGAAAACATACTGCTGGATGACCATGGTGAGTACTCAGTCTCGGCTTGTGTCGCAGTAGTTCTAAACGTATTAATAGCGTCTAGTATCTGTGCAATTCCAACCTGTACATGAACACACCACAAGAGGGCAGACATTTCACATTACACTACATTTCACCTTAAGACCCTCCTAAACCGACACAGTCCAGGAACACCGTCCAGCACCGAGCTGACGGCACGCGTCCTGCCCTTGGTGACAGTCAGGCCGTCTCCGGGGACGTCTGAGAAGATCTGTTTCCAACATTTGATCCTCCATGTGGCTTCAGCGAGCAGCAAGTCAAGCTGGGACACGGCTAAAAAGACGCACGGCTGCTAAAAACAGGAGCGTGATGACCTCCGCCGTCTGTCAATATGATTCCCTGGATAGTCCTTGCGTAGTCATCACGTCACTGTGGATTTATTTGGATATAACAGGCAGACGCGGTTATTAGCGGCTCGCTGTCATGTGCAGTATATTATACCGACTCGTTCTGGAAGCTCACAGTAAAGAGAGCGTATAATCGCTCCATCACTACAAATACGTATTCAATGTTTATGAGCGGTGACGCACAGATATCGGCTCAATACCGAATCTCGATCTGACACGTCAGACTAGCCGAGTCTTTACGTCACTAAGTTTGTCATGTACTGACACGTCTTACTGTTGTTTTCCCCTCCCTCTTCCCCCACCAGGTCACATTCGTATATCAGACCTGGGCCTGGCTGTGCACGTACCTGAAGGCCAGACGATCAAAGGGCGTGTGGGAACTGTGGGGTACATGGGTAAGTCTAGAACTGGAGAACGATGTTCATCATTAGTGTACTTTGAAAAGGTTAAATCCAGAACAGAGATGTGTGTTATGGAAAAGCTGTAAGGTTGAAACCTGGCCCGTGTAATGGATTCAGTAATGAAGGCTGATGTTAAATAAATGAGGCTGTTGTTCCACTTGGGGGCAAAATAGAGCAATAAATTAAGGGCTGTAAAACTCAGATAGAAATCTGCTGACAAGGCAGAAATTCCTCATGATACAAAACACAAATCATACAAACCCACTATGACTTAATAACTGACAACTATAACGCAATGACCTCCATTTCTGTTCAATGCAGATAATTAAACACGGTTAAGAAGACAAAGATGCAGATGTTTTAATTGTCTGATGTAATATATATAATATAAATATATAATTAAATATTTTTTATTTTTTTAATATTTTTTTTTACAAACCTGCCTTTCCTTCACTTCACTTCATTTGCATAGTTGTGTGTTAACTCTGTGTATGACCATGACTACACAAATTACACAACATATGCATTAGTATAACAGGTTGGTGCAATGACGTTTCCACTGAAATGTGTAAAAACTGTAAAAAAACTGTCACAGGGGCAGGCGGTCTAGTGGTTAGAGAACCGGTCTCATGACCAGAAGGTCCCGGGTTTCCAACCCCACACAGGGCAAGACACAACTGATGTGCCGTTGACCAAGGCACCGAACTTCCCCAATTGCTCCCCGGGTGCCATGGTTTGCCCCCTGCTCCGGGCAAGTGTGTACACTGCCCCCTAGTGTTCACTGGTGTGTGTGCGTGTGTTTCACTGTATGAATGGGTTAAATGCGGAGGTCACATTCCTCTGTGTGCAAGAACAGTAAGCAAATAGTTCACTTTCACTTTCACTTCAATATGGAACTTGTGTTCTGAAGTGAAGAGAAAATAAGAGTAAACAGAATATTTCAGTAATGAAAGGAGCCCAGGTGACACTGATGTCTGAGTGAAAAGGTTTGTAGATCTCTCTATTATGAACATTGTTAAAAACTTTCCATGTCAGGTGGTACAACCAATGAAAAAATAGAAAATTGTATTTTTATTAAAAAGCTGTATAAAGGAAAATGTTAGCAAAGGTGAAGGCTAATGGAGGCATAAAAGTAAACTAGTCGGGAAAAGAATATGTATTTAAAATATTATTATATTATATTATTATTATATTTAAAATTTATTATTATAAAATATAGTTTAAAAATTATATTTTAAATATATAAAATATTTATAAATATGAAGTAAAAAAAAACACTTTGAAATGTTTTTTAACAAAAAAAACCTCTTATTTCTAAAGTTAAAGTGAACTATTTGCCTACTGTGCTTGCACACAGAGGAATGTGACCTCCGCATTTAACCCACACACCAGTGAACACTAGGGGGCAGTGAACACACTTGCCTGGAGCAGGGGGGCAGCCACAAATCACAGCACCTGAGCAGCAGGTCTGGCACTAGGTGCCTTACTCAAAGGTACCAGAGTCATGTCTTACCCTGTGCAGGGATACTCACAGGCATAAATACCACTACGACACACACACACACACACATGCATGGCAACACACTCACAGTTTCTGCAGGAACTCCCCCCGGTCTTGTCATGCAGTGTCCTGTTATATAAATAAAATAAAGCTAACATTAAAATCCACTATTATATTAAATCTAAATCCAGCTCAGATTTTAAGGATCAAGAGTCCTTCAGTTTCCTGTCCTTGAACATCAGTATTAGTTTTGCCTGTTGCCTGTAGGTTCATTTTGCTTAATCCTGAAAAAAAAAAACAATAAAGAAGGAAGGTCCAGTTTATAGTAAAGTCAGTAAAATGAGTCCAGAAGAAGTGAAGTGAAGGGTGAGAAAACGAACCCAACAAAACAGAGTGGATGATGGAGGATGTTTATGATCACATCAGAAGGTTCAGAAAGAGTTGTTTTTATTTAAAAAGTGTTTGGTTATTGAGACCCTGCGAAGTTTGTTCTAGGTCTTTCCCAGGTCTGAAGCACTAATGTGCCGACTGCCTCCGTCGGTTCTTCCACAGTAATCCGTTAGAAAGTAACAGAGTCATGGAGGCAATTTAATGTTCAATGGCTTTATAAATACGCAGCTTCCTAAATAACTTTATACAGTTAATGGATGTCTGTTCTTGCACGCTAGGCTTTAAAGATGTCTAACACACACACACACACACACACACACACACACACACACACGCGTACGTGAATCTGTCGTTTTAATATAATATTATCCGCTAATGGATTCGTTTTGCTCGTCAGCCCCAGAGGTGGTGAAGAACGAGCGATACACGTTCAGTCCGGACTGGTGGGCTCTCGGGTGTCTTCTGTACGAGATGATCGAGGGCCAGTCGCCCTTCCAGCAGCGGAAGAAGAAAATCAAGCGCGAGGAAGTGGAGCGACTCGTCAAAGAGGTGGCCGAGGAGTACTCCAGCAAGTTCTCGGAGGACGCCAAGTCCATCTGCCAAATGGTCAGCAGCTTCCTGACATTCTGTCACATTCTTACACTCCTCAGTCTCGGGGTATAAAATGAAATTCATGTGTGTTTATTAGGTTAGTAGTAGAATAATACACGTTTACAGCTGTTTCTGTGATCACGCTGATTATCAGGCCTGATGATCATCGAGGCTGAATCGCAAATGGCTTCCAACTCCATACCTATGTGCACAACTATGGCTTTTACATCAGGGTGATTCAGGATTCAGGATTCGTCCAGCAGTGCAGCTCAGTAGCTAGGTCAGAGGTTAGCCAAATAAAGCTAAAGCTAAAGATAAAGCTCGGGTTCTAAACTGAACACAGAAAGAGTCCTACGTTAGTTACTAAACTACATTATGTTATGCTCCAGTTCGAGACCGACGTCCATGTCGGCAGTTCGCATCTTCTGTGTATTTTATAAAAAAAAAGACATGAAAGCAGTTCTATAATTAAGACTTTGATCAAAAACTTAATTATAACTTAATTAAAAAAATCGTTATCTCTTAACTAACAAGGCCACAGCCTCCCCAACCTTCCTCATACACCTCGCCTCGCGTCTTATTTATTAACGGCTTTAACAACGAACATTAACATGACATAACCTAATCACCAGATATACAGTGAAGTGGCAAAAAAAACTGGTACAGACAAGCCTGTGCAGAATTACAGCGCGCTTCTGGTGGCTCCATAATGGTGTGCGGTTTGTGTAGGACCCCTGGTACACCTCCAGACTTCTGACAGGTGAACACTGTGTGTGATGAGTTCCACCTGTTCATGTCCTGCATTCATTCTGACAGGTTTGTCCTCTTCTAACAGGACAATGGACCACCACACACATCTAGAGACACCAGATTATGGTCAAAGGGAACACTTTTGAGTTGGGGTTTAGTTTTGATCTGCCTACAGAATATTTCCATAGGCTCATGGAGTCCATGCACCGTGGAGTCGTATTTCTGGTACCAGTCTTTTTTATGCTACCAGTTTTTCTGGCAATTCAGTGTGTAATATTTCAGTATCGGTAACGAACAAGCCAGAGGTAACAACGTCATAACAAAGAACCCACGACGGAAACCAGTCTCATCTGAGTCACACCAGTTAGAATAGTCTAGGTGTAAATAATAACTTTGACTGTATGCTATATGAGGTCGAGCCATATAGCCGATTCTTCACAAAATCCATCACCACAAAGAGAAAAAGAAGGAATAAAGAACTCTTTGTGCTCCTCCTGATTACCAAAGTCCTTGTTTTAAGAAAGAAATCACACAGAGCCTTTCGAGAGCATTTTAGTGTGTGATTGCCGGGCCCTCATGCTGGCACGTTGCTGATTGTTATGGCCTGGAAATAATATCTGAGCTGGCAGCTAATCAGCTAGCTAGGTGCACTTTCAATTCAAATCGTCAGACTCGGAGAGGAGTGAGACAGCGAGGCCGAGACGCTGAGATGTCTGGGACCGGTGCGAGAAGTGGTAGAGGAAATGTATCTGATCACGCTAATGAGATTTTTGATTCGTAATGAGATTAATCGGAATAGAAAGGTGCTTATTAAAACGTTCCTGCTTGTGTCTTTGATCCTGCAGCTTCTGGCCAAAGACCCCAACGAGAGGCTTGGCTGTCAGGGAGGTGCTTCGGAGGTGAAGGCTCACCCTATCTTCCGCTCCATCAACTTCAAACGACTGGAAGCCGGCATGCTGGAAACCCCTTTTATCCCTGATGTGAGTCTGGCATGGACAAGACGCTTCTATACGACATAAATCAGTTTGATGTTTAGCTTCTCGGTCACGATTCTTTATCTTAAGGTCTCTCCGGAGTCCTGAACGTAATCTGTTCTGCTTGTGCACCCATCAGCCATGACGTTAAATCCACATCGTTTACAGTGGCACCTGTAAAGGGGTGGGATATATTGGGCAGCACCTATACAGTGAGTATCACATGGGTGGCGAAGGCTAGAATTCTGATCTGATCCCATAGAAGATCCACAGAAGGATCTGTTGCTTACGTCTTGGTGCCGGACACCACAGAACACCTTCAGGGGTCTTGTGGAGTCCATGACTCAACAGTTAAGAGCTGTTTGTCTTAATGTTATGGCTGATCGGTGTGTATCATGAACCCTAGGAACATAATGGCAGACACATGTAGCTCTTGTCTGCTTATAATTCATACATAATGTTTTTGCTATGCAAAACACCATCCTGCCACTCCTACTGTTATTTAAGGTGTTCCTCAGGGATCAGTTCTTGGCCCTGTTCTTTTCCTTATTTCCACAGATATTAGCCTTTGGGTCATATGTGGTTATAGTTATACTTCTTTTTTCAGATGTTTCCAATGTTAATGTAGGTTTCTGAAAGCATACAATCAACTTCAGCCCTCTGAGGGACTGTGATGTCACATTAGTGGTATATTTAAGCCTCATATTAACAGACCTTATATTGATATTTACACTAAAATGTTGTTCCTCTTGTTCCTCTCGCAACTTCAGCCTCAGGCCATCTACTGTAAAGACGTGCTGGACATCGAGCAGTTCTCCACTGTGAAAGGGGTGGAGCTTGAGCCCAAAGACGACTCCTTCTACAGCAAAGTATCCACAGGCAGCGTGCCCATCCCCTGGCAGAACGAGGTAAGAGCTCCCAAAGCCCTTCAGCCCTAATCAGACGGACATCTTAACGACACTCTTTGGCATTTATAGACCAGACCTACTTGATTACGGAGCGATGTGTCAGCGACATGGCGCCTCACGCAGGGGCGTGGCATTTGTATAGAAGCTGTGTTAATAGTCTGTGGCTTCAGTAGTGCAAAAATTGCACGAACTGGTTCTCTATAACTAGGACAAGCATATTTACAGCTGTTTCTATGGTAACAGTAATGGTCAGGCCTGAGTGTAGGCTGAATCCCAAAAGACTTCAGGGTGGGGGGCGAGCTAGTGGCCTTGCTAGTGAAGATATAATGATATAATAAAAAGACTGTAACGTCGCCCTGTCTCAAGAGTAATGACACAAGTCTTAAATACAAAGACGAGACATGCATGAACATGTCTGTAATAATATACATGTAGCTGCATATAAACCATAAGATTACATATTTATATAAAGGCAGCACTTAGACAAGTACACTACAAACATGTCCTTCTTTTAGTTTAGACTAGGGGTGCTGCAATAAATTGATTCTTTTAAGAATCACGATTCCTACTCCAAAAATCGATTATTAAAAGTTTTAGTTTTTGCCCCTCCTACTCCCGAGCGGACTGCATATCGCGTTACGTGTCCACTCGGCCGCCGTAGAAGACGGCCGTCTAGGCCACCGTACAGCAAGCTAGATAGCAGCACGCTCTGTCTGAATGGAGGCCGCTAGCATGGACCAGGAAGCATGGAGTTAAGTTACAGAATTTCATGCACAATTCTAATTTTGGTATATAAAATGTAAAAAATATAATATAAAATATATATAAAAATATTAAAATATAATATAAAAATATATATATAAAATAATGCAAAAAGATTTGATGCAGTAAGGAACCTAAGAGTATTGTTTTAAGTAAATAAAATTATATTTGTTTACATTTGTTTAAAATTTAAACCAAATTGTGAATAGACAATGTGAATAGAAAAATCTATTCTATATCGAATCATCACCCCAAAAATCGAGATATTAAATCGAATCGCCAGACACTGAGAGATTCGCACCTCTAGTTCAGACCTAAGCTTTATTTTAAGCGTCAGAGATTTAGCAATTGAACTGAACTACAGGACGAAGCCTGAACCATTTCCTTTGGGTATCGTGATGCAGTACACAGAACAATGTCGTTGTTGTTAATTTCTTTGTGTTTATTGTAAAGAAAAAGTTTCCTCAGGATTTTGATTGCGTTTAGCATCTTCAACATGCCTCATTATTCTGAGGTCAAACCAAATTTTAATACATGCCTTTATGTTTTACTAATTTGGGCATGTTTTTACACGTGAAATTTCAAATTTCTGAGTATTATAAAGGCAAAATTTCTGTCTATTTTTACTAAATCACGGCTCTGATGTGCTGATCGTTGACCAGACAGACTTCCGAGGATAGTTTCAGCTCAATCCAGGCCTAAAAACACAGCTCAGGGATCCCAAATGGAAAGTTGAAGCTTAAAACAGTCCATGAGAAAAGCAGAATAATATTTAACTGTAGCTTCGGGTAATTTTGGATCTAAGCCTCGAACGACATGCAGTAACAAGTGCCAATTCATTCCACTGAATTCTGCACTGAGACAAACAAAGCACTTTTTGACCCAGAAAAATAACCAGCTGTGACAGAAGCCCACATTCATCTTATATTTCCTTGTATGAGCCGGACAGAAGTTTGGCAGAAGCTGTGAAGATAATCGCAGCCCATAAAATCGAAGTGAAAGTCGTTGAGTTTGGTCATTTTTTACGGTTTTGGATTAAATGGATGTTTCGAGGAGCGTCGGGGCAGGTTTTCAGACTCGTAAATCTGATCCGTTTGCCTCGTTTCACTTCAGATGATCGAGTCCGAGTGTTTTAAAGAACTGAACGTGTTGAACCTGGATGGGTCCGTGCCTCCGGATCTGGACTGGAGAGGACAACCGTCTCCTCCGCCCAAACAGGGCCTGCTGCAGAGACTCTTCGGGAGACAGGTGAGCGCAGGTGTTCGTTAGCGTCGCGGCACAGTGAAAGTAACGATCACATGATTAAAATACTGTAATTATTCATGTAACACAGTAACATGAGCGACAGGTTAATATTAACAATTAAAGCTTGTTCTAATACTGGACCGTTTCTATAGTAACGGCTCATTCGTAGGGACGTCCACACCGGACGCTCTAGATAAAGGCTTGGTAGGAGGCACACATAGCATTAACCTGTCAGAGACGTCCCCAGATGTACCAGGGGTCAAACCAAACAAACCCCACGTTTAGCGTAGGACGTCTGCACTGCTTAGTTTGGCTCTTCGGTGCACGCTTCGAGTACGTGTTTAATTTTTCTGTGTTCTGTCGCCCCCTTTAGGACTGCTGTGGAAACTGCAGCGACAGCGATGAAGAGCCAACAAGGCTCTGAGGGTGTGGCCAGGCCCCAGGCTCCTCCCCCCTGCCACCAGAGGATCTCATTTTGTTTACAACTTTTGCACATTTGTATTTTTAGGATAGCTCTATATAAACATTGGAATGTATATTTTCACTATATAGCCATGCGGTCGATGTTATTTAAAAGTCGGAACGGAAAACAAACGGATCAGCGTCCAATCGTTACAGCGGAGTGTTTCAGAGACGGCGTACATCGACACCCAGGCTGCCCGATCCAGACAGCTCTGTCCCCCGTCTGATCATCGTGCCACCACCTCCTTGCGCCCCTTTTTTTCTTTATTCATTTCTGTCCTTTGGCTTTTATGTTCCTTTAAGGTAACCACATACATGTACAGTGTTTTTTTTTTTTTAATTTGTTTGTGTTCTTTTTGCTCAGCCAAATCCTTTCAAATACGCCCAAAAGAAGGAGATTATGTTCACAGATATTTTTATATTTATATATGTTTTATGATTTTTTTTTTTGTAATCTTGACAATCAAATGTCCATTTGTACAAAACTTTTGACATGTCGGGGTTTGAAAAACACGGTGACACAAAGTGACTGAAGAACACGGACAGCTTTTCTTCTCATTTAGGCGTTTTTTTTTCTCCAGACATTTCTATCCGAGGTCCAAGACGTACGCGTGTCTCAGCGTTCCTGTTCGATCCAGACAAAACCAAAACAAATAGGCGTCATTTCAATTAACCAGACACTCGTGTTATGTTGTAAATACGCGACACATATCTGTAAAACCTTCAGTGTGTCTTCCTGCTGATTTCTCTCCGGATATTTCTTTTTTTTTCGAGAAATAATCATGATTAGTGTTCTAGATGGTTCGTATATTGCATGGTAAGTCTATGCATAATTCCATCTCACATTCAAAACGTGTTCAGAACCCGTCGCTCCTGATGTATTCTCTCATAATTTGCCGCATCCTCGTGACTCATCGATGACTCGACAATGTTGTGATTTTGTGCGTCTGAGTAGATTAATTATGCATAACGTCACAATGGAGCGCATCTGCGGCGATGCCGACTCTGTCCCGGTCCGTTGTGGTGAAGAGACACGAAGCCAAAAGGCAAAGTTCTCGATTTACCAGTCAATCTACGTTCCGAACCTCTCGCCTAGGGCCAGGAACTGTGGGTACTGACCGAAAGAATGAGATCGCGGATGCACACGTCTGAAATGAGCTGTTCCTTAGAGATAAGGTTATGAGTTCAGTTATCTGGGAGAGACTTCCGAGTGGAGCCACCGCTCCTGCAGGTCGAGAGGAGCCAGCTGAGGTCGTTTAGAGATGCCTCCTGGATGCCTCTCTCTTCCAGCCTGGAAATGCTTCGGCACCCTCCTGGAAGAGTTAGAAGAGGTGGCTGGGGAAATGGATGTCTGGGCTTCTTTGCTTGGGCTGTTGCCCCAAGACGACGGAGAAGCAGCAGCAGATGATGATGATGATGATGATGATGGATCGATGTTGAAAGAGTTATTGCTGCTTTTTCCAAACAAATGAAAACCGTAGAATATATATAAATATATAAGGGTATATATAGATATATATATATATATCAGTTGCCAAAAAACAAACAAACAAACAATAGTACCTTACATGTATCAGTCAGGTTAAAGCTGTTAATCTCGGATAGATTTAACCTGTTGATGCACTTAAGACCAAACCACTTTAATTTAGTCCTCCATCTCCATGGAAGGTGCCTTTAACGTTTAAGGTACTGCTGTAATTAGTGTTTTTATACACAATTGTGATGAAAGAATCGTGTTATTGCTTTTTTTTTTTTTTTTTTTTTGTGCACACACAGACACCCTCTTCCTGCGCTGTTGATTATTTTACCTCATCTGTGTCCTGTGGATGTGGCGTCATTTTTCTGATCTGAGAAAATCCCCCTCTGAAGTCTCAAGACACGGGGGGTGGGGGGGAATAAATGGCTTTTAGACCTCCGGAAGCATAACTTGAACTCTTCGGCCTACCTATCCATCGAATTCGGAGGTCGATCGTCGATCAGCTTTCCTTCAGTTCAACTTTCTGCTCCAAACTCAAGTACATTCCAGTCTCTACCGTACTGTACAGATGTAAAATTGATTTTTCTTTTTTTTTATTTAGCAATAACAGGATTTTATAAATGTAACTACCACATATACATGTATAAAGCGAGCGACACCGCGAGACTGAACTTCAGTTGACTCTGGTCCATGTGTCCCTGAGCCAGGCTTTAACACTGTGAAGGAGGAGATTCGCTGATTTCTGTCACAGTTGTACATTTTTTGTTGTTTTTCCTCGTACGCAATGCACTGATGATGTATTTTTACGTGTACATATAAAGTGTTTATGTATGTGTATGCGTTCGCCTAAATGCCAACGTGTGTATGTGGATGTATGTGTGTGTGTGTGTGTGTGTGTGTGTGTGTGTATGTGTGTGTGCGCGCTTGTTTTTTGCACTGCATGTGCCCATATTGTTGATCATAACCACTAGCTGATGCCATTGTGTTACGCCGTGTATGAGGGGGGAAATGTTACCATACTACTGCTAAGGGAGCTGTGAGTCATAGATTGCTTTCAGAAATGTAAGTTCGGTCATATGGTAATACTCATCGTTTCAACTCTTTTCCATTTATTTCATTTTTACCTCATTTGGAAGTGGCGGAAGTGCACCCGATCGAAAATGCTGAAAAATAAAGACTCCTCCTTGAACCAATACTTAAATATGACACACTGGTGCTCATTTAACTCGACTAGTCTCAGCTAGGTTCAGCCATTTTTATTTTATTTTTTTTCTGGAAAAAAACCCCTTAGGCTGTGTTCATTTGAGCCGGAATAAAAACTCTATAAACTCGTTTCTATTTTAATGTTTATTCGTAGACGTACTTTATACGTTATTCAGTCATTACATTACCACCACCTGCCAAAACAGAGGCATGGGCTCCACAAGACCTCTGGAGATGTTCTGTCGTGTCTGTGGCACCATGACGTTAGTTGTGGGATCAGACCAGAAGGTCTAGCCTTCACACCCCCCCTCCCTGGGTTCCTGAGAACAACCAGGACTGCCATGACACTCTTATTGACCCTTTTAATTGTAAGAAAGTTTACAGAGACCAGCGTAGCAGCACCAGAAGCACAGACTTCCCGGATTGTTACACCTCTAATAGTGTCTTCACACTTGGCCCGAATACTCGAGTCCGTGTCCAGGACCCATTCTGGGCTTGCTTGTTGAAGGAGGCTTATAAGGATCATAGGATCAAGACGACCTGTGTCGTGAAGAGCAGTCGTTTTTACCATTGGGTGCCATTTTGGTGTTTGGATTTGTAGCCATGAAAGCTGGGATGTGACAAAACTCTATCGAAGTACGGTTTTATATCTCAGTAATGGACTGCGCCATTAGTTGTTGGACATAAAACCACCTGACCAGCTTTTTCTACCAGATGTACCAAAATGTAGGGTCTCACAGAAGAGAAACTTGATAGCAGCATTTGGTGCAACATGTCCGTCTATGGGGTAACGTGATGAGGTCTACCAGACTGTGAGCTAATTTCAGCTTAGGAAACACCCAGTTTCTCACAGCCATTGCAAATTAATCAGCAGGTCTGAGGATGTTCTGCTGGCTCACCCTCGCTGACAAAGTTAGGTGATATGATCTTGTATTCAGCCGTCAAGTAACTCCTGAAGGACCTGCCCACCAGTGCAGATTACCTCCCGAGCCAACTCTTTTACCTGAACTGATTATTAGGACAAACGCACAACATCATCGAGGGACGTCCACTTCAGGTCAGTGATGCATTCGGGAGGATCTTTAATAGTCTGCACCAGACACATGACTCCTGGGGGATTGTGGTGGACCGAGGTGCTTTGCTTCCTTTAAAAACACCAGTAATAAGCCTGTCGTTCCCCAGAGAGACTGCGAATGAGTGAGAGTTTCCACATACACCTTCAGGCTGGTCACTGTTCAGCAGTCTGAACCAGTTCACCGGATGAACCACAGGGTCAAAGCGGGTGAATGACATGTCATTCTCTTAGAAATAATAAACTCTGGTAGAATCACTGATTCAGATGAAGCTTGAATCAATGCAAGAAACCTTGAGAGGAACCCATCGTCATCTGAGTGACGTGGTCATGTGATAATAAATAATCTCTTCTATAACTGTGTTATATAGGGAACAAATGTAAGCCAGTAAATTCATTATAGTTTTATTATATGAAGTTTAAAACCTTGCTTCATACGTGTAATGTATGATCTCGGGTTCTGGTGCCAAAGCGCTGCAACATGAAAGCTTAGCTTCTGGCGCTGAGCTTCAGGTGATTTTTCATTTTTCATGTATTCAGTTCCACCAAATGTGTCACTGACCCACTATGATTTCTGTACAGTGGAACACAGAAACGCTTGTTAACTCGTTCCAGGTCCAGTGGTGATGGATGTCAAAGAGATTTTTACAACTTTGGATTTATACCTCAACAGGAACAGGAGACAGAGGCCTAATGACAGATATTTTCTCATTCAGAGTAACAAGTGAAATATTTTAGAAATCATTCAACACCTTTGAAGTATTCATTAGGGGTGTCAGTAATTAAATTGTTTGTCTAAAAAAGTATTTTTAAAAAATAAAAATTAAAACAAAAGTTATAATGAGATTATTTTTTATTATTGTTTGATTATATACAATTATTTTATATTAAAAATTATTTTGTGCCTCCCAAAAATAACAGTCTCCACTTTTTACATATGTCCTTCTTGACCTTGTCCTTCGTTTTCATTTGTTTCTGACTTTGTGAACAGTCAAAAAAACAAAGTTACAAATTTTTGGCATCAGAATTCCATCAAAATCCCACACATTCCCATTCATCCTCAACTCAGTCAGTCATTCCTTTAACCGCTTCATCTGTCAGGGTCGTGATTTGTCCGAAACCCACCCACAATTATTGGGCGCAGTGCAGAAATACCCCAGGACATGGTGCCAATCCATCGCAGGGTACCACACACCCTCACACCTAGGGCAGTTTAATTTAGCACATCAGATTAGCCTACCATGTGCGCTTTTTGGGAGGTTGGAGGAAACCAGAGCACCCGGAGGAAACCCACAAGGACACGTCGAGGACACAGGACAGACAGAGAACGAAGCAAAGCCATGCAGTCTGCCGTCTTACACGTCCAAGCAGTCAGAATGCTTCATGAATTCATGAATGAACTCTCACATTCTATTGAACCCACTGAATTTAATGGAAAGAAGGACTTAAAAAAAAAAAAAAACAATACCTGACTTCAACCCTTCAATACCTGGACTTCATATCTGCTCAATTCACGACCAGTTCATTACATACACACATTTAAATTAGAAATAAAAACTCTTTTATTTACTATCATACACACATGTGTAATAGATTATTCACGTTTATTCTTGATATCTTTTAATGGTAACAGTTTATCAGTTTATATTATACTGAAGCTTCCTGTCCAGCATCACACACACACACACACACACACACACACACACACACACACACACGCACACACACACAAAACGTAAGAGCAACTAATTTATGTATGTATCCAGAAGTACACCACTAATCCATGTTAATGGTGGGTTTTTTTTGTCCATGTAATTGTTGAGTGCTTTAATTGACCTTTTCCAGGCATTATCACACACACACACACACACACACACACACACACACATATTAAATGTTGGATGTTATAAAATAACAGTCTCATGAGAACAGAAAGAATGAAATAGTGATGATGATGGCGAGTAAAATGATTTTTCCCACCTCGTTATTTATTTATTTATTTATTTGAATCTTGTTTCAACACATTTTTGTTTCATGAGCTCAGACGGCCTTTCCAACATGCTGCCTTCTTTGGACATGTTTCTTTAAGGAATTTATGGATGAGCTCTCTGGCAAGAATTCCTAAAATAGCTCTACTGTTTATGTCATGTT